>JACDJE010000383.1:683265-848913 GCA_016647715.1 Pavo muticus | reverse complement strand
AAGCAGTCTTCTTGTGCTATGAATAGCTGAATAGCTGATTGATAGTAAATCTATATCCTGCCCTGATAATTTGCTTCTATTTAATCATATCTTACATGTCTGCAAGAGTCACACTTGGAATAGTAGACACGAGATCTTTATTGGAACTGTTTTGTATTCTAATAAGAAAATATAATGTGACTGGAAAACTGTTTAATGACAATATTGTTTGAAAACTACTTTCAAGTAAGACAGAGAAGGCTAATAGAATAAACATTGTGGAACATCTGAGATTTCTTGTAACAGAAAACTACAGAGATTTGTTACCATTAGAATTGAAAGATAAAAGCGTCAGCTCTTTAGAACAGAATGGAACAAAGTTTTATAGGTCATTCTTATATTAATGATTTCTAGCTGTTATTTTTTCCCCATGCCTTTTCAGGTGCTCATCACAGAGATTAAATTGTTTCCACATTGCCTTAAACTTCTCATCACTTCCTAAGTGTGAAGCTCCCTGCACTGCACTTCAGGCACAATTTGCTCATTTACAAGCAGAGCGATAGCAAAATTGTTGCTATGGAGCAAAGAATTCTTTTTTTGTAAATCTAATTTCAGGTTAGTTACTATGGAATTGGAAATGCCTACGTTGTTTGAGGTATTTATATTTAGAAACAATGAGTTTGATTGTTTCTTGCTTGTACCATTGTACCTTAATTGACTCAGGAGATTTGTTGCTAATTTTGAGCAGTGAGTGAAAGACTTCTGGATATTTTCCTGTTTTGTTTTTGATTGTTTTTTTTGTTTTTTGTTTTTTTTTTTCCTTTAGTTTTTGATTAGAAGGAAGGAAAATGGGGCTACTTTTGGAGGTAAAGCAGAAATGCTGTTTGCGTATATATTGAGCTCATGCTTTGCCAGCCTGTGTTCTGCAAGTGTTGTTGCAGTACGACTAAGCACACCCCAGTGACGTAACTCCCGCATCAGGCTTATTAAAGATAAACTGCAGCAGAGTGAAGCTGCTTGTTAATTAAGACAAAAAAACTCTGACCTTTGCTTGCGGAACTGAGGTAGAAGAAAAGAGAGTTTGAGTGAAAAAGGAATGACAACTAGTCCAGTCCAGAATATCTGCTTTTATTTTAGCACATTAATTGCATGGAAGAATGAAATGATGGACTACAGTTTCTTGCATTCTTTGAGTCTCTGAACACATATTTTTTATTTCATTTAGTAGGATACACAGCAGTGTTTTTTGTAACTCTTAAGCTGTCACATTCAAAACACAGTCATAACATAATATTTCCATTATGCCCAGAACCATTCTCTACTAAAATAAGATTCAACCTCTCCCCTCTGAGATAGCTGAAAATATAACCTTAATAGCTGCTGTCAGAGCATCTTCTTCCGGATTCGTATTTTTCCTATAGCCCTCATGTGAATTGGGTTCACCAAGGTGCTAGCAAGGTTCTCTGTCTGCAACCTTTTGTAATCACTGTATTCTTTCAGGATTGCAGTGTGCATGATTTTTATGTTGTTGTTTTTTTTTTTTTTAATAAAACATCCACGGTATTGTTATTTTTTTTCCATGTTTTAAACAAGCTGGAAGAAGTTAGGTTAAATGAATTTTAATGTTTGAAGGTCTTATGCTAGTTTACAGTTATAACGTGCCATAAAATGTCATAATACTGGCTCAGTTTTATGCAAAATCTGGACGTCAAAGGAGAATCGGTTCTCAGTCATTCCTCTCTGCTAGGAAATGCCACTCTAGAAAAGGTTTAAAATCTAAAATATTTTATTTGCAAGTTGAGACTGGTCCAGTACATCCATATTTTGTTACCTGATGCATGCCAAATTTGAAGTCTCTCTAAAGGCACTTCTGCTAAAATACAATTATTTTTGTGTGCAGTAGAGCCTTATTGATGCTTCCCCCCTCCTGTAAGAGATTATTATTTTATACCATTGCCTCAAAGCTTGCTGAGGAACACTGATGGACAAGTCCAGGCAAGCCCTGGCCAAAGGTTGAGAAGTCCTTTGTCTGAGAGGCACAGATGGACAAGGCCGCGGGCAACAAGAGAGAGATAAGCTTCACATTAATGGCTGGGAAGCACTCTTTTGTGTGGGCTTATCTCGAAGGAGATGGCCCTCTCAGGAGGTGCTGCACATGACTCTTACCCAAGCGTCCAGGAATGTCAGGTAGGCAGAAGAAGGATAAAAAAGGGACAAACAACCATGGTTTTTAGGTTTTCTGTCAGCAGATTCCCCATGAAGAAGAACAAGAAGGGTTTCTGACATGAGAAGCCTCACGACCTGCCTCTCTCCCTCCTGGACTTGCTCTGCGCTCTACCTGCTTGCTTCCTAAGGCCGGCCATGCTGCTGCTGCTCTCTCCTGAGGAAGAAAGGTGTCTGCCATCAGATTCCTCCCTACGGAATGCCTGCATGCTGAGGGACTTTCCTGGGCCTGCTACCGGAGACCTGCTGCTTCCTCCCGGACTTACCCCGTGGCTTCTTCCTAGACCTACCCGGTACCTGCACCGTCTTGCTGCCTAAGACGGGCCATGCTGCTGCTGCCCTCCTCCTCTGAGGCTCTGCCCTGGACTATCGAACATCGGGACCTCTGCTGGATCCTAGTGATGGCTATCCCCACTTTACGCAATTCTTGCTTCTTTCCTACCTTTTCTATTGCCCGCCTTCCCTTCCCCATCACCTTAATTCGTAATAGTGTCCGTCCTCCACTTCCCCATCTCCCTAATTAGGAATTGTAATAAACCTGGTCGGACCAACATTTGAACCGTTGTTTCTTAATCTCATGTCGGGTATACATACATTAAAAGAACCTCATCTCCCTCCTATAAATTGGAGCGAGACACCTCCCCACTCCCATATGGAGATCCCTGAAGTGGCTTCAGACTGAGCTGGTCTTAATCCATTTCACAGGTAATTTGCATTAGATATTTAATTTTGAAATGTCGCCTCCATATCTTACAGGAGCTATAACGCATGCCTCACATCTGTTGTTGTTCAGTCTTCCAAGTCAGTCTGCATCTTCTGTATTAAGTAGCGACTATGTATGATGGGAGGTAGTGTTTCTGGACAGACCATATAACCTAGTGCACAATTTTCACAACTGAAGCCTAGCTCAAAGCAAGTTTTTCCACTTAAAAAGGAGTAATGTATTCACTATTGTTATTGTCAGTATTTAGTAGTATCACCAGGCAGCCTTCATCATCAGAGAGTCTAAGACTTTTATCACAATTTCAAATATGTATTGGAAAGAAAACTAAACAGCACTTTAGTAGCAGGCCATGGGTTGTTCTGAGAATTATTATGTGAATATTCATGAAGAAAATAAAAATAAATTTTATTAAATGATTGTTATTGCTCACTGAATTCTACAGGTGGCAATTTACTGGGGAATATTCCTACAAAAGAATACTGATGAAGTTCAACTGCAGTTGAGTAGCAGAAGGGCTTCATTTCCTGAGTGCAGGAAAAGTTCCTCTTGTAATACAAGGTATCCTCAGCACACAGTGTAGGCTGGAGAGCAGATAGTGTTTGGGTTCAGAAAGCTCAGTAACACGAAAGCATTTAGGTATCTGTCTATCAGTGGGTTCAGTGTGACTTAGCTGTTAAAAGCTTTTTTGGCCAAGTATAAGTTTTTACTTCATGTCAATTATAAAGCATCTGATTATAGTCTAAAACAAATTGAAGCCTATGGTAGTTCTGTACTTCTATCCATGGTGTTAGGAAACAAAAAAAAGCTGATAAAACAGCAGTCATGACACTCCACTGTTTAACTTCGCATGGTCATGCTGTAGGCTGCCTGCTGTCCTTGTAGTCTGTTAAGATACGCCTCTTGTTTACCAGAAGTCTGGAGAAAAGAAAGGGGGAAAACACTTGGTGTCACCATGTAAGATTGCTGTGTGGTAATGGCCTGAACTCTAGTCTTCAGCCTCCCATGTCGGAGACAGTGGTTGTAGTCATACAATTTCAGAGAGCCCTCTGGCTTGTCTGGGTAAAATTCCACATTTATATGGGTTAGAAATACCCTAAACTGGTACCTATAGAATAATTTTGAGGATTCATCTATGATTTTCAGAAAAAACAGTGAGTTCAACTCAGGAAATGTAATTTTCAGTTTCCTCTGTCACGCCACATGATTTGCATATATGTACATCTTTTTTTATTACTGCTTCTGGCTAAGGTTAGGAGTTCTTAGCAGACTGCTTTTAGAGAGATAATGTGGTCAGGTCTTGCAGTATTTCTCAAACTTTCCCCTAGACTGTAGGCAGCCGGCCAAGATCAAATGTCCTCTCTTGGAGAATCAAGCACGTTGATGATGTTTGGTTTTCTCTTCTTAAATATTACCACCACAGAGAAATTACTTTATCAGCTGGTTTACTTCAAGTTTTTTAGATGCTCTTGAGCGGAAAGAAGAGATTAGCTTTATTAATCTATAGTCCTTTACATATCCCTTGTGGCAGTATATTTTTGACACATTGCTGCAATTAAGTTTAGAACATTGTTCAAGGCTACACTGGAAGGGTATTTTTCTTTTCTATTAAAGTCACTCTGTCTTTTGAAGTGTTTCCACTATTTAGGAAATTGGCTTTTGGGGCAGTATTCCATTGAGTGATTTAGAAGTATGTAACACTGGAAGTCAAACATGTTGAATTCCCAACTCGCCAAAATCTTTATATATGTACTTTTCCTGGGCAAGCAAAACCTTCCTGATAATAAGGAAATTGGTATTTGGAGAGAACGTGGTGTGCTGAAGATAATTTTCATGCTTTTTTTAAATTTGATTTTTCTCCTGTAGGGGGGAATAAAGTTTTCTAACTTTCCCCCTCTCCTTCAGACTCCTTTTTCCATTGTTTTCTGCTTCAGATAATGAGTTAAACAAAACATTTATGGGATATTTGTTCAGGGAAGGTNGTGTAATTTCATGCAGTACTCACCAGAGCAGGATTGTCTTCATAAGCAATGTGAATATTTAGGCATTGGTAATATGAATGTGTAAGAATTCTAGATCAGTTTTAAGTGAACTTACTGTGTACAAGTATTTAAAGGACAGACAATTTAGCATTGGATGATATTCTGGGATCTAAAGACATTTTTTTCACAGATACTATCCTGTCTGTATTTAGAAATTACATTTCTGCAACATATCAAACAGGGAAGGGAGGAAGATTCTGAATCATGTATAGTTCTCCAGAGTCCTGGGGTTTATACATTTAAGAAGCATTAAAAATGTTCTAAATTGTGAACTATGCCTCAAGCTGGGAAAGTAAATTACAAAGAATTCATAGTTCTCAACCTAAGTTTGCCAAGATTGAGGCACTCAAGGTTTAAACCCACTCCTTGCTGTTATTAAATCTGCCTTTTTAAAGTACAGCACCAGATAAATACTTAGTCATTTTCTGGATGAAGAGTTTGTGCATGCTGATAAAATTTATTTTTATCCGTTAAAATGGTACATCGTGCACTGCAAAGGATTTTTTGTTTCATGTTTTTGCTCCTGTAGATACTCTTACGCTCCATTGTGGATGTAATTTCTTTCATTTAGAAAGTTACATAGAAAGAATGTGTTGTATTCTAGTAATCTTTCAGCTATGATGAAAGCCATAATTGTGTGTAAAGTCAAAATGAAAATACTCTTCAGTGCCTCCCGGTACAGAGACATAAAAGGGATGCCACCCTGATGATTTTCACAACATTAACCTCCTTTCAGAAAACTTGTACATTTCAGCCTCTAAATACTTTTTACCATGTTTAGAATTGTGTGTGACTAGGTTCTATCACTACTTTAAGATAATTTTCAGTGAATGTGTTTGTTTTATAATGATCCATACAAGGCAGAAGGCAGTCAGCAGACTGCTTTGACTTCCCTAACATGAAGAACTCTTACTGACTTCCGCCAAGAGGAGGCTGAGGGGGGACCTTATTTCTCTCTTCAAATACCAGAAATGTGATTGCAGTGTGTCAACGGTTTACGGGCTGGTTTGGCCCAGTTCCGTGACTGGCGGGGCGGAGGGATTTCGCAAAATCCGTGCCTCCAGAAAAGGGAAACAGGGGACCCCAAAATAATTAAAAACAGTGGCAACGATCTGAGGAGAAACAAACTAATTTACTAAATATGGTATTGGAATGCAAGATAACACACTATAATACAATGTAATTAGAATTGAAGCTAATAAATCAAATATAATGAGAGAGAGAGATTGTCCGAAAGCTGGATAGGCCTCACCATAACGCTGAGGTGAGATGTGCAGTCCAGTCTCAGCAGGGAGAGAGACCGATGAAGAAGAGCCAGTCAGATGACCTACCAAGGCCTTATGTCTGTTCCCCCTGAGCAGAAATGATAACAGCACAGTGAACAGTCTTCTGGGGAACGTAGTTCTCTTCAGGGACTTTAACTCCCTACATGTGCACTACATGATGTTATGATGTGGAATACCGATAACCAAAAATCATAAAACCATGACATTCCACCCCTTATTCTACATCACTAACATCATGCTTAATATATACAAACAAACCATAATTTATTAGCATTAAACACACGCACACACAAACCTATATATATACACAAGAATGGAGTTGGTCTCTTCTCACTGATGACAGATAACAGGACAAGCAGAAACGGCCTTTAGTTGAGCCAGGGAAGGTTTTGATTGAATATCAGGAAAAATTTCTTTACAGAAAGGGTTGTTAAGCACTGGAATAGGTTGAGTCACCGTCCATGGATGTGTTTAAAAACTGTCTGGATGTGGTGCTCAGGGACAGAGGGTTGTTAGAGTTAGGTTGGTTGTTATGGTTAGGTTGCGGTTGCAGTTGAACTTGATGATCTTTAAGGTCTTTTCCAACCTGAGCTATTCTGTGATTCTATGATACTGTAAGATTCATTATGTTTTAATAAATTTTGAGTAATTTGGGGGAAGGAATGAAATAAGGGATACACATGATGTTTTCTTTTTAGATACTTTCCGCCTATCCTGTCTACTGTGAATGTTCTTAATGAGACAAGTGAACGTATTGATGTAAAGTATGTGAGAAATAAAATACCAATTCTTAATTTTCCTATTATTTTTTTTTATGTTACATAGTAATTATTGAAGATGTTATAATAAATTACGTACTTCTGAAAGCCACAGAATCACAGAATGTCAGGGATTGGAAGGAACCTCAAAAGATCACCTAGTCCAATCCCCCTGCCGGAGCAGGAACACCTGGATCAGGTCACACAGGAACACATCCGGGTGGGTTTTGAATGTCTCCAGAGAAGGAGACCCCACAAGCCATTGACATCTGCATGAATTATTTCTTTTGAATTAGACAAACTATGTTTTCAGTAATGGATGTCTCAAACTATATTTTTGTAACTTTTTCATCACTTTCATAACTGGTTACTCTTTTCAGAATCTGAAGCTTTAAATATTGCAGTTATTTTCACTCCAAGGTAGTATGTGAAAATATATGTCTGTTTTTGGAAGTTTTCATCTAAATTTCTCTGATTCTATAAAACAAATATTAATTGATCTATATACAATGGCAAATTGAACACAAGTCATCTAATGTTCTTGCTTTCTATAGCTGACATGTTCTTCTGATTGAAGTATAAGATAGGAAGGTTTGCAAAGTATTTACAAATTTGCATAACTGTGAGTGTTCAATGAAGTCTAAGGTGCTCACTTGACTTGATTTGACTTTGGAAACAATCCCAGTGTTCTACTGTAGAACCTGCATCTATATGCTTTATGTAGCTAAAGCTAGGCCTAGTGTTGCTGAGTGTAATCTTCTGTGACTTTAACTCCCCCATCGATTTAACATAATTTACTCTGATTAAGTTGTCCTTGAGTCCCACCTTTATACATCAGCTTAACTTAAATTTTGGTTTGTGAACTGTCTCTGGTTGTTTTGGAGTCCTGTATCATTCTTTGAAGCATTACTTTACACCTTTTTTCAGCACTTATAAGCAATGTGGTCCCTTTGTCTGAAGTTTTCTCTTTTTGGATTACCTTCTCTTTCGCCTTGAGCTGTTGGATGAATTCTTTTTTTTTGTTCATCATTCCAGCTGCTGTTGCCAGGAAATTAAAACACTGGAAAACAGTGCTGTCACTTAGTAAATAAAATATGTGAACAGCACCAGTAGACAGCTTGTTACTAAGTAGGTAAAATTAATCAAAGGATTTTTTTTTGTTGTTGTTTTTTGGCAGGAAACTCCAACAGTGCATAAGCTGTTACGGAGTAGACAGCATCTGTTCTAGTATAGTAGAATTATATCCTTCATGATCATAGATATGCAGCAAGATTTTCGTACATATTTTAGAAGTAGTGCTTGCTTCACTGTATAATATAACCCCAGAGGAACAGGAATGGCTACATTTTATTTTTTTATATTCTGCTGAACATTTTTATTTATTTATTTTTTAAATCATCACTTATGTAGATTAAAATTGCTACTTGCTTTCCTGTAACAAAGGGGTCTGAATCCTGACAGTAAATGCTCAGAATTTGCATAGTAGGTTTTTCTTTTTTCTTGCTTTATGCCTTTACTATAAAAGACTACTGATCTAACTGCGAATACATAGTATAATCAAAACTATTAGACTTCTGTACATGCTGTACAGAGTTGGCTAGCTAAAATAAAAATCACAACAGAACAGAAAACATTAGTTGGAGATCTTTGGTGCCTAATTGAGCACTTTTGATATAGTTGCACTGCATACTGTCAGATACTGGCATTTTAGCATATTGTAAAAATGTGCAAAACGAGTGCTGAAGAAAGAGAAGAGTGGTTAGTGATGGAAAAGTAAGCAAGACACAAGATGGTTGTCAATAGGCAAATGCTGTGAGATTCAATAATAAATAAAAAGAATCAAAATGGTCATTTAAGCATAAGTAGAATTTAGTTATCATTGTCAAAACATTGCAGGATGACTCATGATTGGAATAGCAAAAGCTATATGGTTGTATCTGATGCAGAAGCTACTACTGAAAGTAAGAAGACATGAGAATAAAAAAAACTATGCTTCATATTCAGGAATTGTTATTTTTGCTCCTAAAATACTGTAATGGTAGGATGATACATGTAACAAGACAATTCAAAAAGACTATGCCATTTCCCTTGTTTTGGAAAAAACAAATGAGGTAACTCTTACTGAATCATGAAGATACATTGCAGTTGTCCTTTAGAAGAACAATAAATAACTAAAAGTAAGACAGTGTAACATACTTAGGATCAAGTAGTGTGCTTTAAAAGAACTGAAAATAGACATCACTGTGCTGTTAATATCTGGTGACAAACACACGCTTAGCATGCTTCAGCAGACTGCAAAATATAAACAAATCATTTATTTTCTTCTCAAATAAATGAATATAGTTACGTATGCATATAAATCTATACAGGCACAGAAATGCTGTTAACTACAGGATAGAGAATGGGATGATTAATCTATTGTGATACAATAGTTGATCAAGGAGCTGAAATAGATAGAATAAGGGAGTTGATGTAATTAAATCTAAATAACAAGGTGCTGTAGACACCAACTCTTGTCTAAGTACCTGTTTTCCTTATGAGATCACAAATTTTGTTGACAAAAATTTGATTTCTTGTGCAGGAAGTAATTCATGTAGTAAACTTCTCTGTGGTATGACGTGACACTTCACAATGCTTTTGTGATTAAACGTGAATGATACTGGTTCACTACAGACTTAAATGTTAAGACAAGTCATTAAGGACCTGTTTTTTAGTAGAACCCTGCAAATATATTTTGACCCTATGTTTTTGTTGTCGTCGTTGTTTTGCTTTGTTGGGTTAAAAAAAACCAAAAAACACAAATATAGAATTGAAAGATAAGAGCTAGTAGACTGATGAATGCTGCATAGGGTAGATATGTATGAGAGCAAACACTGTGTCATGATTAGAACTTCTGAATCTTGAATTCCTCGTAAGTTTTCAGCTATGATGAGGTGCTCTCCTGGACTATAGGTACTGGGAGGGAAATACAGGGGCAGATGCTTTAGAGTTAGAAGGGTTAGCTTGGTATTTGCCAGTGAGCAAGTGCTGTAACCCTTTAAATTGTGAAAAGTAAGCATTTGCTCAGAATAAAGCTAGTAAAAGGCACAAATTAGATGCTAAAGATCAGGAGAAAGATTTGGGTTGTTCATCAGCATTTCATGTTAATGCTTATTTCAGTATTGTTTGAACATACCTAAATAGGGAAGAGAAATTTTTAGACTTACACCTTGTTGGATTTTTTTGCACATGGTTCCTTTTCCCTCTCTTCTCAGAATGTGGGTGGATACTGACGGTCCAATACAAATCAATTTTTTCCATCCTTTAGGTCTTAAAAACTCTTTGACTCATCTAAGATGGGAGATCCAACTGCAAGGATAAACTATGCCATGAACTGTGTTGGAGATGAACTTGTCACACCAGACTTTGACTCTCTAGTTTCACTGAAAAGAAATTCAGGCATATATGACAGATAGCAGAACATTCCAGCAAGTCACTGGGTTGAAATTTTGGTAAACCAGAACGCAAATAGGATCAAGTGTTGCATTTGGTCTGGACCTAGATTTCTGGGGAGCTGAAAATATTTTAACCTGGAAATTATGTTCTGTACAAACTACGTGTTTAAAATTAACCTATCCTGACTGATAATTAGGAAAACTGCTGTAAAAATATTTCTTAGTTTTGTACTTAAAGCTGAACTGAAAGTAAACTAACATGCACACAACCTAACACTTTCATATACAAAATTTAATCATATATTTATTTTTGTTAAATTTTTTGCTAGGAGTAGTCACAGCCTTCCATAAATTATTAACCTTGCCAGAGAAACAGCATATTCAAGCAGATGTAAGAGACTGTTTCTTAAACAACTTAGTTTTGCAAGATACCATTACTGTAACTTTAAATCATGATGTCTTACACTTGATGTTCTGACCATTTGCAGAAGGGCAACAACTATTTTAGGCAGCCGGAATCAGAAGTTCTCTCCTTTTTCAGCCACCATCTCATTAACATGGAGGTGTTTGGATTCTCATGTGCCACTTCTTAGCAATTCGTGCATTGCTGGTCATACAGGGAATCTGATCTGTAGGATAGTTGAAATTAATTTGCAGCTGAATTCATCACAGTGCTGTGAGATCCACAAGAGTTTTGGCGTTTTTTCTTTCTTTCTAGTGTTACCTGCCTTTCTAGTGTTACCCATTGTGACAAGGTTGGAAGTCATAAGTTTACTCTCACTTTCATTTCATTGCACAAGTTGCCTAGGAGATCTCTATTACAAGAGAACTGTTAAGAGCTCCATGCTGGAGTTTGCGTATGTGCATGCTGTCTGTTATTGTACAGTTTGAATGGAAGGTTAAAACAGCTTCCTATTTCTTCTGCATCAGAGCAAATAGCACCAATTCAGCTAAACATCAGCCCTCTCTAGATTGTCCACTATTATGGCTTAAGTGCAGAAATTAATCTTCTTGGGCTATACACCGGCAATCTTGGAAGCCTATTTCCTGCTTCCAGGTAGTGGAAACTTACTTTCTTGCCATTCTCAGTTTTCATCCAAGTTTGGGAAACAAAGATTGAAACAAAAATACTCTCTTGCCCCTATGTTCTGTACTTGTGTCTTGTTGCAAAAACAATGTAATTAAGGATATTGCTAGGTTAATTCCTATATGGTTCATGAGCAAATTATGAAGATGCATAAAACAGCTCTTCATTGGGAATTAACTAACCATAAATAGAACAGAAAGGGTTTGTCATGTATCTGAAAGCTAACATTTTCATTTAACTGCCACAAGAATTTTGGCAAAGGCATAACAACTGTGCTATCCTAGACTCTAACTTTTATTATTTCCATGATTGATTTGCAGATTGTGCATTCACCTTTGTCTGTTGTTTGTGGCTAGAATTATCCAGAATTGGAACTCAGTCCAGCATCTGTTGAATAGGTTTTTTTCATTTCTGTAATGGTTACTGCATATCAAAATGCACTGAGCAGCATTAGTAATGATCTTCTTTTTCTCCCTGAGGAATTGAGTGCAGTGCTCCCAAGCTGAAAGACTCGTGACTTGATTTTAATATTACACATAAATTACACACAAATTCAATGCTGTTCTGGTGCTTATTTATTTTAGTTGTGTCAGACTCAAAGCATTTGGTTTTAAAAGGGAAAAGAACCCAACATGTTAAATATTTAAATCCCAAGAGATTTCAGATTTCTTGTGTTAATAATCTGACACACATCCAGTTCTTCAATATCTTTATTGATGACCTGGATGAGGGCATTGAGTGCACCCTCAGTAAGTTTGCAGATGACACCAAGTTGGCTGGAAGTGTCGATCTGCCTGGGGGTAGCGAGGCCCTACAGAGGGATCTGGACAGGCTGGATAGCTGGGCTGAAGCCAATGGGATGAGGTTTAATAAGACCAAATGCTGGGTCCTACACTTTGGCCACAACAACCCCAAGCAACGCTACAGGCTTGGGGCGGAGTGGCTAGAAGACTGTGTAGAGAAAATGGACCTGGGGTTGACGCTCGGCTGAACATGAGCCAGCAGTGTGCCTGGGTGGCCAAGAAGGCCAATGGCATCCTGGCTTGTATCAGAAGTAGTGTGACCAGCAGGAGCAGGGAAGTAATTGTCCCCCTGTACTCAGCTCTGGTGAGGCCGCACCTTGAGTACTGTGCCCAGTTCTGGGCCCCTCACTGCAAGAAAGACATTGAGGCCCTGGAGCGTGTTCAAAGAAGGGCAACAAAGCTGGAGCACAGGCCTTATGAGGAGCGGCTGAGGGAGCTGGGATTGTTTAGTCTGGAGAAGAGGAGGCTCAGGGGAGACCTTATTGCTCTCTATAACTACCTGAAGGGAGGTTGTAGTGAGCTGGGGGGTCAGCCTCTTCTCTCGTGTAACTGGTGATAGGACTAGAGGGAATGGTTTCAAGCTGTGCCAGGGAAGATTCAGGCTGGATATTAGGAAATACTACTTCTCTGAAAGAGTGGTCAGGCACTGGAATGGGCTGCCCAGGGAGGTGGTGGAGTCACCGACCCTGGAGGTGTTCAAGGAACATTTGGATGTTGTGTTGAGGGATATGGTTTAGCGAGAACCATTGGTGATAGGTGGATGGTTGGACTGGATGATCTTACAGGTCTTTTCCAACCTTAGTGATTCTGTGATTCTGTGATTCTTTCGGAGGGCCTTTATCAAGTGTAGAGGTATGTTTTGGAGGCGCTGAGAATCTAAATGTTCTGGTTAGTGATTTTGAAAGTACACTCAGCAGTCTAACCATTTATGAAAGTTATTCTCTTTCTGTGCCTTAGTGCAGATTTTGGAGTCTGTTTGTAGGTGATAAGGTTTTATATTTGTTATAACTACATACACTGCTTTGTATATAAAGTTTCAATTATTTTGCTTTGAATGTAAATAATAAGGTGCTATAAATGGAATATATTTTTGCACAAAGAAAAGGTGCATAGAATTTTCCCTTTCAGTAATACTGTTCCCAGCTGCCACACTCCAATTTCCTTTTTAGTTGAGCGAAAAAAAAAAAGATGTCAACAAACTTGGATTTGTTATTCTGCGTGGTGACAACAGTTACACAGGATGCCATCTTGGGCCCAGCTCTGCAGCTCTTGTTCTGACTACTCGCAATTCATTTGTGTGGACTTTCTCTAAGTTGGCTAATTGAACTCTCAAGAGTCTAATTTTTAGCGACATCTTAATTTGTGTAGAGCAATTTACCACCCAAATTCTGCTCTTGAGTTCTGTTGGTATATTTTTCCCAAGAGGCAATCTTAATCTGGAATACTTGCTTTTGTACTTACAGAGTTCTTTTGAGGTGTTTATTCTTAACTATTTTTAACTTTTTTTTGTTTTTAATTGATAATAGATTGTTAATGGTGATGTTAATTCTCACAAGATGATCGTTCTTTTAACAATGGGGAACTATATTAACTAACAACACAAAAGCAATTAGGCTAAATGTTGTGTCTTTTCAAGCTTGGTATATGTTGCTTTTATTGCAGAAAACTAGTTTTTTTTTTTTCTGTGGGTAATATAGAGACCGCTAGTACTTGTTGCTGCTTTTGATCTGTGTTTCTATACCTCTCTGTACTGATCATAATTTTTTTCACAACACTACTGAGATGCATTTAATTAAGAGCATTTCTGTATCTTATAATGATTCTAACTGAAATTCCTGACCTTGATTTTTTTTTTTTCCTTTCCCTCTACCATAATGATGATGATTATAATAATAACGTTCCTACTCTTAGATCACTGCTGACCTTTATTAGGATATTTTTGGCACTTAAAATAGGTTGATTATCTCCAATCTATTTATGTCATTTTTTACTTACTTCAGTAACTGATAAAGAATGTTTGTCAGTTTCAAGTGGCTTATTTTTATGGCTAACAATTTTTTTTCATCATATTTTACTTCTTGAAAGGTTGTACACTTGTTGGCAGTATCAATAATTGCTGCCTCTGTGTATGCTTCCATTATTCTGCAGCTTATCATTATTTTTAATTCCTCTTATATCACCGTTTTCCATAGTAGTTTGGCAATAAATCTGATTCTGTAATTTGGGAGAATTTTTAAGTTGACATTGTTCTTTCCTAAGTATGGGTTTGCTGTTTTTACGTGTAACAGTTTGTTTTAAAAATATAATCTTATTCCTCCTTCCCTTTTAAGGAAGTATTTATTTTTTTTAAGTCATCAAATAAGTCCTTGAAGTCTCTCTTTAATACTGCATATATTATCTTTTTTTTTTTTCTGCTATTGGTTTCTGTGTCTGCTGTGCCTGTCAATGGTTCTTCTTGTGTGGATAACACAAGAAAACTGAAAAGAGAGCCCATTTTATTATTTGTCAGCTTAGTCTTTCTATCTGCCATCCATAGGAATTTATTCATGACCTTTGTCACTGTGAAATGTGTACAGTGTGATTCAGTGTCTAGTTCTCCCAGCTCATTAATACTTGTTCTCTGACCTGATGTAATAGTTCCAGTAGCCCTTGTATAACCTTTGCTCTCTGAAGGTACTTGCTGGTTTTTTGCTTGTGGGTGCTGAACTGATTGGGTTTGCTGCCAAGCAATTAATGTTTGCTCCTGAACAGTGATCATCTGCTCTGCATAAATATTAGTTAATTCAGGTTCTCTTTCACAGCATGACTGTACACTGCCAATTGCCCATTCATGTCAGGGCATCTTTTCAGACACTGTTTTTGAAACTGTGTTCTGTTTTATCAATCCATGTGGGTGTAAACTGTCACATATTCAAACTATTGGCCCCTGTTTGATTAGAGACCAGTTATCAGGGGAAGTGTCTTTCTTAGTTTATGAATTGTTGTGAATTAGATATTGGTCATTTTCATTCAAAAAAGTCTCTAGGGAAAAGAATAAAGCATTGCACTAATATTCAGAGAAAAATAAATGAAAGATAATGTGTGTTTCATGAAAAAAAGGGATTACATTATAGTGCACCTGAATGGCTGAAGTAGTGGAAATCAATGGATTTAAGGTGAATCATGAGATACTATTTCATTTTAATAAATTGCTGTGTGGTTGAGAGTTTTGTTTTTATTTTTTGATAAGTAAGGATGTTTTTATAATTTACATACAGAAAGCTTCCTTTGCCTCCCTGTCTCTTCAGGATGGGAGAGTAGATCCTTGGATGACTGTAAAGTGACATAACTTCTGCTACAAGACCATTGCTGCAAAAAAATTACACCACGTGAAATGATGGATCTTTATGCTAAGACTTAACCCTCCCTATAGCATTATATTGGACTAATAAAAAGTAGTTTGCTTTTTGGCTCTGTGGAGATGGAGCTGCAAAGAGCGTATAGCAGTGCAATAAGTTTTTATTTTTAAAAAATTAAAAACAGTATTTCATAGGAAATATATCTCAGGGAAATAAAAATACTTGAGCCACTAAGGTATTGCAATATATCCAATTTCTACTTCAATGCCTAATGAATTGATATTATTTTTAATTTAACCTTGAGTTTTTTGTGAATGAAGAGTAAAGAGCAGAAGGTAGCATTCTTGTTTTGGTATGTCTCTTTTTCTATGTTCTAGAACTCTCAAATTTTTATCTGGCAGTTGATTGCAAATTGTACATTATTGTAATATTTAGTTGGTACAAATATTTGATTCACCACTGACTTTGCATCATTTTCTCTTTATCATGACTCTGCCTGTTTTCAGAGTGGAACTGAACTTTTCCTTTGTCCATCTTTTGGAACCTGTTACAGAGAGCAGGTTGTTAGTGTGTGCACTTGGAAATACTGTAGAAAAAAAGGGAAAACTGAAGCACGTGTTTTATGAATGTGAAAGAGAGGATGTGTTTTATTCAAACAATGTATTAAGGTAACGAGTGACTTCTTAGTAACTCTGAAACTGCAAAGAGAAATGCCTTAAAAGTATGCAAAAACTTTCCTGAAGAAATCTCTTTCCACAAATGAGAGTTAACAATAAAATTGAATTCTATAATACTGCATTATACACCTTGGTTTTCCTTAGTCACTGCTCCAAGAGTTTGCGCATTTCAGAATCTGTATCCAGTATTTATCCCTGTCCATTTCTAATATTGTAGTCATAACATGAAATAGATTGACCTTTTCTTTTTCTTTCTTCTTGTAGCTTTCATGGGGCTAAAACAAATGTTCCTTTTTGACCCAGCTATTTCTGTATTTATATGTAGAGATTGTCAGAATGCATTTTTTTCCTCCGTGTACTCTTCAGTAGAGATAGTTTACCTTTCAGTTGCAGTTCTTACAGTATATTGCATACTGAAATTGTTAGCTTCTGCTTTATATTATATATGTATGTTCAAGAAATTATATTTAGTGAGTGTTTTAACCTTATTTTTAAGGATATCTCAAAAGAATTGTATTTAAAAAAATAAAAATACTTCCAGTACACTTTCTGGACTGGATCCGACATTTTTTTTTCCTTTCCTCCTATTTCATCAAAGCAGTCTTCTTGTGCTATGAATAGCTGAATAGCTGATTGATAGTAAATCTATATCCTGCCCTGATAATTTGCTTCTATTTAATCATATCTTACATGTCTGCAAGAGTCATACTTGGAATAGTAGACACGAGATCTTTATTGGAACTGTTTTGTATTCTAATAAGAAAATATAATGTGACTGGAAAACTGTTTAATGACAATATTGTTTGAAAACTACTTTCAAGTAAGACAGAGAAGGCTAATAGAATAAACATTGTGGAACATCTGAGATTTCTTGTAACAGAAAACTACAGAGATTTGTTACCATTAGAATTGAAAGATAAAAGCGTCAGCTCTTTAGAACAGAATGGAACAAAGTTTTATAGGTCATTCTTATATTAATGATTTCTAGCTGTTATTTTTTCCCCATGCCTTTTCAGGTGCTCATCACAGAGATTAAATTGTTTCCACATTGCCTTAAACTTCTCATCACTTCCTAAGTGTGAAGCTCCCTGCACTGCACTTCAGGCACAATTTGCTCATTTACAAGCAGAGCGATAGCAAAATTGTTGCTATGGAGCAAAGAATTCTTTTTTTGTAAATCTAATTTCAGGTTAGTTACTTTGGAATTGGAAATGCCTACGTTGTTTGAGGTATTTATATTTAGAAACAATGAGTTTGATTGTTTCTTGCTTGTACCATTGTACCTTAATTGACTCAGGAGATTTGTTGCTAATTTTGAGCAGTGAGTGAAAGACTTCTGGATATTTTCCTGTTTTGTTTTTGATTGTTTTTTGTTTTTTGTTTTTTTTTTTCCTTTAGTTTTTGATTAGAAGGAAGGAAAATGGGGCTACTTTTGGAGGTAAAGCAGAAATGCTGTTTGCGTATTTATTGAGCTCATGCTTTGCCAGCCTGTGTTCTGCAAGTGTTGTTGCAGTACGACTAAGCACACCCCAGTGACGTAACTCCCGCATCAGGCTTATTAAAGATAAACTGCAGCAGAGTGAAGCTGCTTGTTAATTAAGACAAAAAAACTCTGACCTTTGCTTGCTGAACTGAGGTAGAAGAAAAGAGAGTTTGAGTGAAAAAGGAATGACAACTAGTCCAGTCCAGAATATCTGCTTTTATTTTAGCACATTAATTGCATGGAAGAATGAAATGATGGACTACAGTTTCTTGCATTCTTTGAGTCTCTGAACACATATTTTTTATTTCATTTAGTAGGATACACAGCAGTGTTTTTTGTAACTCTTAAGCTGTCACATTCAAAACACAGTCATAACATAATATTTCCATTATGCCCAGAACCATTCTCTACTAAAATAAGATTCAACCTCTCCCCTCTGAGATAGCTGAAAATATAACCTTAATAGCTGCTGTCAGAGCATCTTCTTCCGGATTCGTATTTTTCCTATAGCCCTCATGTGAATTGGGTTCACCAAGGTGCTAGCAAGGTTCTCTGTCTGCAACCTTTTGTAATCACTGTATTCTTTCAGGATTGCAGTGTGCATGATTTTTATGTTGTTGTTTTTTTTTTTTTTAATAAAACATCCACGGTATTGTTATTTTTTTTCCATGTTTTAAACAAGCTGGAAGAAGTTAGGTTAAATGAATTTTAATGTTTGAAGGTCTTATGCTAGTTTACAGTTATAACGTGCCATAAAATGTCATAATACTGGCTCAGTTTTATGCAAAATCTGGACGTCAAAGGAGAATCGGTTCTCAGTCATTCCTCTCTGCTAGGAAATGCCACTCTAGAAAAGGTTTAAAATCTAAAATATTTTATTTGCAAGTTGAGACTGGTCCAGTACATCCATATTTTGTTACCTGATGCATGCCAAATTTGAAGTCTCTCTAAAGGCACTTCTGCTAAAATACAATTATTTTTGTGTGCAGTAGAGCCTTATTGATGCTTCCCCCCTCCTGTAAGAGATTATTATTTTATACCATTGCCTCAAAGCTTGCTGAGGAACACTGATGGACAAGTCCAGGCAAGCCCTGGCCAAAGGTTGAGAAGTCCTTTGTCTGAGAGGCACAGATGGACAAGGCCGGGGGCAACGAGAGAGAGATAAGCTTCACATTAATGGCTGGGAAGCACTCTTTTGTGTGGGCTTATCTCGAAGGAGATGGCCCTCTCAGGAGGTGCTGCACATGACTCTTACCCAAGCGTCCAGGAATGTCAGGTAGGCAGAAGAAGGATAAAAAAGGGACAAACAACCATGGTTTTTAGGTTTTCTGACAGCAGATTCCCCATGAAGAAGAACAAGAAGGGTTTCTGACATGAGAAGCCTCACGACCTGCCTCTCTCCCTCCTGGACTTGCTCTGCGCTCTACCTGCTTGCTTCCTAAGGCCGGCCATGCTGCTGCTGCTCTCTCCTGAGGAAGAAAGGTGTCTGCCATCAGATTCCTCCCTACGGAATGCCTGCATGCTGAGGGACTTTCCTGGGCCTGCTACCGGAGACCTGCTGCTTCCTCCCGGACTTACCCCGTGGCTTCTTCCTAGACCTACCCGGTACCTGCACCGTCTTGCTGCCTAAGACGGGCCATGCTGCTGCTGCCCTCCTCCTCTGAGGCTCTGCCCTGGACCATCGAACAACGGGACCTCTGCTGGATCCTAGTGATGGCTATCCCCACTTTACGCAATTCTTGCTTCTTTCCTACCTTTTCTATTGCCCGCCTTCCCTTCCCCATCACCTTAATTCGTAATAGTGTCCGTCCTCCACTTCCCCATCTCCCTAATTAGGAATTGTAATAAACCTGGTCGGACCAACATTTGAACCGTTGTTTCTTAATCTCATGTCGGGTATACATACATTAAAAGAACCTCATCTCCCTCCTATAAATTGGAGCGAGACACCTCCCCACTCCCATATGGAGATCCCTGAAGTGGCTTCAGACTGAGCTGGTCTTAATCCATTTCACAGGTAATTTGCATTAGATATTTAATTTTGAAATGTCGCCTCCATATCTTACAGGAGCTATAACGCATGCCTCACATCTGTTGTTGTTCAGTCTTCCAAGTCAGTCTGCATCTTCTGTATTAAGTAGCGACTATGTATGATGGGAGGTAGTGTTTCTGGACAGACCATATAACCTAGTGCACAATTTTCACAACTGAAGCCTAGCTCAAAGCAAGTTTTTCCACTTAAAAAGGAGTAATGTATTCACTATTGTTATTGTCAGTATTTAGTAGTATCACCAGGCAGCCTTCATCATCAGAGAGTCTAAGACTTTTATCACAATTTCAAATATGTATTGGAAAGAAAACTAAACAGCACTTTAGTAGCAGGCCATGGGTTGTTCTGAGAATTATTATGTGAATATTCATGAAGAAAATAAAAATAAATTTTATTAAATGATTGTTATTGCTCACTGAATTCTACAGGTGGCAATTTACTGGGGAATATTCCTACAAAAGAATACTGATGAAGTTCAACTGCAGTTGAGTAGCAGAAGGGCTTCATTTCCTGAGTGCAGGAAAAGTTCCTCTTGTAATACAAGGTATCCTCAGCACACAGTGTAGGCTGGAGAGCAGATAGTGTTTGGGTTCAGAAAGCTCAGTAACACGAAAGCATTTAGGTATCTGTCTATCAGTGGGTTCAGTGTGACTTAGCTGTTAAAAGCTTTTTTGGCCAAGTATAAGTTTTTACTTCATGTCAATTATAAAGCATCTGATTATAGTCTAAAACAAATTGAAGCCTATGGTAGTTCTGTACTTCTATCCATGGTGTTAGGAAACAAAAAAAAGCTGATAAAACAGCAGTCATGACACTCCACTGTTTAACTTCGCATGGTCATGCTGTAGGCTGCCTGCTGTCCTTGTAGTCTGTTAAGATACGCCTCTTGTTTACCAGAAGTCTGGAGAAAAGAAAGGGGGAAAACACTTGGTGTCACCATGTAAGATTGCTGTGTGGTAATGGCCTGAACTCCAGTCTTCAGCCTCCCATGTCGGAGACAGTGGTTGTAGTCATACAATTTCAGAGAGCCCTCTGGCTTGTCTGGGTAAAATTCCACATTTATATGGGTTAGAAATACCCTAAACTGGTACCTATAGAATAATTTTGAGGATTCATCTATGATTTTCAGAAAAAACAGTGAGTTCAACTCAGGAAATGTAATTTTCAGTTTCCTCTGTCACGCCACATGATTTGCATATATGTACATCTTTTTTTATTACTGCTTCTGGCTAAGGTTAGGAGTTCTTAGCAGACTGCTTTTAGAGAGATAATGTGGTCAGGTCTTGCAGTATTTCTCAAACTTTCCCCTAGACTGTAGGCAGCCGGCCAAGATCAAATGTCCTCTCTTGGAGAATCAAGCACGTTGATGATGTTTGGTTTTCTCTTCTTAAATATTACCACCACAGAGAAATTACTTTATCAGCTGGTTTACTTCAAGTTTTTTAGATGCTCTTGAGCGGAAAGAAGAGATTAGCTTTATTAATCTATAGTCCTTTACATATCCCTTGTGGCAGTATATTTTTGACACATTGCTGCAATTAAGTTTAGAACATTGTTCAAGGCTACACTGGAAGGGTATTTTTCTTTTCTATTAAAGTCACTCTGTCTTTTGAAGTGTTTCCACTATTTAGGAAATTGGCTTTTGGGGCAGTATTCCAGTGAGTGATTTAGAAGTATGTAACACTGGAAGTCAAACATGTTGAATTCCCAACTCGCCAAAATCTTTATATATGTACTTTTCCTGGGCAAGCAAAACCTTCCTGATAATAAGGAAATTGGTATTTGGAGAGAACGTGGTGTGCTGAAGATAATTTTCATGCTTTTTTTAAATTTGATTTTTCTCCTGTAGGGGGGAATAAAGTTTTCTAACTTTCCCCCTCTCCTTCAGACTCCTTTTTCCATTGTTTTCTGCTTCAGATAATGAGTTAAACAAAACATTTATGGGATATTTGTTCAGGGAAGGTTATGTTATAGCTTTTCCTAGAGAAAGTACATCTTAATTAAGAAGACTTTTTTTTTTTTTTTTTCCTTCTGCTAATTTCAGTAACATAGCAACCCTTTTTCTTTCATCTACCTTGCATGGTAGTTTTATTCAGGTGCCTTGGAGCATCTCACTTCAAAGTAACATTTAAAATCCTGTTTTGCATTCCTAGAGACAATATTGTGGCCATGTGTTGTCAGCAGTGAATCAAGAAGAAGATAAACCCCCTTGGTGAAAGGCTGAGTTCGCTGTCAATGTGGTATAAGCTATTCTTTCAGGAGCTAGTATTGCTATTCTGGGTGAGAGTAGTCCTTGTATAGTACTGTTGCTATGTTGTAGTTGTTCATATGCTAATGAGAGTGTAACCGTGACTTGTCATATATATCTTAAAAATCCATGCCTCTGCTAGCTCTAGGTTTAGCCCTAACAAGCAGATGTTGGCACCATGTCAAATGCTTTTTCATGGTTGTCTTTTTTTTTTTTTTAACGCTTAAGGGCCTTCATGAATGCCTAAGAGCATATCAGATAGTTTCTATGCATCAATGGCTTTTCTACTTTTAAACTAATTAGGTGTTGTCACATAATTGATGCTTAATAAATGTAGTTTTAAAATGTTTTTAATTACGTCATATATATAGTCTGCTGTATCAAATTGGGTTCCCTTGTTTACTTGAACTGAAATACAGATTTATCTTTAGTTTCTCATGTGCTCTGCTATACTGGTGGCGGAATATTTTTCTTACAGCTCCATGTCAGGAAACTATTTGCATGGCTTATTCTCAGACTGTTTTTTTCAGTTCCCTACGGCATTAAAAAAAAAAAAAAAAAAGGGTAAGGTGCATATGTGAATACAAGATTGCATTAAGATACCTGCTTTATTAATGAAAACTAAGAGCCTTCTGAATTTATACAGAAGCTTCTTCCCCACCCTAAAGAAGTAAAATGTTTCCTTGCATACAAAATGAGAAACTGACTTCCTCTTTAGCTCCGTAGAAGAATTCTCCCAGTAGTATAATCCCAGAGGGGCAAATATGTGATGCTTCTCTGGGCTCAGTTCTATGCAGCTATTATTTTTTGGATACTAAGCTTACTTTCCTTTTACTCCTTTTACCAATAAGTTGAATTTTTGGTAAGATGTATCAGAAAAGGACAAGCAGACTGACAGTGCTTTAACTGAGTTTGCCAGTGGCAGTGTGTTTCCCAGTGAAGTAATCACTGTGTAGCATACTGGTATATCTTGGAGTGTACTTCTATTAATATTCCAGTACAACATAAGAAATAGATCTGCAAAAATTAAAGCTCCAAAACAGACTTCCTGCTCTCTACTAAAATGAATAATGGATCATTTCAATGATTTTGTTCTAAGTGCTAATCAAAAATATAATGATTTGCAAATCATTGCTCAAATCGGAGCAGTAATTTTAATTTTCAGCAATTATAGTCATTATATTTTCTTTATCTTTCAGAAATTATAGTTTATCAGTTATGTAAAATGGTTTACTGAATAAACTGCTCCTTATGATTTTGAAGCAGCTATTACTTAGTGCTTGCCGGTTATTTTAATATAGGTTTTACCTACCTTAAGCTTTAAATAACAATAAGATAAACTTATTAGTACTTATGAAAGTAGATCAGTCCAAAGTTACAAGACTGGAATACTGTAGTAGAATTTCATTTGACTGATTCCATGAGCCAGATTGCGTTTGGATTCAGCCTGCTTGACTGTGAGCATCAACACCCCATGCCTTGAAATTGAGGCATGGCTCAAATTGTTTGACTGAGCATACATAGAAGTGGTGTTTATTTCTTTCTGTGACGGTGATTGAAATGATTGCCTCTGTATGGTGACAAATTTAGGTTTCATTTTTTTCATAAGCAAATTCATTTGGAAGCAGCAGGGGGGAATGATATAGCGAAGAATAGAACATTCTTGTTCCTTCAATCCTCAGGAGGCCCTCTTTGCTAAGGTGCTTCAACCCACAACCCTTTGTGCCCTTAAATCAACAGGCTCCAGGTTGATTTTGATTTGCTGGCTATCACTCATCTAAGTTTTATTGTTTAAAAGGCAGCTGATGCCTTTAAAACACCTCTCCCTCACCCGCATCAGTTTGTGTGTGTATTATATACACACATCATATATAACAAAAATCTCTTGAGATGTTAGAGAAGTAGGCTTAGATCCTAAGGATAGATTGAAAGGTTGAATCTCATTTTCTGGACTAGTGCTGTAACTGCTAGGCTATTGTGCAGAAAGCAATTTCTGTTGCCTGCGTTTCTCATCCACCCTCTTGCTAAGCCGCCTGTAAGTAATTCTGAGGTCAGCTGTTAAACTGCTGTTTTCTTCAGCTTTTAGCCATCACAAATAGCTGTAGTCTTGCATTTTTAAACTACTCTTTCAGTGATGCAAGGATGAATGGAAAGGTGTTGGAAGGGAACTGCAAGATGTATTACAAGACTGTTGTCTACTAAAGATTATTTAAAAACAAAAATCTTAATTCTTCTTTCCCCTTTTAATGGTTGTTTTGCTTTCTCAGGAACTTTCATCTCTAATTCTTCTCCAGTGGTTCTGGATGGTTTGAGCTCAGTTTTGCAATTTCAGACTTGTTCCATTGTCAGTTGTCTAGTTACTTGATGGTTTTTGCATTGTTTTTTCTGTTTTTGTCTGTCTTGTTTGACTGCTGAAACCTAAGGGGGAAAGGTTCAGATTCCATCTGAAAGAAATGGTAAATGATAGAAACAGAATGGAGAATGAATTATACACCATGTTCATTCAGTGGAATAGACTATTGCTACTTCAGTGACTGGTTGTTATAATGCTGTTGAATTTTTTTAGTAATCTGCCATTGATAAACTTTTTGTGGATAGTACCTTGCATTATTTTTTGGTTTAAGAGAATGTCTTATTCTGTTCTAAGTTTGTTCACAGGCTGTTGGTTTCCTATTCTTTTTTCCTGCTTATGAAAAGCACCAATAGGATCTTGCAAGGTTTGTGGATACTTATATAAATTTTATCTTGGCAGTGACATTTCATAAACTCTGTGATAGTCCATGTACTATTTGGAAATGTGGTGTGTCTCTGTTTCATATTCACATCCATGGTTATATGGACTTTTCAAGGACTGGTCCAACTTCTTGATCAAACAAGCAAAGCACATGTACTACTTGTGAGGAGAAATACTGCAGAGCAGTGGGCTTGATGATGAACCTCTTTAGAAGACAGGGCCTTACTAAGAGACATTTGTTCCCTGGCTTTTATGCAGTGCTGCAGCTCCTGAGTCTCATAGACTTGGCACAACTCAACTATTAGTGAGCTGATCAGCTCTACCTTTCGTAGGCTGCAGAGGGAAAAGGACTGTGAGTTCATTATTTTGCATGTCAGTGTAGGTGGGCGTGAAGCTTGGAGGACTATTGATTGAGTTTTGCATGTGATAATTGACAAGACTTGACAAAGTTAGTCTTTTTTTTTGGGAAATCTGTCACTATTTTGGTTTTGCCAGTACTACGTTTATATCCAGTGTTCTTTCCCACTTCCATTGATATAATGGGAGAAAAAAAAAAAAACAAACACAACAAGGCCTGTGCTACCTTATATTCAGGAATGACAGAAAATATAAATATGCCCTTATTATTTCTATAACTAGAAGAACAGTCTTACATACTTTTTTGAATGCTCTTTTCTCCCATCATTTCAGCAGCCACACAGATGTGTTTGCAAGTTAGCACTTGATACTGTGCTAATTGTCATCAAGTTGCAAAAAGCACAGTAAACACTTCCACTTCTATAATTATATTATGGTTTATAATTATATTTTGTGCCATAAATGAACATTTGTATGGGTTCATACATTGTTGCATATCCTCTGAGGTTTGAAGGAACATTGAGAAGTACTATCAGGAAAGCAAAATCATAATAATATGTGTGAATTCATTCTGTGTTGATGACAACAAAATCTCATGAGGTTTTCTCAGATGTGGTCCAAAATTGTGATAAGAATGACCGTTCGTGTTTGAATTTGCCTTAACTGAATACTGAAGATGATTCTCTTCCACACACAAAGAAAAGCCTGCTTCATGACTATAGAAATAATTTTGCTGGAATTAAAATGTTCTCTTTACCTAACAAGCTCTCCCTCCTCCATCAAAATAAAAATCTTGGCAATTTTAGACTGGATCTGATTTTGACTTACTAGAAAGTATTGAATTCATAGGATTGAAATTCTGTTTAGACTTCTAGCTTAAATATTAATCATAGATATATTGCATCAAGGAAACTTGTTAGAAAGATTGGATGGGTTATCTAAACTCAAAACCAATGGCTAAGATGAACTTGTATAAACTTATACTAACCTTATTTCCTTGATAAACTAGAGATTATTTTAGATTTGTAATAAAATTATTTGCATAAATTCAGAGTCATACAAAAAAAAAAAAAAAGCTCCTTATTCATTCACAAGGTCATAATTTTCTGTCTTTAAGCCATCTTGTATAAGTAAGCAGTGGTGAAGCTGAGGTTTAGATACAGAATTGTTGACTGCTGTACCCTTAACCTCGGTAGATCTGCACTTCTAATTCTGAATCTGCAGTGATTTGAACAGCTCGTACACCCATGTATTCCACTGTGGTCTGATGCCAAGTGACCTATAGACTTTTCTGTATGTATGCCAGCATAATTTTTTTGCTAAATCATAAGCTGAACAATCCAGCGCCTATGTCATTCTTGACACTCTATTTGTATTTGTTGTGATTGGCTTTTACACACTGTAAACAGCATCAGTGGGGATACCTGTGCTTTTTGTGTAGAACAATTGCTATAGAAATGTCTGCAAGATGATATGTGGCTGGGGAATGCATGTCACTCATTCGCAGTGAGCTGTGGTTAGTGGATGAACAGTTCATCATGCTGATGATGTCTGTGTAAAAGATGCACCAAGGGATGAGAACTGGAAATATTAAGAATATTTTGAAAATCAGAAGACAAAGCTGAAGTTAATACACTTACTGCCAATTTCAGGGGCTAAGAGATCTTGCTTTTTCTTTCTCCTATTGGAACAGACCACAGCCACGCGTGTCCTGTTGTGTTCTCGATAAATACTCCTGATGTGAGCTAGCAGCTGGGGTCAAATTCACTTTCATAAACATATATGTTTATTACCATTTGGGATGCTGTACAGCACCTGGCTAAACCTCCAGCTGCTCTTGCAGTCTGGTGTGAGTCTCATCCAGATTTTTTTTTTTTTTAATATTGGCTCTATGGACGTCTGGGATGTATTAAGATACCACTAGATGCCTATATTTATGTGTTTGAATTGAACTGCAGTTTCCTTATAGTCATTTTATTTTGTTGATGTTTAATCTGTGTGCATTAGATTTCTTATTGAAGATTTACAATAGTTTGAAATCACAGTTTCTGACTGTACTTCAGTAAATCAGCTGTTGTAGATTATTTCTTATTACAACTGGGAGGAAACCTAGCCTAGCTTGTACGTGTGACTGGTCTCTCCTGCTCCTGACACATGGTGGTATGGTTAGCAAGCAGTAAGGCAAATATCCATACTGTGTAAGCGGACTGTTAATTTACACCTCTGTCCCCTTCTCCCTCTCCTCTCTGGCCACAGACTTGTGGGGTCGCCCACTGTCAGAATGATAAGGGCATTAGAGATACCAAGATTCAAGTGTGGGGGTCTCCAATCACTGTCCATCAGCATTAGCAGTTCCCAGCTGCTGTGTCACTAGGGTGTGGTGACCCCTGTCTTCGAACAAGGAAAATACATGGAGTGCTTCCTGGTGTTTTAAAGTCAGACAGCTCCAAGCCCTAAGTGGGACTTTAGCCTGGAATTGCTGCGAGAGAGAGCAAAACCTATGCTGTCTGATTGCCAAGGATGCCTCCACCAACATCTTACTCCAAGGACTGAATGACTCATGATCTTCTATGTAAAGTCTGACTCTAGGTTATGATAATAATGCATGCTGATTGATAGGAATTTCACTGGATCTGGTAAGAGTTCAGGTGACTGAGAGGTCCATGTAACACAGAATTTTAGAAAATCTGTGCAAATATAAGCTATGCTAAAGGCTACAAATTACATACAATAACCTACACTGACTGTTAATTATTTTATGCAATGATAAATCTCTAATTATAACCACAGCTCTGTGACCAACCCTCAGTCTGAGAAGAATACCTAAAGAACCTGCTGGTCCTCCATGTTGTCAAGTCATAATTGATTAGTTTTTCTGAAATCTCCCAGACTTGAAAACTTGAATTTGTATTGGTATTTAGTATTTAGTTACTGCTGTGAGCTTATAAGAGGGGTGTACAGATTTTTCTTTGTGCAGTCAAAAGGACTGCATGTTCTTATCGGTTACGCTTATCCAAAAACTGTGTCTTTTCCAGTATTAATTTTCTCAGAGTCTGATTGGAGATTATGCAATGTATGTGTGCGGGTGGGGTGTAACTTCTTTTTCCCAGATTTCATTTTTATTTCTGTGCTATGTAGTGGCTTATGTCTGTTTGTGCAAGTAAAATACAGAAAGGGAAGGAAAGAAGGCTTTCTGCTAATCTGCTTATTTAAGTATTTACGTTGCTTTAAGCACGAGTGAGTCTAACTCACGTTTATATTAAATATATTTAGTGATCATTTGTATGTTGACCAGACTTTGTCCTTTTTTTTTTAATTATTATTTTTCTTGGCCTCAAGAGAACTAAGTTGCAACGCAATGCAAGTAGCATAATATTTAATTATTTTAATAGATTTGATGCAAAGTTGTTTATAAGTGCTCTTTGGTCTGCAAACTTCAGCATTATCTATCATTTTTTAGTCTGTAATCTAGACATTATTAAGCATTCATTTAAGAAGACAAGGATTTGTTCTCAAGTATAGCATGTGATACTTAAATGCAGGAGGCTATTAAATTGAGTAGCTATACAGTTGACTCATTCACTTTCAAACAGATTAATGAAATGATTGTACAGATAGGGAAAAAAATCATATTCTGCAAGTAGGTTTTTAATTCCTTGTTTGGTTTTATTTCTGCTTAGTTTGCTGTGTATTTCTTGATAAGATGAGGATTAATTTTCAGTTTCAATTTTCAACTTAGGGTCAACAGTTGAATATGAGATGTACAAGAAAAATCAATGCATCTGAGAAATAGAAGGAAAGAACTGTGAAAATTGAAGCATTTTGTTCTTAACTCACCTTCTCAGCTTGCTGGGAGTACTACCTGGCAGTGTAAAGCAAACAAGGTTTGTTTTTTTTCTTCCTGGTGCTAGCCAGCTTATTGCTTTTCAATGCCAAATCACTTGTGTTTCTTCTGATTCAGAATGATAGTGTGATACATTTGATGTGTGTTTTATGACTTTCTAGGTTATTCCTAACATTTTCCCATTAAGTATGATTGGTTGAGAAGCATTTGTAAGCAGTTGTACATGTGCTGTTATTATTTTTCTCTCATATTTGTGCAAAGAACTTTTTGTAAATGGTTTGCTGCCCTGTTAAATAGCGCAGACAGATGCATTGGTTCTTTAGCTTTTCCTTTGGCTCAGCGTCTTTCCTGGTTACTGAAAGGAAAGATGAAGGGGATTGTTCTGGCAGGCAACAGTGCGTGTCTTCTGCGCTGTTGTGTGGTCACACGATGATATAGGTGCAGTGATGTTTCTCATTTGATTTCAGATCAGCACCATCTGCTGATCTCGGGACAAGCAGATTACCAGGTTAAGCAGTAAGCATTTGTCAGACTGTAGAGGAAGGTCACTGGGTATACTGTAGCCGTAGGCTCTGCTTTTCTTTCTTCAGTCTGTCTTTTTCCTGGTACCTATATTAAGTCTTACAATTTAAATGCTGTTGCTTACATCCTAAATATTCAGAAAGTAAGGCAAGGTTCTCATGAATAATTTCAGTATTTTATTTTCCCTATAAAAATATTTTTGCATAGCAAAAGATATGGTGACAAGAGAAGTCCCTGATCTCTCTAAACAAATTTCATAAATGCAGCTACTTTCTTTCATTACTTTTGTCTTTCACTGCTAAAGTGATAATAATAAGCAGGCCTTTAGAGGTACAGAAGGCAAAAAAAAAGCATGAAAAGGAAATTAAAGGATGGTTAACAACAGTAGCTTTGTTTCAAAGGAGACAACTCAAAAAGATAAACAGTCTAGTAGAAATACCACTGTTCAGGATCTTTGCAAAGATGAAATCAAGAGCTGAAAGGACTTTTCTTCCTCTATTTGGTGTCAAATTAAACATTATTGACCTTCAATGATTTATCATATGGAGAAGACAGGAAGGATTGTATGCTGATATTTAAGGAAAAAAAAAAAAGAAAGAAAAAGAGTTTTGAAACTATAAACACCTTTCACAGGCAAAACTCAGCGTGAAGTTTACTCTTGTCAGAACCCCCTTGGAAATCCAAGAAATCCAAGTAGGTGTGTTCTGGTTGAGTAATCACATGTAAATGCAGAGGTGCCAGCAGCACTATAATAATGACTGTAGTGTCTTTTGAAAGCACTCTGAAGCTTCTGTTCAAAGACACTCTTAAATAATTAATTTTTTTTCCCAATTTACATGGAATATGTAATGACATCCCTGAGTACCAGATTTCCTTCCCTTCTTTTCTTTCCCATTCAAGGAATAAATACAGCATTTTAATTAAGTCTCTGCTTGCCAACCTGTAATGTAAAGTGCCAATGGAAAAGAAAGTTGATGGAAGAACAGGTCTAGATAGGTCTTTGTTGTAAACCTCAGTAACCTTTTCTGAATACAGAAGTGACAGCTTGAAAGACCTACGTATCTCTGAAGTGATCTTAGAAGTCTGACTTTCTCTCGGTAAGACAATATACTTTCTTATTCCTGGAAGACTGCTGAATGATCATTTACACAATCCTGTTTGTTAAGGCTGGCTGGTCAACTGGCTGCATGTATTTGTAATCTATTGTTGTTTCTTTTTTTGTTTCTTTGTTTTTTGGCAGATACTGAACGTCTCTATACATTGGTATTCGAAGAGATATGTGGGCGTTTTGGAAAGACCTATACCTGGGACATAAAATCGTTAGTCATGGGTAAAAAAGCACTAGAAGGGGCAGAGATTATTCGAGATGTTCTAGATCTTCCAATAACCAAAGAGGAGTTATTACATGAAAGTAAAATGAAGCAGGAGAAGATATTCCATACAGCTGAATTGATGCCAGGTATGCTTCTCTTTAGTATTTATAAACTGCTTATGGAATTAGGTAAATGCTAACCAAAGTAGAATTTCTTATCTGATGTCAATAAAAGTTCCTCTTAGAGACTCAGTTTCATCTCTCTTGCTTTAGCAAGTTATATCTGTTACTTACATGTGAAAGATATTTTATCTGTTAAAAGTACTGATTTTTTTTTTTTCTTATTTACTTGAACAGCTGCTTTTTATGTGTTTTAAAGAACAGGAGTAAAAAGCAATATAAATATTCCCAAATTCAGTTTTGTAAACTAGGAATTCTTTAGAATTGTTGCTGTCAACTGTGTAACACAGTAAATCATTTTTCTCTGGTCCAACTTTAAGCACAAATATGCTTTTTGGTGTACAGGCAAATGTATTTGTCCACGTTTTTTTTTTTGAGGTTGGATTCATCTTTCCTAATTTGAACACTTAAACTTAAGCATGACATCTGAGCCAGATGTGTAACAATGGAAAATGAGGGTCTCTCAGGTTATTCTAAGACAGAAAAGCGTAACCCCGCTATGAAGCATAAACCAGTTTCCTTGATATGTACAAGAGAATGAATCTCATTTATGATGTAAAATCATACGTTATATTCCATTACATTTACACTTGGAATGCTTAGAGAAGAATCCTCATCCGTAAAAAGAGAAGCAATACTTAAAACTAGGACGGCTGCTAACTTTTTGTACAAAGAAAAAGTCCTGGAGCAAATATCAGTAATTTACAGGGGGAAAAAAAAGAAGCGTGGGAGAAATGAAAAAACAGACAAAAATATATGGATATTAAAATGAGGTCACTACATGTCACTAAAACAATTCCACCTTTTGGATTTTTTTTCTTTCAAAGTGTTCTTGTTGTGGTTTTTTTTTTTTTTTTGTGTGTGTGTGTGTGCGTGTGTGTTTTCCTGGCAATTGCTACAATGCATTAATTATAATGTTTTAATTTTTAGATCCTTTTTTATACCTAGTCTCATAAGGCATTAAGAGGTTAATTGTTAAAAATATGTGATGTGTTAAGACCAAATAAAAAGAAGCAAAAAGAAAAGATGTAATTTGCTTAAGTAACTAAAAACTTGAATCTCTTGCACAGCCAACTTATCTGCATGTCTCTCTGATCCTTTTTATGCGCAGGATTTTTGAAACTGTGCCTTTCTCACACGTAGATCCAACTAAGACTGTAAGCCTAGTTAAACTCACTAGGAAAACAAAAATGATGCAGGGATTTGTTTTTCATTTTTTACATCAAACTTCTGGAGATATATCTCTTGCAAGACAAAGAAAACACTTTAGTCTGGGTTTAAAAAATGTCGGATAGATAGATTGGTGGTGGAAGTGTTAGAAATCACAGAGAAGAGTCACTTTAATGGAGCAGCACATGTAGTAGATGCCACTGAGTGAATAGTCTGTATTTGCTGGGGATTATGTTAATGTCAGTGAAGTAGCTTGAATAGAGATGCAGAGAGGTGATGGAATAAATTAGCCAAAGGAAACATTAAGCTTTGCGCTGTTTTTTATTTCAAAAAATGAGTTCTGGGCATGCTTGTCTATTATAGATGAATCAAGCAAAATTCTTACTGAGGCAAACATGTAGACATTTTTATCATTGCCAGAACTGTTCAACTGGTTACTCTTTCAGTTCAACTGTATACATGGGATAATTTTCTTCAGACAATTCTCTAAAGCAGAATTAATGTTAATGTAAATACTTGATGCTTTATGCCATTGTGGGGATCAAATGCAACCTTGGTCACTGAAGTAATGGGATTTGTACTTTGTAGCAATATATGAGATACAAGCTGAATTGCCATGAATTTTAAGAAAACCAGGTTGATGTTAGATATTAATCTAGAAATAAATTGTACCGGCTGCTTAGTATTTTTTTTTATTTAAGGACTAACCTATGCTTCGTTCTGACAGCCAGAGTTTTTTAATTGATACCTTTCTCATGTTCTTTTATATCTTCTGAGAACATTATTTAATATAAGCCTTGTGGATTTATTCTGCTGCTTTTTAATATTCTCTAATTAAGAATGAACATCATGCAGGTATTGTCTAAGATGTAAGGCAGTGGTGACATTTTAGGCTTACAGTGTTCTCTGACTAAACTGATGTTTCAGATTGTTATAGGTAAATACAGGAAAGTAAAAGTTAATTGTCATGATATTTAATAAAGGAGTAAGGTGATTCTGACATGATGAGCCTCTAACTGGTCGACTTTTGACTGCTATTAGGCAGGTGACGTTCTAGTTTCAATCTATTTTGACAATTTTTTCTGGGAAATAAGATTTGAATTTTGATTGATAAAGAACAGTGCTGAATGATGCACTGTTTATGTGTCATATTTATTTATTAATATCATATTTATTAATGCTATGCATTATTTCCAGCAGTGATAAGTCTGTTAATTCCCAAATCAAGTAATTGACAGTTATGTCATTGGTGGTTAGGGATAGTAAGGAAGTTTTGCCTGACAGTTTGTACCAAAGCCATGCCTCTGTATAAAAGCCTTCAGAGAGAAGAGTATTTGAAGGTGCAGATTGCAAAATTTCAGTATGGCTAAGCTGACCGTCAAGCCTCAATGTATCAAACTCTAGTCAAATAGAGTTTTAATCTATGAAGATGAGAGAATCTATGGATGTACTGTTAACATAAACCCAGAATATATGCACATCCAGAAAAATCTACCTCCAAGTTACATAGCTGTCAGTAGGTACTATTGCCATGTAAAAGTTAAGAAATTAATGCCATTCTTTCATACCTGTCTCCTTTTTTTGGTTCAGCATCATTACAAAGCACAGATGCTTGAGGATTGTGTGGTGGTGTGCTTTTTTCAGAAATTTCCCCCTCCTGGGTCATCTTTGTGATAACTGGGATTTCTTCCTTTGCAGTTCTTTTTCAGTCAGTGCAGAATGTGAAGTGGAAACCATCTTCCTGTTCAGTTATGATTGACTGTCTCTTGTAGACTGGAGTAGGTATTTTAAAAGCTTAGTTTTTGTACTGAATAAAGTGAATTAGAAATTACAAGAAGAGAAGTAGTCCAAGTTCCAACGAGAACTTATTCTAGAGCTGTATGTCTTTTTTTTTTTTTTAATTTAAATCTTAACAGTTCTATTCAACCAGCATTGAGCAAACCAACCAGCAAACCATTTAGTTTGCTTAGCTATTGTTTCCTTGATTAGCATCTGTGCCCTTTACAGTTAAACAGACTTCCTACCATGTTTTCTTTTCCTTGCTATTATTGTTTTAATGGTAAAAAAACTCTGGTGAGTCCATGCTGGATTCCGTGAGCCTGTAACTCTGAAAGATCTATCAGTTAACTACTGCACATTGGGAGTGATCATGTCTGTTTGGCTGATTTCAAACATTTGGCCTTTGCAGTAAGTCCTGAAGAGCTGCAACCCCAAAATGCTTTTACCAGGAAGTCATAAATAGAGTTGACAGAGGTTTCAAATTATGTGAAATTTAGCAGTTTTTTTTTTTTTTTTTTTTTTTTTTTTCCCATGGGCTTACCTGTGTCAGAATGTCTAGACTATAACAAAATTATTGGCTTGATATACAAGAAGACCCTATGCCTCTAGGAGAATCTTTGGTGCTCTTCAGCGAGAAATAAGATGAGAGGATAGAATTCTTCATTATAGCTAATTATTTTTCCAGATGAGGAGTAGGTTATTAGTTTCCATCTCTACTTCTGAAACTCAGTTAAAAGATAATGTACCATTACAAATAGCTTTTTTTAAAAATGATGTCTCAGAACAAAAAAGAAACAGGTGGATATGAGAGATGTATTTCCACAGTCTCACGAGATTCATGGCAATTACACCAAGTGTTGGATATCCCCACCTCCATCACTCTATCACCATCATAGCAGCAATGCTGAATTCACTTGAGAATAGAGAATGTGCCGACAATGAATAGCACTGTTCTGATGGGCTTGGAACTGTTTTAGCACATAAAAATATTTTAAAATCAGCTTGTGACTTAGGTGAACAGTCGGCTTCTTATTGTTCTCAGTAAGATTTATTTTCTCTTTAGGTACTTTTTATGTTTTCTTGCTGTTGAGGTTTTTACTGTAAATTGCTTTTAAGATCTTAAAGGATTATTATTGAATTGGCTAAAAATCCAATCAACTTGACAAAGCCCTGAGTGGCAATGTTAGCTTTTCTTTGATTAAAAAGAGTGATGAAATCTTGAAAAGCTGCGATTTGGATCTGATGTTACATTTAACACAGTAACTGTAAATGATTTTGAAAAGGAAGAGTAGTCTTTCTAGACAGAAACTATATTTATTTTTAGGATTTCTGTTTGTTCACAACTGGCCATAAATCATACAAGACAAGCATAAAGCATATACACAGTTAATTTAAACATGTGAAGCACTTCTCTAGCCATTTTCTCAGAAGTAAATGTTTTCTTTCTAATGCCCACTGAAGCCTCACAGACTGCTTCTTCTGTGTAATCACTTGTAGACTTGAAGTCTCTGAAGTTCCTTGTTTTTTTGTGACCCAGAGGTCAGGTGTCCTCTGCACTCATGCTGTTAGTGTGAGTAGAAAGCTATCTCTGGCACAGTGAATGAGGAGCAACACTGTGTGATGTATTTGAAGAACTTCTTGGAGTGCTGAAAGTCAGCAAGAAGAGAGTGAAGTTGTATTTGCACTCATAATTTGCTGGCAAGTTATGTGAAGGAAGTGCATGGTGATCTGTATATCTCTTCCAACAAGAATTTCAGTTCTTGTCTGCATATACAGGCAAAGTATGGCCAGTATGTCCAGAAAAATTATTCTTCCCCTCTGCTCAGCATTGGTGATGCTGTTGTGTCGAGTTCTGAGGCCCCTAGTACAAAGCGAGACATGGACATACTGGAAAGAGTCTACCTCAGGGCCACCAAGGCGATCAAAGGGCTGGACCACTTCCCTTTGAGGAAGGCTGAGAGCTAGGGCTGTGCCCTAGAGAGAACAGAAGGGGAGGAATCTAAGTTCCTGAACTTTTGCATTGCATGTTTGTATTGGTCACTGAAAAGGAAAGTGTGACAATTAGCCGAAGGGTTTTGTTGTTCAAAATAAGTCTTCAGTTTCTTAGCTGATCCAATGTGTTAGTCACAGTGATTTCAACTGACTAAAGAAAATGAAGAGCACCTTGGCACGTGGGTGGGGAATATTACTTCTTTTTTTAAAACACTATGTTGTAAAAAATGTGTTTCTTGAAAATATATCTGTAGTCTCAAGAGTAATAACTTCTTCCTGTTGGTTTAGGTTTTATTTGTATTTGTTTTTCCCCAAAAGTTTCTGACTTCATTGACATTTGTGATTTATCTGTTTCTAAACATGCTGATGTTTAAAGTTGACCCTTCTTCTTTTCAGCTTACATATCTGAATTTAGTGTACAGTTCTTTTCACCTAATTTTCTTTCCAGTAGTCATCGTGTAACTATTACACCAGAAATATAGTAAGTTTCTGTGTCTCTTTTAAAACTTAATATTTAAAGGGATAGAAGAAATAACATTATTTATCTTTTTGGTTATTTAAAGTGAAAAGAGTATGTTTGGAAATAAATCATAACAATATAAGATGTTTGTTCCTGATCTTATTACATGAAGAAATTATAGTGTATGGCCTGGGTTTGTAATTGTGTATGTACCACATCAGGAAAGTCCTCCGTAACTAATGCTGAAAAAAACGGAGAACCTTGTTTCTTTTGATCCAGAAGGAGAAATAGGGGATGGTGCCAAGAAGCCTAACAGATAGGTCTCTATGCGGTGGATGGGTGTTGATACTGTACCTTAGCTACTAGTAAGTGAGTGTATGGGAGTGCATATATTTTTCTCTTATCCATCTTGCTGTTTTTACATATATAATTTTAAAATGATTGCTCAAATATATTTTTATTAAAGTACATTTTCTGAGTAATGTAAATCTTTGCTCTCTGAAGGTGTTAGGTACAGCTCTCTTATAGGTAGGAAAGTCAAAAAGTGAAGGTAATACACATTTATGCACTGAAATCATGACCTGTGCTGAGAGAATATAAGAGAGAACCCTGAATAAATAACCTTTCAGCAACAGCGCTTTTCTGTGTTTGGCTACCTCCAGTAGAAATGTAGAGTAAACATACACTGACAGATGAGCTGAAGCTTTGATGCAGCAGGGCTGAAGATAATTAGCAATCTGAAGAGAGGTATCATGTGTTCAGACTGCTGCTATGAAGAAACATTGAAGCCTTTGCATAGGAGATTCAAAACTTGCACTGAATAACAAAGCGTGTTTCCTTCTTACAGTGACTGCTGTATTTTCGCCATTCGTGGCATTAACCTTCACTAGAAGATTGGAGCAGATTAAAATTTCTATCTATTGTGGTCAAGATGTTCATTACTCAGGGTTCACATCATCAATAGATAAAGCTCTGGTATTAACACCTGTGATTGACAGCTCCACTTTTCTGTCCAATTGCTTTATCTAGTAATTGTAAAAGAGACACTAAGCACTCTTAGGGGCTGGTTTAAGCCAGTTGGATACCTGCTTCAGAAACTAAAGACTATGCTAGTCAGTGAGAAGAGCATATTTCTTTGATATTTATTTATTTATTTATTCTTTTTTTTCCAAGAACATAACTCTAGATATGTCTGAAATAATAAATGTTTATTAAGTTGAGGACATTGAGTAAGCTTCTTATGGGCATATAGATGCAATGGCTTTGAAGTTATTTTCAGCATATTTTGAGAAAATCATTATTTGATGACAGAATCATTGTATACTTAGAGGAATATTCCTTGATGGAGCAAGAACATTTCCAGATATAGCAAGAAATCTCATTGACACTAACCGGTCAGAATAGGTTGTTAAATTCAATTAGACAGCATTTTTTAAATATTGCTAAATAAGTTGTAAATAGACAGAAATTTTAATACACGTAACTGCAAATATGTATATATAAATATAGAATAAAATGTATGTATCTATTTGTCTTGCAGGGGTCAATAAACTGATTCAACATTTACACAAACACAATATACCCATAGCTGTTGCCACTAGCTCAGCTGAAGTGACATTTCAGATGAAAACAACCAGACACAAAGACTTCTTCAGTCTTTTTCATCATATTGTGCTGGGAGATGACCCTGAGGTAAAAGGTGGCAAGCCACAACCTGATGCATTTCTAGTTTGTGCAAAGAGATTTCACCCTCCTGCACCTCCAGAGAAGGTAAGGAGGGGAGGGAACAAATTACCTGAATAATTTTTTAGTATTATAAATACTTAGGTTAGGATTTAAAACAAACATTTGAAAAATCAGCAATGTCTTTTTTTTTTTTTTTCCCCCAATGGTGCTTATATTGTTTAAGTAAGAGGTTGTTGGAAAGTGTCATTCCCCTTCACTGCATTATATTATTTGTAATGCAGATTACTCTGATTTACTGCATGGCACTGTGCATAGGAAAATTCAGTGATTTTCCTCTCTGTATAAATCTTCAAATATAACTTCACTACTCAAAGTTTAGAAGGAGTTATTTAAACATGGATCAGCTCACTTTTCACACCTTCCTGGCTGATTTACCTAAACATTGAAGATACTTCTTGATAAAGAGGGGTATATATTTTTTCTAATTCATCTCTTTCCTTTTGCATTCTAAATCTCTGAGATCATATTTCTTGTTTTCTGATTTAAGAGTAGTTTCTCCTTCATATATAAATTTGCAAACTTGATTCTGAAATAGAAATCTGTAGGGAGAATATCTCAGAGATAAGTTGGTAGTGAGAGTATGTGTTCAATTTTATTTCCAATAAAATTGTCATTCTCCTGAAAATATTTTTTTCACTTCTTGTCTATCCTGAGTGAAACATAAATTCTGTTTTGGAGTTTCATTACTGCAGAAAATGCATTGCATACTAATTTTTAAGGAACAACTTTAAGTGTTTTAGACTGTGATTACTGATTTCTCTGCAGGATTGTTGAGAAAAAAATGTGTATGCAAAGATATAAGGAATGATTAGATAAGATTCTTCAGCCTTTCATATTCTGAGTTTTCACCCAGAGTCCAACTGGTATTTGTGTTGTCTGGGAATGCAAAGTGAAATAAGTTGCAATGAATGTGTCGTAATATGAACAGTGTTTACTAAACTTTTTTTCCTCTTTTCATTATGAATGTGTGCATCAACTTCATTTCAAAAAGATACCCCAATGTTCTTGACCATTTGAACTGGAATTGTTTCGTCTAGAGAAGAGGAGGCTTAGGGGAGACGTTATTGCTCTCTTCAACTACCTGAAAGGAGGTTGTAGTTAGGTGGGGATAGGACTCTTCTTCCATGTAACTGGTGATAAGAAGAGAGGTAATGGCCTTAATTTGTGCCAGGGGAGGTTCAGGTTGGATATTAGGAAAAAATTCTTCTCAGAAAGAATCATAATGCATTGGAACAGGCTTCCTGTGGAGGTGATGGAGTCACAATCACTGCAGGTTTTCAAGAAAAGGTAGATGTGGCACTGAGGGGCATGGTTTAATGGGCATGGTGGTGATAGGTTAACAGCTGGACTAGATAATATTGGAATCATTAAGACTGGAAAAAACCTCTGTTTCTATAAGCAGTCAGAGCTCTCATGAAGAATCAGTGTGTTCTATCAAAAAAACTCCAAATCATTTAAATCTGTCAATTCAAAAGTATATTTCCATTTTATTCCATTTCAAATTAATTAACTGATTGAACAGTTATGAATAATCTCTGCATCAGATCTAGTAAAAGCTCATTAAATTTTTTCAGACTGGCATTAGAAGTTGAGAGTCTCAGTGGACTTCTTATGTCACAGAAAAGAGAAGCCCAAAGTGAAATTTCTGAAGATGCTTTTTCTTACAAAAGATATGATGAAAGAGTAATATAAATTCAGGACATTGTGACTGGTGCAGTATTAGTCTATATTGCACAAGAAAGCAGAGGATTTAGAGGGCTGGTATACCACTTAATGTTACCATCATTACTGTTGAGCTTCTGTAAAAAGAATATCAAAAACAAAGTTTTATTTCTTATACTTTTTTCTTTCTTCTTTGTTTCCCTCTATTGAACCATTTCTACTGTGTGCATATAGTATATGTATTTCAGTCACTGTGGTTTTCAGATAAGGAGTTATTTTATTAGTATTATTTTTATTAGTTTTTATGTATATCTGGAAGTTGAATTTACTAAGAGTACTCTAAATAAGACAGAAAAATTATAAAGGCGTGAACAGTCATTCTAGGCAATGCACTGAGCTGTAAATTAGAATCCCTGCTGTTGAAATCATATATTTTAGTCATTATGTCTGCCCCTTTTCCATTCTGTAAATAAATTGACACATACCTTTTCCCGAGTGTTTACAATTCACAAATCAGCCATTTTATTTTAGAAGTAACAAAAGCATTAAAAGAAAAATATATAGATATTTTTCAGCATAGTTCAAGCATTCATAAATAGCTGCCTCTTCAGCTCTAGTCTGTTTTTTAAATAGGCCTACATTACCAATTTTTCTTCAGCCAAAACACTCTTTGAAATATCTGTTCATGCTATATAATGTAAGTGTCCAACCTTTTGGCTGGCCTAGGCTGCATTGAATGAAGACGAATTGTCTTGGACCAGTGTTTCAGTTGTTTGGCTGGTCTGGTTGGTGGCAGAAGAGCCACTAACATGTTGGCGTAGTGGCAGGACGTAGGGTACTTTACTAGCTGTCCCACATGTTGGACATGCCTGCTGTAAGTCATTTTGACATACTCATGCTCTGCTGTCCTGTCTTCTTGGAATCTCAGTTTTTACCAATTATTTTAGCATATTGCTAGATACCTGCTCTTTCCAGTGGAATAACCTGTGAACGTAATGGTCTTAGTAAACCTGACTTTCAAAGCACTAGCCTTCAGTCAGTGACGTAAGTAAGTGAAGTTTGTAGTAAGTGTAGTTTGCTCTAGATGTGTTGTGAAGCAAATATATCTTGTGCCGGGAGCCACTTGCAGAGCGAAGAGGGAAAAATGTTCTTATGTTCTTTCTAGCTTCTGGTACTTTTTTAGATGAAAGGCAGATTTTTTNTAACAAAGTAAAAGTTGTTGAACAAAACAAAAAACAGTTATAATAGTATTATCCTTCAGGCTATTAATTTCTTAGATGCTATTTAGACTTTAATATAACCACAGGGTATTAACTAGGTTTGCTTGTTTGTTTGTTTTTTGTTAGTTTTTGTTTTATTGTTGTTATTATTGTTGTTGTTATTGTTAAGAAAGTAAAAATACTTTTGGAATTCAACAGGACAGATTATCCGTAGAAATGAAAGACCTGACCACCCTCTAGTTAGCAGAGATTAATAACATACTTCTGAAAGCAATATGAGCTAGTTGTACTTGGTCAATTTCATTTGGAGGCCTGTTTTGGAGATGATTTTATACCCACTGAGGTCAATAGAGCATTTGTTTTTTAAACGGTTTGATAGAATTTTAATTAGGCTTTAAATGTTTATGGAAGACTACGTTGTGCATGTGTACATAAATTAATGTTTCCAGAGTGTAAATTTTAAAAATAGCTTATTATGCTTTTGTCCTATTGATTTGATCATGAAGGAGAAAAATCAATGATGATAAGCAGTGAATTTATGGAAGTGCCATATATATAATCCATAAGAAGCTTCAAACATAATACATAACATTCTGATAAAAATGTTTCTGGTCATTTGGAGACAGAATATAAAATAATCTTCTACTATTCCTTCTCACTAAGCACAGAAAGAGACTGATCTTGTTCAGAAGCTGAAGAATGAACACTGGGATAACCTCTCAAAGGTCTTACTAGCCCTTTTTAAATCTATCTAATCCCTCAAAACTCTACTGTTTTCTCTTTTTGTTTTGTTTTATCAGGAAGGGAGAATAAAATAGATTATTAGTCTTTAATTTTAAAAACTTTCGTACACAGAATGTGTTTTTATTTGTAGTCAGTGTACAATTTTTCCCCAAACGTGATTTTTTTTTTTCCTACATGGTTGGAGAGTCATTCCGTCAGTAGTTCCTTAGAAGGCAAGACTATGTTAATTTTGTTCTAAAACTCAGTAGGATCGAATTGTTTTTATGTATATTTTACCCAGTGAAGAACTTAACCACAGTGGTATCAGTTTGAACAGACCAAAAGGCAATATAAGTGTAACAGTGATAATAGATAAAATGAAAACTGAAGTCTAACATTTTATTATTAATTCCATAGTAGCTGTTTGCTATGTTGCATATAAGAAAAACAATATAATGATAATAAAAGAAAATGTTTAGGGAAGAAAGGGGAGAAATTAACACACAGTGCCTACTCTTCTCATTCTTTTTTCATACCTGTACAACCTGGCTCAAAGACAAAGTACTAAAATATGTCTAAGTCCCAGTGTCTGCAAATGATTTCAGTGAGTTGAAAGGTTCACATCAGACCAGAACCAGCAAAAAGAAGATTCTTTTAACAGAATATGAAATAATCTTGTGATCTATTTACCAATTTTTAAGAAGATGAAAAATTTGTTCTCATTTTTTCTTTGTAAAACAATAAATGGTAGTGTTTATTTCGCAAACAAGTTGCCTCCCATCCCTGTAGGCATTCAAGGCCAGGCTGGATGTGGCTCTGGGCAGCCTGGTCTAGTGGTTGGCGACCCTGCGCATAGCAGGGGGGTTGAAACTAGATGATCATTGTGGTCCTCTTCAACCCAGGCCATTCTATGATTCTATGATTCTATGTGCATAGGTTATGCCATCTTTAGTCTCAACTGTTGTTCTGTTTTAGAACTGGTAATATAATGTCCTATGTGATCAAAGTTGTGTGTTCAATAAGTACTTCTCGCATATTATACACACAGGCTTTTAAAATTCTTTATTTAAAAACTGATATTAATCTCCTGTCCTTCAAAACTTTTTGGTTATCACTGTTTGGTATTAACACGTACGGCTATCTCTGTAATTTATATAATTGTTCCATCCAGACATTTACAGTATATAGGTTAGAGAGGGCCTGCTGTAGGTACCATGCACCTAACTAGCAGCTTGCTCCTTCTGTTCTTAAATTTCATGTAGGAAGATGAGGTAATGATGTGTTGCGGTGATATTATTTCTTTCTTTGGTAAAGTGATTATTTTTTCTTTTATGCTAGATCCACAGAGTGAAATATAAATTAATTTGCTTTACTACTTTACTTTTTTAAGCATCTAGTTCATTCCAAAGTGAAAATTATCCTATATTAGTGTGACCTTTCGAGAGATCTTATAGCAGTAGTATTTATCAGTGACACAAGTTACAGAAATACTGCAGAAAAGAGCCAGAATCTCAGCTGAAGTCTGTATAAATCTTATCTGTCTCTCTTGGTTGGAGTGATGCTGATGTTGCAATATTTATGCAAAATAGGGAAGAACTTGGCTGCTTTCATATCTCTAAATTTAGTATGTGGGTGGGCCAGGACAGTGAGCAGTTTATAACAATCTCTGTGCAGCAAACTTAATAAATCCATTTTGTATGTGACCTCTGTAAACCTTTCATCATATATTAAAAATGTTGCTGTGCTGTTGACAGTAAGTGTCAGTAGGAAGAAAGACTGGAGGAAGACCTAGTACACTTATTTTGTTTCCTGAAATGTTAAAAGCACTATAATTATGGGTCATTTGTGTGATTTCTTTGGTAATTAAGAATTTTAATTGCATTTAGTTCTAAGGAATTAGTTAAGCTATTCATTATGCATATTTTCTTCCATAATCATCATCACTTCTTATACACTAAGTTTAGTTACATCATGGAAGTCAATTAAGTCTTTTAAGACAGCAGTGAAGTACGTTTCTTTGTATGAGCTGGATTAGAAAAAGTCTCTGAAAAGTCTTGATAATGCTGTTTTGTGCAACATTTAAGCTTTGTCTTCAAAAGGGAAAGCCTGTCATGGCTTCATTTACTGTTTCAGGATGCATAGAGTTCTTAAGGTAACAAACTAATCTATTCTTAGGAAAACCTATAGGAAGAAGTGTGCTTCAGTTCTAATTGCAGCTGTTTCAGATTTGCATACTTACAGTACAAATACTGATCAACAGTTGAAAATATCGTTTTGTTCAAACTGGAATAAGAAAAGAAGGCATTTAGAGACTATATAAATGAAATCAGCAAAGGAGAGATTGGTTTGGTTCTGTTGGGTCACCAAAACTCATTAAAGTTTGCTTTATGAAATGCAAGGTAGAAAACACATTTTACTTTTCCTTGGTTGACCCCAAGTGCAGACATATTCATGGGCAAGGATTGATATTTTAAAAAGAGAAGAAAGTGTAAAGAAAGGGTTCACTCCCTCTGTCTGTTCTGATCTCTCATACATAATCATAGAAATGGGATAATAGTGCATCTATTTAATATGTCTTGCAAAAGTGTTTTCTTTGATCATAATAAAGTTTTTACAGGTTGTGACTTGGTACTCTGGGAGCAGAGCCAGAACAGATAAACTCGGTACATCCTCAATCTTTCTTGATCAAACAGTGTTTTAAGGAACCTAAAAGCAAAAAGATGCGGTATACTGTTGTATGTTCTCTTCATCAAATCTGAATTCAGACAAAAGTTAAACTAAGTTTAGCTATTCATTACTCTCACCCAGTAAGTATTATTTGGTACAGTCTATTATATTGTGAAGAAAAGGAAAAGAAGACTCATACAGTGTAGGAAAGCATTGGCTACATTGGTAAAGATGATAAAGAAGAGCCTAATGCGTGAGAGAGAAGTTAGTAATGAGTCATAGTTTCAGTGGCTGGAGGTTGTGGAGAGCGCTGTACTTCTATCCCAGCATCAGTATTGAATTACTGAAATGACTTGTGGCAATACTTTTGATATTAGCAGTAGTAACACTACTAATAACTTAGCTAATAAATACAGTCTGAATTACAGAACTGTTATAAAGCATTGGTCAGCATAAGTCTTAAATATTGGATACTTGAATCGTCCATGCTTTGGATCGTTTATGACCAAAAATTCAAACTTAAGACTGCATGACATCAGGAAGAGAAGCTTTATTTCATGCTAGAATGAACTTCAGAAGCATAATGTTCTATTACATTACCAGGCAATCAACCTGACTCTGTATGAATTGTTCACAATCCAGTTGAAATGTGTGTGTCTTTGTAAAATTGTTTTATATGTGTTTTAAATGGTGCCTAAATGTCATTTGTCTTATTCCGTGCCTTTTGTTATGGTCCTCAGTTGATACTATCTCAAAACTTACACTGCATGCTTACTGTTGTCTCTCTTACAGCTTTTGCTGAAAGAAAACAATTATTTTCAGTGTTACTGGTTACTGACCTTTNAGTCACTTGTCTATACTGGTCATTGGTGTATTTGGATAAAGCTCTTAATAGATTGGAACCAGTAAAGAATATCCTGTGTTTTGCTGTCTCTTAGTGTCTCTATTATCTTTGCTGCACAGTGGCCAAATTCCTTATGAAACAGAAAAGACCCTTCCTTGATAGCAGTGTGGTTGTGTGATGGGAACACCAGTTCCTGGGAGAAGGCAGGTCCACTGAGGAACTGGCTCAGGGCTGTGAATCCACTCCTCTCTGCATAAGATTTTGGAACCAGTCCTCCTGTGTATATGCTCAGATTTACAACAAAAGCAGAGTTCGTTCCCTTGACAGGTTAAGGTTAGGTATGACAGATTTTACTGTTAGCTTATGGAGAGTGAGTGGGAGATGAATGAAGTATGTTTCAGCATTTGTGTATCCAGATATTTCAGTTGTTCCACGCAGAAAGTAAATAAAATCTGAAAAAGTGTATCAGCTGACTTGAGATCAGGACATTTCCACCTGTCTGCCTTCTTGCCAAGGCGATGTGCCAAACATATTAGGAGACTCCCTTTCTTGCTCTATACTTTCTTGAGAAGTGAGATTTTTTTATTTTTTCTGTGTGTCCAAAATTGCTCAATCTGAACAGCTTGTGTCTATTTCTCAGGAACTAAATATCTCTTCCGATTACTTGTTAGCAAAGCATAATTGGAAAAGTCATCCCAGGTCACTCTTAACTATCAAGAAATACTGACTCCGTAGACATTGTAGCAAAAATCTGGGACCATCATTTCTCTTCTAAAGCTAACCTGAGGAGAAGGTTGGACACTGAATGGAATATTTCCTAAAAAAAACCCAGAAAAATAGCCTCTTGATCACTGTTTAAACTGACAATTCAGTCTTCCAGTTCTTGTGTTTCCCTAGAGAATGACCTACTTACAACAGGATATACCAGCTGCTGTTTTCTCCAGAATGTTCCTGACCACAACTTCTTTTCTGAATTCATAAGGCTTTAACTGTTCTTGCTTTGCACTATGTCTGAAGTCTTATTAACAGACTACATTTGAGCAAGTTTTATTATTTAGGATGTGTTGCTGGCATAGGTCTTGAATTTTAATGATTATGGGACAATGCAAAATAATCAAGAGCATATCTTTAATACTTTTGTTTGTTTTATTAACAGAAATGATATATATGCAACTACTTCTTCATCATGATTCACTGAATCTTACTATAAAAACACTAATGAAAGATTCTCCATTAAAACTCATTCCTTCCTTGTTCTATTATTTCTTGAACGTTATAGATAGGTGTGTAGTTTTTTATATTTCCTGTAATCTTCCAGAAACTGTTCATTATCCTATTCTCAGGCAGATCTACTGAAATCATCTCTGTTTTCTTTTATGTTCACAAACTATGACTCCAAGCAGGTAGAAGTTTTTTAGTACTGTACTTAAAATGTACAGCATACAGTCACCATTCATTTTAATTTATATGCTGTAATAATTAGCTCATGCCTGATCATGTACTATCACACAAAGAGAATTTTAGTATCATAGCTGCATGTTTCCAGAAATAAACTGGGGGGTTTCAAAGACTTTTTTTAGAGGCAAGTTAGGATTTTCTTTCTATCTTTTAGGTTAGAGTGGGCAAAGGCATGACTGAGTAGAAACTAGTTTATCTGATCCAAATTCCTTTCCCCTAAAAAATTATTTTAAAGGCAAGCTAGTACTTTTATTCAGTATTAAAACAATTCAGTCTTTGAAATAATCAGAGATTTTTTGTGTTATTGGCTTGTTATCTTGCTATCTGTGTATTTCATTGTCTACACAGAGGCAACTGCCAAATCACTCATTGACTGGTATAGAAAACACAATACTGGGAGGTGCAGCAATGACATCTCCATAGGATGTCTTAGATAAACTTAGCGTATGTCCTGAAAAAAACCTTTTTTTCTCTCCCAATTCTTTTTTGTTTGTTTAAACTGTGCTAATATTGTCCTGGTGGAAAATAATTCTAAAACTGATGCTTGTTAATCAACAAAAGTCCAGTTTTCAGCTAAAATGTTCATCTTGTCTACAAATTATAGTGTCAGAAGGAAGACAGTTTAAGTATAAATAGTTAAGCTTCTAGTAGTATTCCAACTTGGGATACAAATATCTCAGCACTCTAGTGGAATATACTTTTTTGTGCAGTGGACAATCTATTGGCTGAATCCTGCACCTTCCTTAACTTCTAAATAGTCTAAGCATGCAGCCCTTATTTGCATCTCCCAGGCTATATGGTAAAGTCCATGGTACTGAATCTCAGCTTCCAACTTCATAGGTGTAATGGTGGTTATATAAAGAACGCTAGATATCTCACTACAACTTACAATGCAGTGTAGGACATCTAAAGATCTGCTATGCACATGCACCCTTTCCCTTAGTTCATAGTAGACCTTTTCTTTAATTGTATTGTGAATATAAAATAAAGAGATTGTTTGGAAATTGTGAGGGTTTTGTTGTATTTTGTGTTGTTGGGTGTTTTTTTTGTTTGTTTGTTTGTTTTTTGGGGGGGGGGTTGGTTTTGTTTTGTTTTGTTTTTCAATTATTGTGCTCTCAGTTCATGTGGTTAATTTTTATTTTTCCTCCCTCTTCTCCTGAGGCATGCATGCTCATATATGCACGTACTCATACAAATACACCCTCCCCCATGCTGGCAGTCTTTATTATGTATTTGTGGAAGAGAAATGAGATGTTGCATGGCTTGAAAGTAATTTAGCTCTTAAGTGTTCCAGACATTGCCCTTGTTACTGCGCTGCATGTTTATTTATGGCTGTATTTGTCTTATGGAGATGAAAAAAGTCATTGAAATTCCATACAGAAAATAACCTGGTCAAGGTTTACTTTCATTTAATGTATCTGATTGGAAGAAAAAACAGAGATTATAATTGGTTCTTAGTCTTTGGGGTACCCTACTTGGGGGCAGGGTGGCAGGAATATATTTTTTTTCCTTGCATTTGTCTCTATAATGTATCAAGCAGCTGCTAAGGGACTTGATGAAATGTGATGCAGAATAATAAATTATGTTCTGCAGCCTTTTATGCTTCTACGTGAGGTGAGTGTGTAAGCATAAAGAGACTAGTATACCTCCGAATTCTTAAAGCATTATATTCAGATTAGCAGGTCACTCAAGATGCATTACTAATTGTTTTAGGGAAATAATTATGGATATCATCATACAGTAAGCATGCATAGTAAGTAGTAAAAAAAAAATTTTTTTTGCTCACTGAGTTATCTTTTTCTTTCTTTCAAGACTCTGAGCTTTTTTTTTTTTTTTTGAGATGCCAAAGGAAAAAAAAAATCATTGAATAATTAAATTTATTAGTTAACAAGAATTTTCACAAAAAATGTTTTTTAATGTCTTCTGCATACAGAAAGGATGAAGAAATTCTTTTTCAAAAAGATCTAGCACACTAATCCTGTCTGTGTCCCAGGTTACCTTAGTAATCACCCCAGAGCGTATTGTAACAATGCTTTTTCAGTTTTGGAACAAAGAATGAAGACTGAAACAAGGAATTGCATTGTTAGCAGTATTTTTTGGTTGCTCCTCTTGAAATTATTATCATGGGAAGATCTCTGGAAACCTTTGAAAGACTAAAGTCTACGTGTTGTTTTATTGCACTGAAGCAGGGGAAGGGTTTAATTATTTGCTTCTTTTATTTTTTAAGTTACTTTATAAAGGTGTAATTCAGAGAGATGATATTTTTGGCAGGATTCTGCTTACTCTATTCTGTGGCAAAGTCTGTGTTTTTTGGCATGTCTACAGAAAACCTACATACAGGACCATCAGTTAACACTTGCAAATTATTTATAATTTAAACAGGACAAAGCATTTTCTCAGGCAGATTGCTGTATAACGAATAAGTGCACTTAAAAGATGATTTTAAAACATACTCCACAAAGGAATGTTTGGGGTTTTTTATTATTATTGTGATAGATTATTACTGTTGTGATTTATTCCTTGTAACATATGGAATATCTGAAGTGGCAGGTTTATGAGCTAAAAATACATGCTTAATGCTTCCATTCCATCATCTCTTTATTTTGAATATTAGCATGATTCAAAGCCAGTATGTAAGTAGTCCAAGTTAACCTTCAGTCAGATTAAGTAGTTTTGTTTTGAAGTAGAAAACAATTCCAAGTAATGGTAGAAAATACTTTCCTCCTATTCCACCAAGAATAGTTATTCTTTCTTGTCAAAATAGTGCTGAACATAAGAATTGCTGTTCAAGTTCAGATTCAGTGTCCATTTTACAGTATAACATCTCTGATGGCAGCTAGTACTGTAGGCATAATAATTCCCTTTTAGCTGGAGAAAGTTAACTATATTCCATTGTTCCTATGCTGAGTAATTGAAAACTGTTTTTAAACAAAACAGAAAAAATGCTTTTAGAAAATATTTTACTTTTTTCTCCTGATACTGCTTACAACCAGAGACAATAAATTCTGTAAGCCTTTTTGCATTTTCTTTTTTGAATTTCTCACATTCTAACTTCCTTGAAGTCAGCTTTTTTACATTATGAGTTACAAAGATGTGAAGTTGATCAGTATTTTAAGTACTTATAAACATCCATCCTTATTTCTTGCTCCTCAAGTAAAACACTTTTTAGTCTGTTCAGACTCTTACCATTCAAATAGATTGTTTTTCTTCTGTGTTTCATGTGTGTGTATTGCATTTCTTCACACTGTTCCTATCAAACGAGTTTCAACACAGAGTAAGGTCTGTGGCACAGAGTACATAGAATGCTCCAGAGAAGAGCATTATATATGTACATAGGTCGCTCTGAAAATAATGCCTTCTATTTATTTCCATGGAAACTACAATAGATACAAAGAGCACAATAAAACTATTTGAAAGAGCAAATTCTCAGCTACAAAGCATTAGTTTTCAACATAGTCACCATCATTAACTATGCATTTTTGCCAGAGATGAACAAGAGCCTGCATGCCATGCTTGTAAAAATCTGCATGGCCATCCAGAACATGGCTTGTCTTTCATACTGCTGTTGCCACTGCTGAAATGCACCACCAGCCATGCTGACATCCGCTGTTTAGATTCCTTAAACATTCAGCAAATGTCAGTGAATGTCAACGGCTTCAATTTTTTCTACATGGGGGAATTCAATGACACACCTTTGTATGCACTTCCATGTCAGACATCATTTAGCCAGACTTCCCCTCTAATGCCGTTTGTCAAAAAGCAACAGAATGTAACAGAATATTGACAGGAAGGCTCAGTTTCTACTGCAATACCACCATCTGCCTCTGATGTTATGGGCCAATATAAGAGGCCTTGTACACTATCACCCATATTATTTACTTTCTTCTTTTGTAGCAACTCATGTAGTTTTTATTGTCAAGCTAAGGTGTTTCATTAAGCTGTCTACAGTTATGTCTAATACTTAAACTTTATGTATCAAGATGTGCATGTAACTTATTTCTTTTCCTTATAATATGTGTTACATAAACTTCTTGACCATTTTACTTATTTGCCATTTGACTGCTCAGTATAAGTTTCTTACAAATATTTCTCATCCCAGCTAACCCACATAACTTTGTGTCATGGTAGACTTTACTAAATATATAGGCATACTTGTCCATAATTCTCTGGGTAGTAGAATTATTTTAAAATGAATCTACAGTTACTTTCTAAAATAGTAGCATTTGATAAGAATTTTCTTTAATATTAGAAATACTAATATCCTTCACTTCATAGTAAAGTTGCTTCAGAGCCTTGAGGTATTGCTGACTAGCTGAGTAGATGTGATTTCATCCATTACTGAAAATGTTGTGTTTTATAGAAAATATTTGACTCTGTTAGGAAATTGTCCTTTTTCTGCTGAACAGATGTCCAGTCGTATCAATCTGTTCAGTTGCTGTCTCTAGAACATATTTGGTTCCTGCACCTAAACTAAAGAGCAGAAAAATTAGAGATTTCAACCTATTGTCCTGAGCCGCAGAGCTCTTACAGATTAAAAAACAATAATTGCCATGGGCAAAAAGCATAGTAGTATGTGGCATATCTTATTGTGTTCCACTTTCAACAATGCAGTTTTCCAAGGTGAAGGTCAAACAGAACCTTTTATTTGATGACAAATGCTAGTGTACATTACGCAGAATGCACTTGCAGCTTTAAAATTAGCTATGACTTATTCTTTGAAGATCGCTTTGAATTGCAAATTTTTAATTTTTCAGTAAGAAAATTTTCATTGCAAAGATGTATTTTTCCTTAAACTTCAGCAAAACACTCTTCCAGATTTTTTTAAATGTTTCCTATAGTTTTATAATTATAATAATAACCAGATAAATTACAATATGATAGTTTCCATGAAGAGTTATATTTTATGGAGCACGTGTTTGGAAAGCTGAGAGTCCTACAGTCAGCTGTTCTAGGATTCAGGAATAATGTATGACTTTACTATACTATTAATATTAATAGTCTTGGAATGCTTCAAGTTTCCCGATATTTGTGTGCCATGGCTGCTCACCATCTACATCATAATGATCCTTAAATACGCATTAACCCGTGAGGGGGAAAAAAAGAAATCAAATTCATGTATATTGGATGATAGGCATGGAGTCTAATCTTGGCAAGTGACACAGTGCTATTATATACGTAACCATGTAAAACTATAAGAAGTCAAGACATACCTTGTAGAAGCTACTCATTCCCCACCACACACCACATTGATTGACATTTTTTTATTGCTGTGGATGTTTATAATGAATGATTTTTCCAAGTTCCTATTTTAGAGGACCAGCAAGTGTTGTCCCTCAGTTTTCCTCAGGCTTCATTAGTTAACAACAGAGGTCATTTTTTATAGAGTTAAGAACTGAATCAATCAGCTCTGCATTAGCTTTCAGCTCTATTCTCTAGTCCAGCAAGGAGGGAAAGTGATATAAGACAAATTTCAGTTAATAGCTTAGTGATAGGAAGGAGAGGGAGAAAAGAATGTACCAATGATTCCCGAAAGAGTGTATTTGTAAAGATACTGCTGAAAAAAGGTGAAGAATATATGCTTGGAGATTGTACAAGACAAAGAAGTCAGCCTGATATAAGACACACAACTGAAAGTAGGAGAGAGAACGTAATTAAGTGAAAGGATAGAAGGTGCCTAGGGAGTAGAAGGAAATAAAAGCAAGACATACAGTAATTGTTGGTAAGATAATGTAGGGCCTTGAAGGTGAAAGTGAAAACTTAAATTTGTTACTACATTAAGTAATTTATATTTTATATAGCTTCATTGTAAATTATGAAGAGTTAATAGCGTGTAGTAGCCCATTTGTCCTTAATGATTTCCCAAAAATTTTTTAGGGAGTGTATATGAAGAGTCAGGAAATAGTAGGTAAGTTAATGATGTATATGCTGATATAGTAATAGCATTTTTTCTCAGGAGTATTGGTAGATGATGTGACAGAGTTAACATTACAGTAAAATCTCTTCAAACATTTAGGATGTTACACTTCTAAATTTAAAATCTCATGAAAGTAGTGGAAAGAAGATTCAGCTGCAAATGTGTACTTTCGCATGTCTCTCAAAGCAGAAAGGTTTCCCTTAGAAATACTGATGTCAGAGTTTTATTTCGATTCTGCTTTTCCTTAGCCAGTAATTCAGAGGCATTTGGACTATTTACTACTCTCTCTTTCTCTTGTCACTTGCTTTTATTTGTTTTTGTTTTTCCTAACAAATCCTAACAATCAGTTGAAGATCAAGTACGCTTGAAAAATATTGGTTGATTTTGAGTAAGGTGGTGGAAGACTTACTGGTTCTTTGTTGAAATCCTAGTTTATGTTGTTCACAGCTCTTCTTTACAGCTACAGCATTAGTATATGACAGCCTTAAATTTTCTTATGATGATTAATATTCAGTGAAATAACTATATTCTTGTTTCTTTTGTTTTTGGGAGGTTGATTTTGTTTTAACGNAAAAAAAAAAAAAAAGACAAACTGTCAGGTGAAGAAGTGAAAGACAAGTGGTCTGAATACCAAGAATGGAATTTTCTCTTCCATACATAAATATTGTCTTGGGATATATGTTATGAGTTTTCAGGTTTTGAAGGTGTGGCTAAACACATGTGGTTTTGTTTGAGGGTTATTCTGAAAGTCGTTCCTCTTGTTTTATTATGTTAGCCCAGGATGTCAGAGATGTTGGTGGTATGGCAGTAAAGGTTAAACGTTCCCACCAATATTCTCTTACATTTTGTTGCTGTGTGACAGATGGCAGGAGAAGGGCAGTCTGACAAAATGGTGTCTGATGTGGAAGCGCGTAGGAAGCAAAGGTGTGTCATCTAATTCCTCCATGCAGAAAAAATGGCATCAACTGACATTCATCAACACTTGCTGAATGTTTATGGAGACTGAACAGTGGTTTCTAGCACAGTGAGGCAGTGGGGGGGGGGGATGTTTCAGCAGTAACAATAACAGTGGGTCATTTCTGCAGGTCTGGATTTTTTACAAGCACAGCCTACAGACTCTTGTTCATTGCTGGTGACTATGTTGAAAGCTATTGTTTTTGTAGCAGAGAATTTGCTCTCTCAAATTGTACTGTTATGGTCTTTGTATCTGTTACTTTAGAAGAGGCTACGTATTTTTCAAAGGTTTTTCAGTCCTGCTCTTATCCGGTTTAACACAGGGGCTTGGCCAGATAAGCAAGTTTTTATTATTTCTGAGTATGTAGACATCTGTTATCCATAACAGATAGAGAAACCTGATAAAGTTTAACAAGAGCAAGTGTAGAGTCTTGTATCTGGGAAGGAAAAAATGCATGCATCAGTACAGGTTAGGGGATGACGTGCCACAGAGGACCTCTATGGAGGAGGTCCTGGGAGTCCTGGTGGACAACAGGTTCCCCATGAGCCAACAGTGTGCCCTTGTGGCCAAGAAGGCCACTGGTCTCCTGAGGTGCATTAAATAGAGTGTGGCCAGCAGCTCAAGGGACCTGATCCTCCCCCTCTACTCTGCCCTGGTGTAGCCACATTTAGACTGCTGGGTCCAGTTCTGGGCTTTTCAGTTCAAGAAAGACAGGGATCTCCTAGAAGGAGTCCAGCAGATGGCCACAAAGATGATTAAGGGCCTTGAGCATCTCTGATATGAGAAAAGTTGAGTAACCTGGGTCTGTTCAGCCTAGGGAAAAGAAGACTGAGAGGAGATCTGATAAATGTTTATAAATATCTGAAGAGAGATGGGAGGATGAGGCCAGGCCCTTCTTGGTGCTGTGTAGTGATAGGTCAAGGAGTAATGGCCTAAAACTTGAACATAGGAAGTTCTTTACAGTAAGGGTGATGGATCACTAGAATAGGTTGCCCAGAGAGGTTGTGTAGTCTCCTTCTAAGAAGATATTGAAAATCCGTCTGGATGCCTACCTGTGCAACCTATTGTAGGGTACCTGCTTTAGCAGAGGGGTTGGACTCCATGCTCTCTTGACATCCCTTCCAACCCCTGCAATTCTGTGATTCTGTGGAGGCGTAACAACATAGCAACCAGCTTTAGAGTAACAGTTTCAGCAGTCAAATGGATTGAAAGAAATCAACTCTAATGTCTTTTCCAAACGCTCACTCAAACTGATGAATTTCAACAAATGCAGGATATTTCAGAATGGCTGATCCATTAAGTAACAAATGATTCTTACTTTTAATATAAAATCATTGTTGTGTTGGATGAGCAAGTGGTTTGCAGTGAAGCATATTTTGAGGACTTTGCTCATGAGAGGTCAATCTACAGGCAGATAAGTGAGAGATTAAAGTAAAGAAGGAAGGAACATCTCTACCTATCATTGGCAACAAACCATTATTTTGGCATACCTTTTGAAAGTACCTTCCTGTAAGAGGTTAGAATTCTGATTACGAAACAATGTTCTAATTTTTTCACCTTTGATTTTTTCTTAAATATGTATATGGGATTTAATTGTTTATGATAGACATATATTTAACTGAAGGACATACTTTCCTTTGCACAAAGGTAACAAATGATAAACAATTCCTATTAATACTATAAGTTCATATTTTAGTGGAAACAGTAATTTGAAGAGCAGTAAGTTCAAAAGAAAACATTTAAAGTAATTCTGTTTTAGCAAATGTTCTCCCAAACAGAGTCAAACCATTATACTAATGTGTTTCAAAGTATGAAGCTTATGAAGGAATTATTATTTTTTTTTTCCTCTGAAATGTACAAAATCCATTTTCCAAAACAAGATTTTAAGATTCAGGTCAGGTGTTTGTTGGAATTCAACAAATTCGGAATCTGTATTTTTTCCCACTTGTTTTGCTTTTGTGCTTTGTTGTCCATCTTTTGTCATTTATATTCAGAACAGACAATAGCCATTTTAAAGATAAGTACTTCTTTTCCAAAGTTGAAATATGTAGATAATTAATTTTTTTAGTGTTGTGTTTAGGTTACTTAAAGTTCCTAGTTTATGGTTTCATGGTTGGAGCTTTATGCTGTGAAACTTAAATATTCTCTAAAAGATAACCTTTAGCTCTTTGAAGTTTGAAAGAAAACTTTTTTTTTTTTCAGAAAACTGATTATGAAGAATTAAAATGTGACACAGATATATCTCGTGAAGTCACTCTAGACTAGTGACAGTGTGTAGCATACAGTTTAATGCAAAGGTCATTCTGAGATAGATAAATAAATAAATACATTTTCTATGACTTTTATGTCACTCCTACTGAAAACCACTTTCACTATAGTATGGGGGAAATAGAGGAACAGGGTACCTAAAAGTGTGTGTACTCTGCATCTTTGGAGATACTCAAAACTCAACCAGTCAAGGCCCTGAGCAGCCTGCTTTAACTGGACATGCTTTGAGAAGGAGCTGTGACTAAAAGGCCTCCAGAGATCCCTTCAAGAGTAAATTGTTCTGACTGTACACTCAAGATGCAACTATATGTGTGTGTTCTGTGTTACCTGTCAAGAAAGTCAGTGGTTTTAGTAAATGTGCTTCTGTGTGGAAGGGAAGGCAGCACAAATTAACTAGGTCATTGCACAGAATTCCTTTTTCAGTCTACTTCTACTACTTGTAGAGGTAAGTGACATTAAAAAAAAAAAAAAAAAAAAAAAAGCAAGCATGTTATGCAGTTTGAATAGCTTCAGTAGAGAGCATCCTAAGTATTTGCCTTGTGTCCTTCATAAAAGAACAATACTCCTCTATTGCTAATCCAAGCCACAGTTGATTGAGTTAGAATTCTGCTGTGGGGATAATTGGATACTGTTTCAGAAATGCCTGGGAATTTCTTGAGGCCTGTAACACAAGAACCGTACAAAGTTCTCAGTGTGCTGTCCTCTAAACACACAATCCTCTATAAAAAGAATGCTCCATCCATCCGGAATTATCAGAATAACCCCTCATGTAAATGTCACCTTCTCCTTGCTTCACAGAGCCGCTGTGTCTGGATCTGACTGTCACTCACACAAGCACTTTCTTTCACTTCATTGAGTCTTGAAAACAAGCAAGAAATTTGAAATTTCTCCTTGTTCTCCCTCTTCCCCATTCAGACTGTTTTAATCTTTCTGGCCCACCTTAAGATATGTATGTGCTTAAATGTGAAGCAGCATTTTTGCTGGATATGCAGAGTAATCTAATAATGTGCATTTTAACATTTTGGTGTGATGTTGGTTGTATTTAAGTTCTGCTAATGACTTCTTCTTTTTTTATTTGTAAATTTTCTAATAAATAACTTGATTCTTGTACTGACTTGCACAGTATAATACTAGCGAGTTAATAAAAATCTGAATTAAATAGCCAATGCACATGTAAATTCTGAACAATTCTTGACGTGAATCATACAGAATGGTGGCTTGTAGTTGGTATTCCTGATATGCTGATGCTTAATTTGATTATAACTTTTCTTGTACTGACTTGCACAGTATAATACTAGCGAGTTAATAAAAATCTGAATTAAATAGCCAATGCACATGTAAATTCTGAACAATTCTTGACGTGAATCATACAGAATGGTGGCTTGTAGTTGGTATTCCTGATATGCTGATGCTTAATTTGATTATAACTTTTCAGCTTTTTTGTTCACTTGTTACGTCATTTAAAAACACCTTGGCTTGCTTCTGAGTAGTTTCTTAATAGAACGAACTCAGGGCAGGAAGACGAGGTGGGTGGAGGGGGGGAAGAATTGTAAGCTGTGTGACTTTCTTAAGCAGTATATTTAATGTTACTCTTTATCCCTGGCACACATCCTTTAAATAAAATGAAGTGTAATTCATTGTTTCTACTGAGATTTCCCACTGTTTTCCAGAAACAGATTAAGTCCAAAGATTATGAAACATTAATCAAGTTATTTCTTTTTATTGTTGTTTTTGTTATTAAATGTTCTGAGTTAAAGAAGTCGTAGACCAAAATTGCAAGTACTGTAGCTGCTTAAAATGCATTTATTCAATATTGTTTAAGTAAGTCTGCTGGTAAATGAGTTACAGAGAAATACATTTTTTTGCCCTTGTTTCTAGATACTCTTTGTATGTCAAAGGGTAAGAAAAAAGGAACCACAAGTTACCTAAATAATAACCTAGCAGCTCTGCTGTGATACGATAGTGAAGTTTTTGGTGTTTCCTCTCTTTTTAACAAGGGATGTAGATGAGTCTACATTGTATTCTGAATTATATTATAGTTCTTGAAAATTCCTAGATCACTCATATTAGTAGCATTTGGTGAGGAGTGGTGGAATTGTTTTGAAAATCTGNCAAAAAACAGTTATAATAGTATTATCCTTCAGGCTATTAATTTCTTAGATGCTATTTAGACTTTAATATAACCACAGGGTATTAACTAGGTTTGCTTGTTTGTTTGTTTTTTGTTAGTTTTTGTTTTATTGTTGTTATTATTGTTGTTGTTATTGTTAAGAAAGTAAAAATACTTTTGGAATTCAACAGGACAGATTATCCGTAGAAATGAAAGACCTGACCACCCTCTAGTTAGCAGAGATTAATAACATACTTCTGAAAGCAATATGAGCTAGTTGTACTTGGTCAATTTCATTTGGAGGCCTGTTTTGGAGATGATTTTATACCCACTGAGGTCAATAGAGCATTTGTTTTTTAAACGGTTTGATAGAATTTTAATTAGGCTTTAAATGTTTATGGAAGACTACGTTGTGCATGTGTACATAAATTAATGTTTCCAGAGTGTAAATTTTAAAAATAGCTTATTATGCTTTTGTCCTATTGATTTGATCATGAAGGAGAAAAATCAATGATGATAAGCAGTGAATTTATGGAAGTGCCATATATATAATCCATAAGAAGCTTCAAACATAATACATAACATTCTGATAAAAATGTTTCTGGTCATTTGGAGACAGAATATAAAATAATCTTCTACTATTCCTTCTCACTAAGCACAGAAAGAGACTGATCTTGTTCAGAAGCTGAAGAATGAACACTGGGATAACCTCTCAAAGGTCTTACTAGCCCTTTTTAAATCTATCTAATCCCTCAAAACTCTACTGTTTTCTCTTTTTGTTTTGTTTTATCAGGAAGGGAGAATAAAATAGATTATTAGTCTTTAATTTTAAAAACTTTCGTACACAGAATGTGTTTTTATTTGTAGTCAGTGTACAATTTTTCCCCAAACGTGATTTTTTTTTTTCCTACATGGTTGGAGAGTCATTCCGTCAGTAGTTCCTTAGAAGGCAAGACTATGTTAATTTTGTTCTAAAACTCAGTAGGATCGAATTGTTTTTATGTATATTTTACCCAGTGAAGAACTTAACCACAGTGGTATCAGTTTGAACAGACCAAAAGGCAATATAAGTGTAACAGTGATAATAGATAAAATGAAAACTGAAGTCTAACATTTTATTATTAATTCCATAGTAGCTGTTTGCTATGTTGCATATAAGAAAAACAATATAATGATAATAAAAGAAAATGTTTAGGGAAGAAAGGGGAGAAATTAACACACAGTGCCTACTCTTCTCATTCTTTTTTCATACCTGTACAACCTGGCTCAAAGACAAAGTACTAAAATATGTCTAAGTCCCAGTGTCTGCAAATGATTTCAGTGAGTTGAAAGGTTCACATCAGACCAGAACCAGCAAAAAGAAGATTCTTTTAACAGAATATGAAATAATCTTGTGATCTATTTACCAATTTTTAAGAAGATGAAAAATTTGTTCTCATTTTTTCTTTGTAAAACAATAAATGGTAGTGTTTATTTCGCAAACAAGTTGCCTCCCATCCCTGTAGGCATTCAAGGCCAGGCTGGATGTGGCTCTGGGCAGCCTGGTCTAGTGGTTGGCGACCCTGCGCATAGCAGGGGGGTTGAAACTAGATGATCATTGTGGTCCTCTTCAACCCAGGCCATTCTATGATTCTATGATTCTATGTGCATAGGTTATGCCATCTTTAGTCTCAACTGTTGTTCTGTTTTAGAACTGGTAATATAATGTCCTATGTGATCAAAGTTGTGTGTTCAATAAGTACTTCTCGCATATTATACACACAGGCTTTTAAAATTCTTTATTTAAAAACTGATATTAATCTCCTGTCCTTCAAAACTTTTTGGTTATCACTGTTTGGTATTAACACGTACGGCTATCTCTGTAATTTATATAATTGTTCCATCCAGACATTTACAGTATATAGGTTAGAGAGGGCCTGCTGTAGGTACCATGCACCTAACTAGCAGCTTGCTCCTTCTGTTCTTAAATTTCATGTAGGAAGATGAGGTAATGATGTGTTGCGGTGATATTATTTCTTTCTTTGGTAAAGTGATTATTTTTTCTTTTATGCTAGATCCACAGAGTGAAATATAAATTAATTTGCTTTACTACTTTACTTTTTTAAGCATCTAGTTCATTCCAAAGTGAAAATTATCCTATATTAGTGTGACCTTTCGAGAGATCTTATAGCAGTAGTATTTATCAGTGACACAAGTTACAGAAATACTGCAGAAAAGAGCCAGAATCTCAGCTGAAGTCTGTATAAATCTTATCTGTCTCTCTTGGTTGGAGTGATGCTGATGTTGCAATATTTATGCAAAATAGGGAAGAACTTGGCTGCTTTCATATCTCTAAATTTAGTATGTGGGTGGGCCAGGACAGTGAGCAGTTTATAACAATCTCTGTGCAGCAAACTTAATAAATCCATTTTGTATGTGACCTCTGTAAACCTTTCATCATATATTAAAAATGTTGCTGTGCTGTTGACAGTAAGTGTCAGTAGGAAGAAAGACTGGAGGAAGACCTAGTACACTTATTTTGTTTCCTGAAATGTTAAAAGCACTATAATTATGGGTCATTTGTGTGATTTCTTTGGTAATTAAGAATTTTAATTGCATTTAGTTCTAAGGAATTAGTTAAGCTATTCATTATGCATATTTTCTTCCATAATCATCATCACTTCTTATACACTAAGTTTAGTTACATCATGGAAGTCAATTAAGTCTTTTAAGACAGCAGTGAAGTACGTTTCTTTGTATGAGCTGGATTAGAAAAAGTCTCTGAAAAGTCTTGATAATGCTGTTTTGTGCAACATTTAAGCTTTGTCTTCAAAAGGGAAAGCCTGTCATGGCTTCATTTACTGTTTCAGGATGCATAGAGTTCTTAAGGTAACAAACTAATCTATTCTTAGGAAAACCTATAGGAAGAAGTGTGCTTCAGTTCTAATTGCAGCTGTTTCAGATTTGCATACTTACAGTACAAATACTGATCAACAGTTGAAAATATCGTTTTGTTCAAACTGGAATAAGAAAAGAAGGCATTTAGAGACTATATAAATGAAATCAGCAAAGGAGAGATTGGTTTGGTTCTGTTGGGTCACCAAAACTCATTAAAGTTTGCTTTATGAAATGCAAGGTAGAAAACACATTTTACTTTTCCTTGGTTGACCCCAAGTGCAGACATATTCATGGGCAAGGATTGATATTTTAAAAAGAGAAGAAAGTGTAAAGAAAGGGTTCACTCCCTCTGTCTGTTCTGATCTCTCATACATAATCATAGAAATGGGATAATAGTGCATCTATTTAATATGTCTTGCAAAAGTGTTTTCTTTGATCATAATAAAGTTTTTACAGGTTGTGACTTGGTACTCTGGGAGCAGAGCCAGAACAGATAAACTCGGTACATCCTCAATCTTTCTTGATCAAACAGTGTTTTAAGGAACCTAAAAGCAAAAAGATGCGGTATACTGTTGTATGTTCTCTTCATCAAATCTGAATTCAGACAAAAGTTAAACTAAGTTTAGCTATTCATTACTCTCACCCAGTAAGTATTATTTGGTACAGTCTATTATATTGTGAAGAAAAGGAAAAGAAGACTCATACAGTGTAGGAAAGCATTGGCTACATTGGTAAAGATGATAAAGAAGAGCCTAATGCGTGAGAGAGAAGTTAGTAATGAGTCATAGTTTCAGTGGCTGGAGGTTGTGGAGAGCGCTGTACTTCTATCCCAGCATCAGTATTGAATTACTGAAATGACTTGTGGCAATACTTTTGATATTAGCAGTAGTAACACTACTAATAACTTAGCTAATAAATACAGTCTGAATTACAGAACTGTTATAAAGCATTGGTCAGCATAAGTCTTAAATATTGGATACTTGAATCGTCCATGCTTTGGATCGTTTATGACCAAAAATTCAAACTTAAGACTGCATGACATCAGGAAGAGAAGCTTTATTTCATGCTAGAATGAACTTCAGAAGCATAATGTTCTATTACATTACCAGGCAATCAACCTGACTCTGTATGAATTGTTCACAATCCAGTTGAAATGTGTGTGTCTTTGTAAAATTGTTTTATATGTGTTTTAAATGGTGCCTAAATGTCATTTGTCTTATTCCGTGCCTTTTGTTATGGTCCTCAGTTGATACTATCTCAAAACTTACACTGCATGCTTACTGTTGTCTCTCTTACAGCTTTTGCTGAAAGAAAACAATTATTTTCAGTGTTACTGGTTACTGACCTTTTTTTTTTTTTTTAATAAAGTTTGCTCTGCCATTAAAACACACTCTGAAATATGTAAATATATTTCAATTTAATTCAATTAGTTCAACTCTTCAGTACTGTATTTCATGTCTAGAAAATGTTTGTGGTTTGCTGAAATGTACCCTACCCATATAATATGGAAAAATGAAAAGTTCTATGAAATGGTACACTGGCCAATTGCAAAAGCTCCAGTGTTATTCAGATACGTGCATAAAAATTGAGAGAACAAACTTTTCAGCACTTTAGTAACTCCTATATGTTAATATCTTTGAGATCAATAAAAATATTGCAGTGGTGGGAAGTGTGAAGAGTATTATCTATCAAAATCTGAGTTTATATCAGATGCTGAAGTAGCTTTCTAAGTTTTACTTAGGCAAACGAAACATTACTGAAGATGAGATTGTACGTTTGGTAGTCATATTTATTTTTAATGAATATTAATTTATTATGTAGTTGGCTGAGCTCATGATTGTTTCTTTAAATCACACATGAATATTTTTTTTTCCAATAATATGTGTAATTTGAAACTCTGAGAATGTACCTTTGGTTGTTTTCTTCAAAGTTTTTCCAGACTTTGTTTGTTATATATGTATATGGATAATGCATGCTATATAAAGAGGTTGGATGTTTCACCTCTCTTATTTTGATAAGTTTAATTTACAACATTTCAATTTAACAATTGCTATAGTAATCAAACCAAGTATGAGAAGTACCTTTATGTTAGGACTTAAAAAATACCAGATTTTAAGTGCTTGCTTTTTTCAGAAAAGTCCATTTCTAATCCAATAATCAGAAGCTACAGTACTTTATCCAGATTAGTTTAAATGCCAAAACACAGAAAATGAATGCAATTTTTTTTAAAAAAAAGTATAGCCATTCAATTTTCAAAATACTGTATTTCTTATTCAGTATTGTTCTGTTACACTACGGAATTCACACAAATAATATATTAATTATTTTTAACAACCTTGATTTCATGTTGTCAGTAATTTCATTAGTCAATGATTTTGACTGTTCTAAGATATGTAACTTTAACCTGACTAAACTATATTCTCTGAGAGTAGCAGTCCAATGTAACTGCTGATTTTCTTGTCACCATTATTTTGAATGAAATAAAACATGAGGCCATTAATTCAGCAGTACTCTTCTGACAAATAATTTCCATCTAACTCTCCACTCACTCAGAGTCCTAATATTGACCTAAGTACTTTAGTCTTTCCATCTCTCATGTACATTAAGAAATGCAACATCTGTAAGTGAAAGTTGTAAAGTTTGTCTTAGTTAAATTGCCTGCTTATAAAGGTGTAAGCACATGCTTAACTTTACATTAAGCCTCTGCTTAAACCTATTGCTATAAAAGAAATTCATTAGGAACATCTGGATAACCATTTGTTGGGATTTCAATATGTGTGTTGATGCTTTTTTGAATTGAAATTAATTTAAGGTTAGTTACCTTGCAGATGTTCAAATTTGGAGGTTTAGCCATGTTCTAATTAGGGATGGTCTAAACCTCTTTTATTCAGTATCATTCTCTTTTTATAAATAGAATATTAAAAGTTTGTAATAACATTATTCTTTTACTTCTTTCTCCTTACCTCCTTGTTTCTCAGTGTCTTGTGTTTGAAGATTCACCACTTGGAGTCAAAGGAGCACTGGCAGCAGGAATGCAAGTGGTTATGATTCCAGATGAAAATTTAAGTCCTGATCTTAAAAAGGAGGCAACTCTGCTGCTGAATTCCATGGAGGACTTTAAACCAGAGCTTTTTGGTTTACCAGCATATGATTAATGCCTAATGTCTATGTTCATAAGCTTGACTGGAGTTCAGGAAACTGAAATTAAATCTTGTTAAGGTTTTATAACTGCCTTGCTTTGTCTCTCTTTTGTAAATCTAGAGCACAGAAATCCTGTTAACACCATGTCTTCCACAGTGGTCTAACCTTTGAAAGTTGACTGAAATATTACATATTTGCTCTCTTGATGTGTGTGAAGTTAAAACAGCATTTCATCTTCTGAAGTGATCCAGCTTTGTTCTCTGTACATCATAATGTTTTCTGGGAATATTATGAAACTGTTTAGACAATTTATTGTAATTACATTAGAAACTTCTTGTACTGTTTCCATTTGAATGGCTTACTGTTTAGCCTTTAACCAGAAATCTGTTCTGGATTGGCTTTTATTGCATTACATTGTTTTTGATACAGTTATCACTATAAACACATTGTTTACCATTTCCTTATCCTTTGCTTGCCTGTCTATTCCCCTTTGTATCCTCATTATTTTATTTTCTATTTTTTTTTTTNAAAGAAACAAAACAACAACAACTAAAAAAACCTATCTGTTCAGCATAGTCAGCATAGTTTCTTTCAAATTTTCACATGTATCCATTCTTACCAGCTTTCATGCAATTTTTAAAAAATATGTGGATTGATTCCTTAGCTTCTCAACTTACAGTTGAGTATGTGATCTGGCTCTGTATAAAGTGATTACTAGTAAGAGCTTCAGGCTCAATGTCACTCCAAGGATGAAGAAATCCATCACAGAATGCTGTATTTTAATAAAAGGATTTCAGTTACTCTGCAGTATAAAGACATAATAATGCTTGTGACATGCTGCACTGTATTGCTGTAGGATCAAACTGAACATTGGAATAATAGCAGCATGGAAAAGAAAGGAAAAACAGAATGTCTGATTTGGTGTCTCTTTTTCTCCTGTTCAGTGCTATATGTAGTATAGTGTATTTTATGAAAGCTCTGAGTTATAAAGATGAAAAAGTTATAAAGATGGAAAACTACTTGAATTCCCAGTCTTGCATGTTAGGGATCAAGAAGCATATACTAAAGAAACTTGGATAGAATTGGATGGAGCATAAGGAAGATCTACCACAGGATGCAGTCATTCAGTTATCTGATTAAATCTCATCTAAAGAACCACAAAAAGAGCGCAGAGAGGTAAAGGAAGGTGGAGAATCCTAAATTGTACCCCGCAAGGCAGCTCCGAGACCCGTCACACACACCCCCTTTTCTGTTGAGGATAGGGAAGTGAGACTACATTTTTGGAGCTTAGCTACCTATTGGTGTAAAACCACCGCAGCAAGCAACTGAGGAGACACGGATTCAGGAGCAGTTTCTATGACAGTGTCTGAGCCCAGCAATTGGAGGGATCTGTGTTGTGCATATGTATATATTCCCAGCATCAGAACTTCATGCTCTGTTCTCAGAGAGGGGAATAAAATAAGGCTATTGGTGGTGTTTGTGGTCATGAGAGAGGTGAGCTTAGCTATTGATCTGTGTGAATAGCCATTATATATTTATGTATGTGTTTGTATGTGCCTACTGGGAATATGTGCTCAGTCTCAGTACTGCTTGGATCAGGGCAAACGGGCCTACAGCTACCTCCCCTCTGTCAGGTTAGGCCCTATTCTCAAACAGTAGTAGACTGTTCCCTAAGATCACTTTAGTCTGCATAGAAGTAGACTAAATAACCGTTTCAGGTTGGTCCGTATAGGTATTTCAGTCCTGTTTCAGACTTCTAATAAACCTCATCCTTTCTAAATATTTGTCAGAGTCTTTTGAACTTTTCCACTCAAGTTTCCTTGGTATAGTAGAAAGACCTGTGCTGTCTTCTCCCATATTTTCTATTGTAGTTTTTTGAATCAATTCTTGCTCCATTTGTTCCAATCTGGGAGTATTATCTTAGTGTCACTACCTTCCCCACCCTCTGCCTCAAGAAGAGGAATATCCTCATAGTCAATACATAAACTAAGAGACTAAAAGATATCTAAAGTTAATATTGTAATTAAATCATCTGATTTTATGGCAGTACTATACTAGAAAAATCTTTCAGTTGTTCTATTACCTAGTAATTTCTTTTGTATATCAGAGATGCCAGGGAATTGAGTGTTCAAAAAAGAAAACATTTCCCTTTGGCCCAGCAGACAAGCTTTTCTGTAGGTAGTAATTGTTCTAGCATGCAACAGATGTGAAAAACTAGTGTACTAATAATACTCTAGAAACAATTCTTAATGCTCTGAGGGTTTGAAAACTAAAGCAGAGGAACGCTGAAGGATATTTAATACATTAACTCTTCTATAGAAGCATTATAGTTTGAAGTAACCTTACGAAGTAACTAATCCAACCCTCTGTTAGTAAGTCAATACTGAATTCAGACCAGGTTACTCCAGGCTTGTAGAGGCAGTTCTTGAAAACTTCCAAGGGTGAAGCTGATACATTTTCACTGGACAATGTTTTCCAGTGCTTAATCCTTGCTGTGACCTTTTTTTTTCATTTTATCTAGTCACAACCTTTCCTATATAAATTAATGACCTCATAGAATGAATATGATCTCGTATTCATAAAATGCACCCTGGTAAATCGCTTATCTTCATCTTCTTGGTAATGTCCTCAGAGAGATTGGGCAGTTGCATTAGGTCCTCTCTTCCCCTGAGCTGAACAAGCCCAGCTCTCCTTCATCATTTTCTCATAGGGCAAGTGCTACATTCCCAATCCATCTTGGCAACCCTCTGCTGGACTTTCTGAAGTTTGTAACCATCCTTCTGTTTGCTTTTTCTTTCCTAATTTTAATGACTGATGAACTTTTCAAATATAATTCTTGCATATTTGAGGATTTCAATAGTAAATTGTAATAGCATTTCATAGCAATATCTGACTAATTTAAATTATGACCCAAATTATCTTCCACAATGATTTAGATTTCCTTGGAGTTCTTTCTTCTTCTCTGTGTTTAAAGATTTGGAGAGCATACAGAAACCTGAAACTTCTTTTAACTTTTGTTTATGGTGAGAGAGTTTCATAGTACTCCCTATGCTAAATACATGAAGTAAACATGGAGCTGAGGCCCTATTTCCTGTTTTCCACCCATCAGTCTTGTCTAAATGTAGGAGTCTTCTACATAATATGGGCAGAGGCTGTCCTCTAAGAATTGTAGTATTCATTTTAAATGCCTTTAATTTCTATACCTCTGTTTGTTTTGTTTGATAAAAGTTATTGACACCAATTTTTTTTTTCTTTCATTAATTTTGGAGGCAGTCACTGTGGAAGTCTTTTGATTTCAAAGTTTACACTCTGAATATCTTAACATATATAGGTTTGTGAATGCTTCTTTCTTTGTTTCTGTTTCATTTAGAATTTCTTTATCTAAGAAATTATTCTTCCTCCTTGCTTCAAAGAGAAGGAAAGGGACTGATTGCTTATGGAGAATGTGGATTTTCTGTTTACAGAGAAATGAATGTTCTGAAATGAACTACATTTGTATACATTGCTTTCATTTGACAGTTTAATAAATCCCAATTGAAGGTCTGAATGATTGGAGACATTAAAAACTTGTGCTGCCTGACAAAAACAAACTAACCACTTTTTTATTTCTTTATAAATACATAGACAGTAAATATTGTTCTCTCATTTTATTTGTAAATGCCTCTATTAATGAGTTCTATTTCATACAAATGAAAATCACCTTAATTTGCAAGAATTTGTGGTGTTTTTGTGCACCATTTCTCATGCTGCAGACACTGAAGTGCCAAACCTGTTGACACATAAGCTTCTGCCAGTATCAATAAGCTTATGTGTATTAGAGAGCTTATATCTATTTTCTGAAACCTACCTTTGTGTTGGTCGTGTGGATTCATCTTTTCTCACTTTCATTCATAGGCATGTGAAACAAATCTACCTCATATGCCAGCTGCACCAACAAAGTTGACTAGAACTATTTTGAGTAAATGCCTTGAATATTGCAAAAGTATTTACAGCTAGCCTACTGATGTCATGTTTGATTACAACAAAAAATAAGTAAAAAAATTGTTCAGAAGCAAATTTTTAGTAGAACATGGGAGGACACTGGCATGAATGAAAACAAAAATCTGTCTAATTGTTCCTATATGCCTTCAAATTCAGCAACAGTTAATGAGATGGAAGCACTTGGAGAAAACAGCAGGCACTGGCCTACCAGTATCAGTCATACATTGTACTACACTACTGATACGTAATTCATTCATGTTACTTTAATATCTATTAAGACTGTCACACACAGTGACAGTGTGGAATATGAATTACTCCTTATTTTGCTAAATCTGTGGAACATTTAGCAAGGACTGCATTTTTTAATTAGAAACTATTCAGCAGGCAAAGTGTAATTGCATATGTTTCTATTAGACTGAAAAATTAATTACAATGGAAACATAAATATGATTTGATAGATATGATTTTGAAATCTCAGATATGATAGAATTTAAAACTGATAACCTAGTTTTGAGAAAACCTTGGTAAACTGTATTATATACTGTCCTGGTGGATGTCATCTTAAGTCATGACCAAGTATTGTGAAAGAAGCCTTTTCTCCCCTTCCTTTCCTGAATTACAGTTGATATTTCGACAGCATTTGATGTAAGCTGTATAAATTCGTACAGTTTTATGTCTGTGTATAGTCATATACACATATACACATTTTAAACTATATGCTACGTATGCAAGTGCATATAATAATTGTTTTAAATTCTGCACTCTGATAGAAGCAAGGCTGCCACAGCTCCATGGCCCCACATCCAAACAGCATTGAGGCTGACTGTGTATTTCTAGTAGTCATGCAAATATGTGTACTTATATGACACATGCCTCCCCCACTGAACAGCATAAATACTCACCTGACTCGTGCCCTTTAGGTATTTGTAAGCATCAATAAGATTCCCACAGGTCCAGCCCTCTCAGCCTTTCCTCATGAGGGAGATGTTCCAGGCACCTAATCATTCTTGTAGCTGGCCACTGTACTTTCCCTAGAAGTTCCCTGCCTTTCTGAACTGTGGAGCCCAGAACTAGACACAGTAGTCTAAATGTGACTACACCAGGGTGGAGTAGAGGGGGAGGATCAGGTCCCTTGAGCTGCTGGCCACACTCTATTTAATGCACCTCAGGAGACCAGTGGCCTTCTTGGCCACAAGGGCACACTGTTGGCTCATGGGGAACCTGCTGTCCACCAAGACTCCCAGGTCCTTCTCCATAGAGGTCCTCTGTGGCATGTCATCCCCTAACCTGTACTGATGCATGCATTTTTTCCTTCCCAGATACAAGACTCTACACTTGCTCTTGTTAAACTTATCAGGTTTCTCTATCTGTTATGGATAACAGAAGAGAAGTGCTACAGCTCTTTCAGTCATTTTGTAGCCTTTTGTTAGACTTCCTCCAGCATGTCTATGTCTCATACTGGGAGTCCAGAACAGGACAGAGGACTCCAGGTGTGGCCTCACCAGTGCTGAGGGGAAGCATCACCTCCCCCATCCTGCTGGCAGCACTCCTCCTTGTGCAGCCCAGTGTACCACTAGTCTTCTTCCCATGAAAATACATTACTGGTTCATGGTCAGCTTGGTGTCCACCAGCTATTATGATTACTTATTTTTGAGAGGATGGAATCAACTTGATTTTTTTTCCTGTTCAAAAACATACAACCATACTCACTGGTGTATAGACAGATGGCACTGTAATAGAACTTCTAAATTTAAGGGTTTGAGTGACAAATGTGCAAAAGACACAGTAAAAACATACTGCTAAGCGACCATTAGAAAACTTATGATGAGGAGAAAGAAAAGTTCCATCAGAAAATCTCTCAATCACCGTAATACTAATATAAATACTTTGCATTTCTTCACAGTTAAATCAAAATTATCTTGCCTTCTCCACTAAAGCTTGCAGTCCACATACAAATAAGCAACTGTAAGAGAGTTTACGGTTAGGTACTTATAAAATTTTGGGGGAAGAAAAGCTAAGAAAGCTAAGTGCTTTCTGTTTAAGATCAGGCCACCCCCTTCACCACCTCCTCTTCACTTTTAAAAAACGAATCATTCCTATTTATATGTTAGCAAAACTACCATAGCATATCACAAACAGTGATTTTACATTGTTCTAACCATCACTATACATGAACTGAAAGAAGCCACCTCTTATTACAGCAACGCAATCTGTTCTGAAATAGACACTGCCACAGATATTGCCGCAAATTCTTCTGGATAAATTGACAGGAAGCTGAGTGGTATGAGCAGCATTTTGCTGATAACTTGGAAGTTTCTGCTTCCAGTCAGTATATAAGATTCCTTGGGGAAACTAGACTTCAGCAGGTATGTCAAGGTGACAAAGTATCACTGCCATACAATCTATTGAAAGATATGTTCTGGCGACCAGGTAAAAAGTGCTGTGACTACAAAANTCAACTTTTTTGTTCTTAACTATTTTTTGAGCTCTCTTTTTGCCATGTTTTCTGGGGATACTTCTAAGATCTATTTTTAAATTGTAGAAATTGTCATTTTGTTTGATTTAAATATTAAAATTTATTTTTCTGGCAAACATTATTTCCACAAAATGATTATTTTGTCATCTTTCCTTATTAATTCTGTCTGTTTCTGGTAGCTTGGCAGGACAAGAGTAAGGATCTCTTTAAAAATGCTATACATACAGACAGGTTTTAATGGAATCCAAAGTATGTATATATACTATGGTGGAAAAAATGCATTTTCTTTGTCTAAAGAAATCTATAGTGGCTGTGTTTATAACAATTATAAAATTGAAGACTTAAAAAGAAAAAATCTAATTGATTTTCTGTAATGTACTCCAAAATTCTGGTAAAATACTCGTTTCTGTAAAAATAACGAGTGTGATGTGAACTCCTTTGTGTTTTGTTTTGTTTGTTTGGTTGTTTGTTTAATATCATCTGTTTTTCTGTTCTTACTCACAATTCTTTTTCCAGACATTTTCTCAATTACTGCTTTAGGTAGAAAGTTTTTTTGGTGAAAACAAAAATAAACAAAAATAAAAGAATCAGAGATGCTCCAGTGCTTCACATTCAAATTGAGTTTCCTCATGTTTTTTGCATTTTTGTTTTTTTTTTTCCTTTCAAGATATATTTAAATTAAAACAGAATTACTGTTACAACTTCTACGTAGACTGATACAATTTTCTGCTGTTATAGTCTTTTCATACCTCAAAGAACTAAGAAATTTATGTTTCATGTAGCCAATAAAATATGATCTGAATGGAACTAGAAGATCTTTAGAACATATAGTATAATATTTTGCATTTTAATGCTATTAATGGAAGGATCTGGAAGCATTTTTTTTTTTAAGGGAAGTACTGTTTTGATGTAGCTATTTTGCGTACAACATAATTTCTTTAATACCTTTGTTATTCGCACAGTGACAATAAACCATTCTCTCCAATATAAATTCAATTTCTGGGCTTCTCAGCCAAGATAATAGAAATATAGCTATATAATTCCTTCATTATCTTCTGTTATGCAACACAAAGTGTTAATGTTGTGCAGTAATTCTGAACATTCAAGTGTAAAATAGGTGCCTGTTGGAATCCCCTTTTTTGTAATTACTGAATTCCAACAGGGAAGTTACTACATAGAACAAGCAATAATAAGCTGCAATTAGTACACTAATAGTTTTCATAGTTTGGCATTTATTTAATTTAACTGGAGAGATGTAGAAAGAAATAAATCTGAAGTGTACTTCATTTACAGTTTGCTTTGAATGAACTGCCATCAAAATCCTGCATTTTTTAAAGATGTTAGGATTAATAATTGATATCAGAAAATCAGAATTATTTCATCATGATCACCATGAAATCCATGAACCTGAGCCATGTCTGATAACACATTCCTTTTAGTAAAATTCTATTCCATGTACCTTACTGCTTGCTGTTGACCAACTTCTCACTCCTCTGCTGAATCCATTGACAGTTATTAAAGTTTCTGTGTTGTCATTAGCTTTTCTCCTGACTAAAAGAAAAATCAGAAGTGTACATAAAATTCATTTTTTTCAGGCCTTGTAATTGCAAAAATCTTGTCATCTCCATCATATCATAGGTGGATATTCATGGCAGCCATAGATGACTGTAGTCTGCCTAATGAACCATATACCAAATATCAACATATGTTTGTATATATTTCTTTATCCATTTTTGGTTGGATTTGTGGCTCTGTAGCTCAATCATCTCAACAACATCTGTTCAGGGAAAAAAAAAAAAAAAAAAAAACAACTCTCCTCTAACTCAGCAAGCAGACTTCAGTTCCAACAAATATTTAAGTACATGCTTATTTCTTTTTCATTAAGCACTTCTTTTTCATTAAGCAAATAGGCCCCAGCTTAGTTTTAAGGATACATTTATTTTTATTTTGTTTAATATTGAACATGTGCTACTGCCATATCCTGAGAAGTCCACTGTCCAAGAAATAAAGGCAAAACTTAATGATCAAGTTTTTGCCATTTTATAACTATAGCAAGATGGAGCTAAGTTTAACCAAGAAAGTAAATATTTTATTAAAAAAAAAAAAAAGTCCATAATCTATGAAATGTTATACTAGAACTTAAATTCCTTTCTGCATCATAACTGAAGTAAGTTTTGCATTCTACTGGAACTCTGTTAGGATTCATCCTGATAGGATTTCTAGGTTGCAAAGATATACCTAAATAGGACTTCAACTGAATATCTTCAGGTAAAAATTCATTGCATTGGAACAGCAATAACTTCAGAATGCAGTCTGATTTCTGCTAAGGTTGGCATTTGCATTCTGAAAATAAACATTAGAAAAAGCTGAGATGTTCATTCCTCACTTAGATTAGATATCTTTCTAAATAATACTGTAGTTAAAGCACAGTAATCTCAACCCAGCATCAAATTAATGTTGCATATAGTCCAAAAAAATTGTTTTCAGAAGAAGCCAAACTAGATAAATAATTAAAAAAAAAAAAAAGGTGCAAGAAGCATTGTATTAAGAAGAAAATGTTTTTGACTGTGTTAAAATTTACCTGTATCTTTAACAGAATGAAACTTGAGATTTTCTTCAAGTACTGGTTGTTCATATGGAAACTTAAAAAAAACCCCACAATTCTAAGTGCCATATGAAAAAAAAAATAAAAATCATTTACTTGTTTCTAGTTTTCCCCTTTGTAGCTACACTGAACTTCCAGTGTTTTGCATTTGAGAAAATAGAACAGATCTTTGCCTAGTTAGTGGGAAGAAATAGAAAGACTAGAATGGGGTTAAAGTAACTCTCAATACATTCTTTCCCAAGGGAAACTTGACTGTCAACAACAGATTATGCTAACTTTCCCTTTGGCTGATACTTCACAAATTGTGCGTTTAATTACCTTTAAAGTGAAGAACAGAAGGAGAAAGCGGATTTGAACTAAAGTATGTGCCATAAGTTCTGAGTACTCAAGGCCTCGCCTCAGCGTTAAAGCTCACTGATTGTGCTGGAGGCTCTATCTTCACCAGGTATTTTGGTGCCATAAAAAATTGACTTCAGAACACAGAGTGTAGCAGAGCATTCTGAGAAAAGCTGTTAGTCTCTTCTGTTCTTCAGTTTTTGAAGCCATAGGCTCTAAATCATCATATTAAAATGTTAGCTGTTGTCTCATTCTCACATGGTTAAAACAAGCCTTAGCAAGAATAAAGCATTTGAATTCTCACCCCTCTCTTTGCAGCCTTTTCCTCGGATTATCTGCAGTGTGAAACTGCAACATGAAGCAGAATACTAAGATGATCGCTGTGAACATTGCTGAGTCCAAAAAAAAAAAAAAATTAAAAAAATAGCAGAGGCCCTTATTTCATGTGGGGGGGAAGCTTTAGAAGAAAGAAACTAGAGACAAAAAAGGAAGTCTTTTTGTACACCATCTAGAACTCCAATGAAGTGAAGGAAAAGGAAACAAGAGTCTTTCATTAGTCCCTAGCAAAAAAGTCAAAAGCATTAATTGTGGAGGGAAAATCTAAAAATTGACAGAAGTAAAAACATATTAAAGACTATTAAATGAGGCACTGAGTTTTATAGAGATAAGAGGCAACCTTCTATAGTGTGTTTCTTAGAACAAAGAAAGCAGAACAGTTGGAATCCAGAATCAATGAAGATATATAAATAACCTTTGAGGAGCATCAGAGCACAAATAAATACAAAAAAAAAAGTATCATTAAAGGCCTTAGTTCTGATGCTGGTAGAGCGTGATAAATAGTTTCAGTTTTGACTTTGAAATTTTGAACTGGTCAAACAACTATGAAATGGAGGAGTAAGTAATTGTATTTAAAGGGAGTTTATAAACATGAGGGAAATAAATAAACTTTTTACAAGGGTTAATAGTGATAGAACAAGGAGGAATGATTTTAAACTAAAGGAGGGGAACTTTAGATTGGATATCAGGGGGAAGTTTTTCACTGAGAGTGGTGAGGTGCTGGAACAGACTGCCCAGAGGCTGTGAATGCCCCATTCCTAGGGGTGCTTAAGTTCAGGTTGGGTGGGGCCCTGGACAATCTGATCTAGTACTTGATCTAGCAGTTGGCAACCCTGCCTCTGGAAGAGTGGATGGAACTTGGTGATCCCTGGGGTCCCTTGCGACCCAAGCCATTCTATGATTCTGTGATTCTATGATTCTGTGATTCGGTGTTTCTATGATTCTATTATTCTATGATTTTATGATCAGCCTGAAGACATCTGAAGGAAACTACTTTATACCATTGTTCTCTGTCACATTTACCTCTAATCCCCTATTGAGGGAATGAAATCATTTCTTCAAAGTCAACAACATTCCTATTGTAACTAGAGCAATTTTCTCATAGCAAGGAATGTTGGAAGAGTTTTAACTGTCATTCCTCTATATTATCATAGTCAATTTAAAAAGTTTTCATTTAATTCTTATTTCACAAAGAACAGCAGCACCATACAGCCAGGAACTCCTCCTCATTTAGAAAACGGCAGAAGCTGGAGTACAGAGGTTTAATTAAGTACCTATAGATTTGAAAAAGTAGTCTCCACTGTATCTTCCTGATGTCTTGCTAGTAATTTAATTAGTTGCTACTATGTACTTAACTGATGAGTGGACAGTGTGACTTCAAAATAGAGATTCTTCCTACATTCTATAAAATTCTTTTAGGAAGTGTTTAGTAGAAGACGATGTAGATCTATGACTGATAGAAAAATACACTCAGCTTGTGCTCCTCGTACATAGATGCAACTTCTTTTGGAAAGTACGTAAATATAGTAGTTCCAGAGAAAAGTTCTATTTCTAAGTACTTTTCCCAAAGGCTTGGTAGAAATTCACACAAGCAAGAGGAAGACTATACATGTGGATCAACAATTATAAGCCTCTTTTGATTCCAAGAGGAAGTGCTTGAGACCACGACAAAAAGAGGAAGAATTCTTCCAGCCGTTAATGGAAGTACTGCTTTGGCATAACAAACATCTTTGGTATTTCAGATACACAGATTCTATCTTTGTTCTCATGCGTTGTCTAATATCTTTCAAGGTAAGCAATATACATGAAATGCATTTCAGCTTCACTTGCAAAAAAATTATGTTTATACATTGCTGGAAAAACAAACAAGCATCTCTGTGACATGTCTGTACAAAGCTAAATCTTATTCTCAGTGGTTGCCCACCCATAGCTTCCCATACTCTTTAGTTCATCAGTTTGAACACTCAACATCTCAAACACTATGCTTACGAAAGAGCGCTATAGTGGAAAAATAAAATAAATAAAAATAAAAATGTTTCATCTTTTCAGAAAATGTTGAAGAGTTGTATCTTGTGAAATGTCTCTTTGCTGTGGCAAAGTAATTTCAGCAAAATGTGCTTTTATCACATAGGCATATTTTAAACATTTAACAGAGTATCCACAGAGACAGAGATTTCATAAACCAGTTTTACGTAGGAAGAGAATAGTTCTCATTGCCATATCAGAAAAGGGGGAGGAATGGGATAATGAGGGAAACATAATGTTAACCTTTGCTGAAATACTGTCTTGAATTAAAAACTGTAAACACTGTGCAAACGGTATTGAAACATTTTATGGCTGTGTCTTCATTGCTTGGATATGACCCAAAAATGCTCTTTTTCACTTGAAAAATGGAAAAGCTGATTAAATCAAAATGGATTTCCTGGTGGCTTATGACTGCAGTCTTGTAAACTTATTGATTATGGTCCTCAACATTGTTCTTATTGATGGCTGCATCTGAAACATTGTAAAACCCATGGCATTCACTTTCATCAGACCAAAAACATTAGGACAGTGACTGTATTTTTCAGTGCAATATGAGACAGCAAAATATGGTGGATTTTTTTCCCCTCTCTGCATCACATCTTACTCTAAGGGAATTTATTAATCATATAATCTCATATTCTATTTAATAATGATTTAACTACATTTTTAGGGCATATATATGACTGAAATTTGTAGTTGAAAGTGAATTTATTTGTCTGGAATCTACTAAAAGCACTGTATGCCTATCTAGTCAAATTACTTTCAGTATTTTGTGAGTATGTTTGAGAAGAGATAGTCTGTGAAATTGTGTATGGGGCATAGATCATTTCAACTCAAATTTTCTAGTGAAGACTCAACTGCATTAGCAACGGCATGCAAAACTCTTCTAAGAAGACCCTTTTTACATCCTCCTGAAAATTGTTGGTGCACAGCTGTCATTTGTGCACTTCTTAAAACCACTGCTGTACCTGATAGGAAATTAATACTCCTTACAAACTCAGCAGAGAGTGCTTTACCTTTAGTGATGTTCATACCTGTGTGAAATCTTTCTGAAGAAAACTGAACAGCCAAATCTACTAGCTCTGCAAGACAAACAGCACTTGCTTTCTTCAGCAAAGTCTTTATGGCACAAGTCCATGTCTTGTTCCCTCTGGCTTTGATAGGATCCTGTTAATTGAAATCACAAGAAACTGCAGGCTAATATTCTTATATTAATATGCCAGTCTCATAAAGCTGTTCATTACTACCTTTGTCTATTATAACACATCTGAAAGAAAGCAATAATCTCTCTGAATAATACATCTGTTTTATCAGTTGGGATACCAACACTTGTCCTACTTCTTCTAGTAACAGCCTTCATCAGTTGTAAGTCTAAGATGACTGCTTTTCACCAACACAGTTCAAAATGATAGACTTGTGCTGAATTCATCCAGAACATTGAATATGTTGCCAGAGAGGGAAGATGTTTTTTGTGTGAAGTCAAGAAGCAAGGAAACTCCTCTTTCGGTCACTGCGGCTATATGTTCACAGAATCACAGAATGGTTTAGGTTGGAACAGACCTTTGAGTCAGCCATCCACAAAGTAAAGAAGAGCTTCCTGATGCCCAGTCCTCATCTGTTGCTAAATATAATCTTTCCGGAGACTGATGCAGAACTGTGTCTCATATCCTTTAAAGGGAGCTTGGTTGTGTAACTCCTGTGTACGCATAGCATATACAAAACATCTTTAAATACTGTGCGACAAAGCCTTTAGCTGGTGGGACCCTAGTTACCCAAACATTTCAAAGTCTGTGAATGAAGACTGTACTTACTCATGAGGAATGTAGAGGTGAGGGTGGAACTATGCCCGCTTATGACATCAATTAAAAAGCAGCACTGATACTAGTTCTTACAGAAATAAGTCTTGCAAAATGGAAGGTGGTAGTGGTTTTCTAACCTCACCTTTGAATCCTTGAGATCCTACAGAAAGAATCACTACACTGCTTGAGGTTTTCTTTAATTTTGTTTTGTATTTATGTAGGGAACAAAGATGAGGGGAAAAAAAAAGAAAAAAAAATAGAAAATTCAGAGCCAGAGATCAAATAAGAAAGAGGAAGAGGAAGAGACAGAAGAGAGGGAAGAAAGAAAGTAGAGGAAGGAAGAAAACCAAATCCACCATGCCCACTAAGTTAACTTCAAGCCCTCTCAATCAAGTATATCATCAGTTTGGACATGGAAGATCTTTATAACTATGAGATGTATTTGGCAGTACTTGTTCCAAGCTGAAACTCCCTGGGCTTTGAAAATACAGGATGTTTCTTGAGTGACATTTACTTAAATTACCAACCTTCTTCAGGAAATGGAAGTAAGACCTTATCACCATAAATTCTGCTGTAAACAGAGAGGCTGCTTGAAAGACTGAACGTTTAGTATAAGCACCCCACTGAGAGGTTTGCATTCCCTTTTCCAGTGATACAGAGCCAGAGGTAGACTACGGAGTCTGATTGTTTAGCAAATAATAACATGTATCATGGAACAGTTTTATTCTCAGGACAAGAAAACTGCATTAATATTTATCTCACTTCTATTAACTTTTAGAGCTACCTACATCACTATACTTCTGTGGCAGTGTCAGTATACAATCTAGTTATTTCGTAAATAATCTGGACGTTCACGATATCAGCTTTGAATTGCTATCATGACCACACCAAATGCTAAAAAGAGTGTATCTTTGAGTAATTTATATTCTGAGCATCTGAGATATCCACTCACAAATGTGATTAGGACCATTCATGTGGGACTATAATTGTTATTTGCTCCGATTTGTCTGTATCCTTTTTTACAACTGCCTGCATTCTTAGTTAAATAACACGGAAACCTTCCTTCCATTAACCCATCTGCAGTTAATTCCCTAATGTTAGCCTTATTGGTTCTTATTAAGTTGTCCTTTTTATGTGAGTATTAGTGGTTTTTGTTTGTTTGTTTTATTTTTAATGAAAGCTAAGTAGCTGCAGAACAAAGTAGTCACACTCTATGCTCCAGTGAAATATACTGTCTGAGACATGCTGTTTTCAAGCCCCAGTAAGTGAAAATTAGAGACTTCACAAACCTCTGACTCCAGGAGAGTTGGGTTATATCAGAAAACTGACACTGCCAGCAGTGATTTTGTTCTATGGTTAATTGTCCAGCCCACTTTGTGCCATGACGCTACGTAAATTTCATCAATGCTTAAATAACATAAAGTAACATGTACTATGTAATTGTTTGTACAAGTTTAGACAAAATATAAAAAGAGTACTACAGACTTCAGTGGTTTATGACAATTCATGACACCATCTTCCTGCCTGGGTCAGTGGTAGTGATAAGACTAAATGGGTGACACACGCATTTGTTGTTTGAGTCTGATAGCTACAATGAAAGGAAAATATCTCTCATGAGATGTACAGGTAATTGCAAATCATAAAATCCTCTGTTAAATGGGCCATACATCAAAAGAGTATATACAGGCAATTGCCTTTTAGCTCATCTTCCTCTCTCCCACTACCCTATTCTTCCCTCTCCTCTGCCACATACACGCATCTTTTTTAACGTGTACTAGACGTTAAATGCAGAAATTATATATATATTTTTTTCTATTCCTAACACTAGATCAATACTTTTGACATGATGGGACACTATTGCTCTTATGGATTCTTCTTTGAAGATAAGAAGTTTTCAATATATATATGACTCTCATACTTGTGGTTAAATGCCAACTTTGCTTCTGGGTTCCACAACCAAAGTATCTTTCCTGCTGCAGTCAAGTATAATTCCTGCTACAGTCGTTTTCAGTTCTGTTAGATTTACATAAAAAATATTAAGATAAATTCTCTCTTCAAAGGTGTGAATGTTGAATAAATACCTTACTTGCCTTGAAAATTAAATAAAAAATATAATCATGTTTAAAATATTATCCTTACTGATTATTTTTCAGTATTTGAGGCCCATACTTATGTAAAAAGTAAAAAAATATATATATATTGCTAATAGTTTTATTCACTCAGTGAGTAAAATATCCAAATAAATATTTGACAAAATTTTAAACAATCTTTTCAAAATTTAAGATTCAAAGAATTCCAAGAAACCACATTTGTTTGTGCTTATGCATTAAACAGACAGCTTCCCTGTGAAATCAGATTCTGATGTAAAATGTACCCAGGGAGAAAAAAAAAAAAAAAAAATAGGAAAAAGCCATTTCAAGTATGAACAGGGAAAAAATCTATTCTGCTAATTAAATGAAAAACAAACTGAGATTTATTATTCAAAAGATAAAATTTTTCTCCTTATTAAGGAGTCCCTGGGGAAGCCCCACCTAGATCTTTTTTTGCAAAGAATCTCATCCCAAGATTTCTCACCACAAGCTGGCCTTAGTGGAACACATATCAATTACGATGATGAAGATTAAAACTAATATGTGGGCCACTTATCATGTGCATTCAAGGTAAATAACTAGAACATCATGTCCTAGAAGAGCTTCTACATCATAAAACAACTGACATTAGTTGTGCTTTCCTAAAGGAAAGGAAAGGTAACAACAACAATGGGCAAAATGTGCATATAATTCATGATTGCTCCTTCAGCATAATGGCCAGATGACAATTCAGATGCTGCTGAATCCTCTCTGGTATCAATAGCCACCTTCAGTGCTCAGAGCTCTTTGAACCAGAAAAACAGAACTGTCTGAGCATCCAAAATAGTTGAAGTAGAAATTGTCACAGTTACAGAATTAAACCTGTTTCAGAAGTCCAAAGCATAGCCACAAATTCTTTATAATAGTTCACTAATATTAGTGTTTCTTTTTTTGTTTTTTGGATTTTTTTCCATTTGTACTTGCAGTTTTCTGTAAGCACATGTAAACTGGTTGACTTACTCGACTCCTCCTGTTGTCTGATTGCTTGACTGATTACAGATGTAAATCATCAGCAGACCTAAGCTGTGCAGATGCAATTAATCGCAAAACACTCCCAAATAATTATAATTCTGTATACTTAGAAACTCACAAACCTGAATGGAAACAAGGATTTTAACTACTGGTAAAATATTAGTTACGCATTTGAAATTCTGAGAGGAAGTTTGCTTGAATATTATTATATAATCTTTTTAGTAATCAATTTGCAATTAGTTTGTTTAAGAAATATAGTATAATTTAATTAGAATTGAACAGAAAATATTAAATTTACTCAAATCATGTATTTTACCTTCATTCAAAATTATTTCATCTTTTAATTATAGCTGTAAATTTTAGAAAGACAAACTTCTGATTAGATTAATATCTAATACAGATCAAAACTTGCATTCTGTAATATAATAAGATAAAATGCTTATTTCAGGAGCATTTATCAAATGATAGCAAACAAAAAAAAAAGTGGCTCCTAAATATAAAATACACATAAATCCCAGGCTGTCCCATTCTGTTTTTTCCTCTTCCTCCCTATCCCTTTTTTATCACTTCAAATATGGAGCTTAATCACTTGGGATTACTACATGTGCTTCCTCTGATCAACAGAATTAGAAGTTGGCATCTTGGAATAATAAAAATATTACTTCACCAATGTACAGTCAGGCAATTGGAATCAGTGCAGTTGAGCTATCTTTCTGCACTGTGGATAGGTGTAATTTGTACTTAGTCTTAAGGTGGCTGGAGAAGTTAAAGTGTCCATTACGTGGATTTTGTTTAAATAGTCAATTAGGCCGTTTTTTTGATTTTGTTCCAGTGCACATTTGAACAACCACAATGTAAAGTAGAGAAATAATAAACTGAGCTGCATGCCATTACAGCCATCTGAATTGTCATCCATGCCCATCATGGTGAAAATATTTCAGCACACTTTTCAACATCATGGACTCTAAGCTTCCAGGGCAGCAAATCAATGAGGAAAATACTTGGCTGATGGTATGTTTGGGTTGTGGCTTTTTTTTGTGTTTGAACACAGAATAAAATAAATTATAATAAATTCACAATAATGGTCATTTAACAAATTTGAAACTTTTGCTGTTACAGCATTTCTGTTCTGTTTCGCAAAACAGCCAGATAATACAGTCCCATCATAGTTGACGATAACAAAATTTCCATTACAGAAGTTATTTTGAAGAATGTTAAGCTTTTTCCTCTTGCTCGGATGCACCATCAGCATGTCTATGTAATATGTATCAAAGACATAACAAAAGTGTCAGAGGATTTCTCTACACTCTCAAGGTTGTATTGAAGCATGGAAGTCATTCAGGAAACATCTAGAAGAAAGATTAATGTAATGTCAATATTCAAAAAACAATAAATAGAATAAACAATTTATTTGTGAGCCTGTTATCTTAAAATCAGCCTGGGAAAAATAATGAAACATAATACAAGACTCAGTTTTCAAAAGATTAAAATTTAATTAATGAAAATCAGCATAGGTTTCTGCAAAACAGATCTTCTCTTGACTTATTAAAGTACTGTAATAGTCTTTGATTTCTGTCACTGACTAGATATGGCACAGTATCCTGGTAAATAATGTAAAAGAATAAAATGCACATTCTACGTAACGTCTATTAAAATAATGTCTCAGTGTAATTACAAGCAGAATTCCTTATTAAGTGGCAATGGATGTGAATTCACAGGGATCAAGTTTTGGCTTTAATCTGCTTAACACAGTTATGAATGTCTTGGGGAAAAAATAATTACTGATACAGTTTTCAAGTGATACACAAATTGCTGGAGGAGGGAAAGGGCAGGTGGGAGCAGATGAATGAAGGTGCCTGATACTGGTACAGAAAAATCTCCACAGGCTATTATCTAGACTCCTCAGCAAAGCGTTTGTGAATGCAGTCCATTCCCACAGGATGGAGAACTTTTTCCTGGTAATCCATGGCTCTGGAAATGACAGGGATCACACTGGATGGGTCTGTGGGAAGAGTTCCCAGTGGAGCAGTAGGCATATCTGATAAGAACTGCAAAATCTCAGCGGGGACACGCAAAAGCTCCATGCCCTCAGGTCCAATCATCAGTGAGACTGAGTTTGTTCCCTGCAGGCACAAGTGCACAGAGTACACATACCATGTATAAACTGTCCGCTACAGCACAACCACAGCACTCACACAAATATGAACAGCACTAATGGACTCATCCTGTTCCCGACATTCTTGTCTGAGAAGGGTAGAAGTTTGTTAGTGAGAATATACACACACCACATGGATTGTCTAACAGCTGGTTCAAACACTTGCTCTGCCCAGTAGCTACTTCTGGAGACCAGTCTCTCCATTTGCTGACACCTGTACAAACTAGCCCTCAAGGCTGCCACCTCATTCGGATTACTCTTCCCTTACCTGTGTACCTACACTCACCCTGGGTGCTGGTCTCACAGACACATGGATCCCAGAGACCCGAGGTCCTTCTTTGAGGCTGGCATGTGGTGTGACACACTCAGATCCCTCCAGCTGTTGGCTGGACTGTTGTACCAGCCCAGCTGTGGGCACCCAGACTCCCATACAAAAATAAACATTAAAAAAGAATCATAGAATCATAAATGTTGGAAAAGACCTCTAAGATCACCTCCAACCATCAACCTATCACCATGCCCACTAATCCAGGTCCCTAAGTACCACATCTACACTATGAAAATAATTAGTAAGTGGAACTTAGCAGTAAGGACGGTCTGTGCTGATCAGGAGCGGGATATAGACAGAGAGCAATCAGACAACTGGTTATACATGACTGGTCCTTCTAACACCTTACCTGTCTATTTTCATACGGTTGTTCCTCCCCAGATCACCTGGATCCATCCTTCTCACCATTTCTGTTTCTTCCTCTATACAACTTACAGTAAGACTTGTGCAATCCTAAAATTTCCTCACACCCCATAATGTGTTCCATACCACCCTGAAACATACTCCAGCATTGACTCATTCAGATGAGTCTCATACTGGGGCAGCAGGGCTGAGATTCTCCTCAGGCAACCCTGCAACCAGCTGGACAGAACATCCCTCCCTCTGAGTCCTTAATTTGAGTTTCCCTATGCATTTGGGCCCTTGTTATCCCATGGTCTACAGGAGGTGGAATTTGGACAGACTGATGGCTCCTGTGATGAGCCTGGGCATAGGAAGGAAGGGTGTGACCTGGGGTTCCCCACCTACCATCATCTCTCTGACCATCTTTGTGGGTATATCAACAAGTTTTTATCACACAACCTAATGTCTTCTCTCTGGGACTCAGCAACATATTCATATTCATGCAAGATTTGGGAAAACACTTGTGATCCCAAGCACCCTCATTTTCATATTTATTATTCTTGGCCACTAAGCTGGAAGGCACTTGTCGCACTTTGGGTCTCCATGTGGCTTCCTCAGGGATAGGGATCCAGAAAGACACTGGTGCTTGAGGGGAAATCCTTATGCACCGCTGCCTTGCATGAGAGGCAGAGCCACTGCAAACAGAAAGACTGAAGCCAGCTTTGTGCATATGCCCAGAGAAATGTCAAGTAGGAGCAGGGAGTAATCACAGGCTTCAGAGCCACTGCTATGAGAAAGGAAGCTCTGAGAAGATCTTCAGTTTACCAGAGTATTCATAAGACAGTAATCTTAAACTTGAATCTAGAAAAACAAGGATTATAAAATGGACACGTGTGAACTCTATGTTGCTGCTAGAACAACTTGTCGGTCAGTGTCTTGAATCAACTATTTCCTGAAATACCAAGATCGGAACGAGAAAGATTTTCTTTCCCCCCTAAAATATAAGTATAGAGCTATGTGTTCATAACATATTTCTTTTACATTTAATGCCTTTTTTTTTTTTTTTTTTTTTTGTAAGAAAAAGAATGGAAACCCAGTCATTCAGCATTCCAGAATAAACATTCTCTTTTACCTGATTTTGAGTGCTAAAGATACTAATGGGAGAGTATGGAAGAAATGTAGAGAGCAGAGGAGTTTGCCTAGGAGAACAGCTGAAAACTGCTTTAACGAAATGACCTTTTGTTATAAAAGAAGATTCTCTCCTCACATCTCCCAGATCTGAGAGATTTTAAGAGGATCACCTTTACTAACTTCTTTGTGCTACTGTGACTTCTGTACTTTATTTCATCATGCATATCTTATGTCCTTCAATATGTACTTGCCTCATGTATTTTAATCTGTATGTTGCACAGAGTGTGCAGTTGTTCTACAGGAAAAACCTCTCTGCTCCAGAGGACTGAAAACTTCAAAATATTCTGCTGCAGGATTTTTATCCTCGTTTTGATAAAATAAAAAATAGCGTTCTGGCTTAAACCAGTAGAAACAGAAAAAGTAATCTTCTCTAGGAGACACCCTCAGCTCAACTGTTTTTCAGACTCCTGAATTTGAGTTTACTTTTAATTTTCGTGGGCTCAGAACCATTACAGGATCTTCACTGAGGGCAGTTCCCGTATCTGAAACAAAGAACCAAGATCTAAAGCTGCATGTTGACAATCACGTTACTCTGCACAGGCATGAGGACCCAAGCCATACCTTTGCTGTTTGAGCTTTAGGATCTCAGTGCTTGGGTCATTTTCACTCATAGAATCATAGAATATCCTGAATTGGAAGGGACCCATAAGGATCACTGAGTTCAACTCCCAGCTTTACACAGGACTGCTCAAGAGTCGTACTGTATGTCTCAGAGCATTATCCAGATGCTTCTCGAACTCCAGCAGCTTGGGGCAATAATCATGTCCCCGGGGAGCCTTTTTCAGTGCCCAATCACCCTCTGGTGAAGACCATTTTCTTTATATCCAACATTCTCTGTACTCTACTTTAAAAAGTAAGTAAAGAGCCAGAAAAGATTTATGTTTTTTTCACAAGATGCAGCAGATGGTAGAGCTGTTGTAAGAGGTCCATATTAAATGGTTCATAAAAGTTAGCGTCCTTATTCCGATTTTTGTGTGAAGGTGTTCTTGTTGATTTTATTTGGGTAATTATCTAGATGTTTTATGAAAGCGCTAAAACAGATCTACTAGATCTATGATTAAATATACTTTATTATAACTACATGAGCTTGAGGTTATAGTCTTGTGTCCACTAAGACTTTAATTCTTCAATGTCCCCTTAGAAAAGGTATTATAGGGCCAAATTTTGTTTAATATCTACCTCAAGAAAAAAAAAATAAAGCAAAATCTATTATGAAACTATTTCAATAATATAAAAAAAATAAACTGCCATATTTAGTTTTCGTTAGGTAAAAATTTCCTTGTAGAATTTTCAGCAAAATCTTAACTAACGCATGAAAACTATAGAAAGTAATTTGACTAGAAAGCAAAACTGAATCAATTTTTCAATATGTCCAAGCTTGGAGAAGGAAAAAAAAAAAAACAAACGTAAATCTAAAACAAATTTTAAGAATGTATTTGATTTGGAAAAGATTTGGGGCAATATATTCTTTTTAGTTGTCAGTTATTGTTGATAGAATGTCTCATCAGTGAGACAGATACATGCTTTTGTAAACATAACACTTGCCTTTAGTTTTAGTTCCCACTGTCCTTTTTGCCTTCACTATTTGACTGGAACTAAAGTCAGGTGTGAGGTAAACGTGCAGACCCACAGATTCAGGAGAGATGTTCACGATATTTTCTACTATTAATTTATTTATTTTCTGTATTTATGAAGGCAATGGTTATGAATCAGCTAACTATTGCTTGAGAAGCTGAGAGTCTTTCTCAGCATACAGTTAATTCTTTTTTGACCTGAAAATTAGTGCAAATGATTAACTTAAGAATGTCATTGCCTGCTTAAGATTTTGTTTCTGATTGTTTTCAGGCACCACTTAATGTTTTTTATTGGGAAACTTGTGAATGAGGAAGCATAAATTTCTCTAAGATTAGAATGTACAGTTTCTAAGGGAGCTGTATTTTGGGTATGCTTTTGGAGATGTCCCTCTGCAATACAGATTGTCTCATTGTCACTTCTTTGAGAAATTAACTCATATACTTTCTTCTGCCTGCTGCACAGAGAATGATGATTCAAGAAGGCAATGCAGGTGTAAATTGCAATAGATCTATTGATGCTATAATCATAACTGAGTTGCTCTGTCTTGACTAGTTGATGTACACAACAGCGGCAACTTTTAAAACAAGAGATTAACAGTAATTTTGTAACAAAGTGGGCAAAAACTGTTCTATATATTATCTTTTTAAACAAAGAGGAGAAGAATTGAAGGAAATGAGTGAACACACTCCAGAAGAACATAGGAGGTTCTTCTTTTTTTACTTTATCATCTGGGATCATTTTACACTGCAAAATGTTCATGAGATGTACATTCTTTTGTTAGGAATGAGACAAAATTTCTAAGTGTTGATCCAAGTTGAATATGCCATGCAGGATGTGTGAACTTTGAACTTAAGCAATGCAGTCAAGACACACTTATAAATTAAATTGATAAAGTATTCATCTGATCACTCTTATGTATTGAACTGATACATACGCATTACACATTTGCATTTCCTTCTTATCTCTCTGATCCTTCCATATCTTATTTATGTAAGCTTAGTATCTTATGTTCAGTCAGAACCAATGAAAAAAGCAGGAGATGATAAGAACGCTGCAAGCTATCTTTCAGAGTATGCCAGTGATTTCAATATGTACTCAGGACAGTGAACATTCAAAAATATAACTGTTTTCAAATTTTGTAACTCCACTATGAGGCTGTGGTGACTTACACTAGCTGAAGATGATGCCCTTGTGAGTCTACTTCACAAACAACAGGGCAGATGAACTGCTAGGAGTAAGAACTAGAAGGTTGTAATTTACACAAAACTTAAAATAATTAATTATAATGAATAATTAGGTTTTATTATTTTAATTATTATAAATAATAATAAAGTTTTAGTGTAATGGCCACAAAGTTAAAAAAAGTAAAATGCAAATAGAAGTATATGTATTTTCTCTGACATTTTTCTTTCCCATTCTCATCTCCCATCTTTGCACATCCTCTTCAGAAAATGTTTGGAGTATTTCACAAAAAAGGATGGCTTCTTCCACTTTGTTTCAGAGATGTTTTTAGGGAATCAACTTAATTTCTTTCACTCAAGAAATTTTAATCCAATTTAAGAGGAGAAATTGAGTTAAGTACTAACACACTGTGACCAGGACTGAAATAAAAAATCTCTGAAAATAATATATTCTATTTTATTATGCTGGCCTACAACATCAGAGGCAGATATTCCCTAACATTTTGTTGTTGTGCGACAGATGGCAGCAGAGGGACAAAATGGTGTCTGACATGGAAGTACAGATGAAGCAAAGCTGTGTCAATGAATTGCCCCATGCAGAAAGAAATGGCATCTAACTGAACGTTAATGGAGACCAAACAGTGGATCTGAGCACAGTGATGTGGTGGGTGATGTGCTTCAACAGTAGTGACAATGATGTGAAAGACATTCCATGTTCTGGACAGCCATGCAGATTTTTGAGTATGACATGCAAACTCTTGTTAATTGCTAGCAAAAATGCATGACTAATGATGGTGACTATGCTGAAAACAACAGTTTTGTAGCTGAGAAATTGCTCTATCAAATAGTGTTATTGTGCGCTTTGTATCTGTTGTAATTTCCACTGAAATAAATAGGAGGCATTATTTTGGAGTGATCTATGTATAAAAGAAGAAGTAAAAATACTGATCAAGACAGTTACACATAAATAAGAAGTACTTTGAGTATCATAGAATCATAGAATGGTTTCAGTTGGAAGGGACCTTTAACATCATCTAGTTTCAACTCCTTGCTATAGACAGGGACACCTCCCACTAGACCAGGTTGTTCAAAGCCCCATCCAGCCTGGTCTTGAATGCTTCCAGGGAGGGGGGATTCACAACCTCTCTGGGCAACCTGTTCCAGCGTCTCACCATTCTCACAGTAAAGAATTTTTTCCTAATATCTAGTCTAAGTCCACCCTTTTCCAGTTTAAAGCTATTTCTCCTGACCCTGTCGCAACCTACCCTCACAGAAAGTCGCTCCCCATCCTTCCTTTAGGCCCCCTTCAGGTTCTGGAAGGCTGCTAGAAGGTCCCCCAGGAGTCTTCTCTCGTCTAGGCTGAAGACCTCCAGCTCTCTCTGCCTGTCCTCATAGGGGAGGTGCTCCAGCCCCCTGATCATCTTTGTGGCCCTCGTCTGGATCTGCTCCAACAATTCCATGTCCTTCTTGTGTTGGGAGCCCCGGAACTGTGCGCAATACTTCAGGTGGAGTCTCATGAGAGCACAGAATAAGGGTGGAATCATTTCCCTTGACCTGTTGGTCACGCTTCTCTTGATGCAACTGTCCCATTTTTGGGCCAGGGGGCCTATGGGCCTGCTGTCCCCTGCCACGGGCACAGAAGAAAAAAAAAGGATTTCTTTAAGCTGGACACGTGTAGAGCATTTGTAGATAGCTTTGACCTTCATAGATTAGATTGTAGTCTGGGCAGTCTGCCAAACTCTGGACACTATACCGAGTGTTTTTGTTTTTTATTTGGGTTTTTTTTTTCCCTTTTTAGCAACTGCCAGATATAGATCTGTTCTTTATTTTGGGAGCGCTATATGAGGGATTAAAGGCCATTAAGTTTTTTGGAACCTACTGGTCTCTTATTAACTTCATGCTTTCTTGTTGTGGTACTGTGTATGTATATAACATACATACATACATACAAGTAAGGGCACTGATGAAGACACCTGCAGGGTACTTATATGCCATGTTTTATGATTTGAATATTGACAGTTACATCCCAGATGGAATAGCTAATTTTACAAAACAACACAATGTTCAAATCGATTTCCAGGCTTTCTTCTCAGTTCTTTACACATTTTTCGAATGCCGAGTTAGTGGTCATACTCATGTTCATACTTGTGTGCATGTTATCAATCTCCCTGAATGTATTCCTCTCCATTTGTGTAAAGTGGAAGAAGTCTCCTACAAAACCAGAGAATTTTGACTGGCAGGGAATATGGAGAGGTTTAGGAAAAATCTTAGAAGTGTGGGGACCTGCAATGTCATGGGATTTCACTCTTGAACACCTGTGGGATCCCGAAAAACTAAGCCAGTATTTGAGTCAGGGATGGTGCGGCTTGCGCAAATCTAAGGATGTACAACTTATTTGAGGCTTGGCTTGTGCTTACTGCGCTCTATATAATACTGTTCTGGAGAGAGAGAGTTTCCGAGCTGAGGTTCAAGCCAGAGGGGGAAGTCTCCAAGTCAAATCTGATCAGTCACAGGAGACACCAGTAACAATGTCAGTTGCCCCTATGGAAGGCCAGAAATGGAAATGGGTGTCCTCACGTCTAGAACGGAAAGAAGTGGAGGAGGAGGTAGAGGAAGATCCGGCTGAGGGGCCCTCCTCAAAACCACCATCATCTAGAAAGGCAACAGGTAATGAATAGAGCCAGGGGCGTGGAAAGGAATAATAGAGTTTATTGGACTGTGTGGATTCGATGGTCTGGCACATCAGAACCACAGAAATATAAGGCACTGGTGGACACCAGTGCACAGTGCACTCTAATGCCCTCGAGTCATGAAGGGACAGAATCAATTCATATTTCTGGAGTGACTGGGGGCTCTCAAGAATTGACTGTGTTGGAAGCCGAAATAAGCCTCTCTGGTAAAGACTGGCAAAAACATCCTATTGTGTCTGGCCCAGGGGCTCCATGTATACTTGGTATCGATTACCTCAGAAAGGGGCATTTCAAGGATCCTAAGAGGTACTGATGGGCTTTTGGAATAGCTACAGAAGACAGAGACAACATTAAGCAGCTCTCTGTTTTGCCTGGGCTGTCAGAAGATCCGTCTGTTGTGGGGTTGCTACAAGTAAAAGAGCAACAGGTACTGATGGCCATAAAAATGGTGCACAGACAGCAGTAACGCACCAACAGGGATTCCTTGCTCCCCATTCATAAGTTGGTTTGTCAACTAGAGAGTCAGGGAGTGATAAGCAAAACTCACTGACCTTTTAACAGCCCCATATGGCCGGTGTGTAAAGCAGTCCAGTATGGACAGGACAGGATGTAAAGAACACCCTCTACACTGCTGCTGGAGAGAAAGGTCCCACTTGGAGTCTATGGCAAAAAGCCTCAGGAGAAACCTGAGGCCAACCCCTGCGATTCTGGAGTCAAGCATACAGGGTGTCTGAAGAGTGCTACACTCCAACTGAAAAGGAGATCTTAGCCACGTATGAGGGGGGTTCAGGCTGCTTCTGAAGTAGTCGATACTGAAGTGCAGCTTCTTTTAGCACCTCAACTGCCAGTGCTGTACTGGATGTTTAAAGAAAAGTTTCCCTCTACCCATAATGCAACTGATGCCACTTGGAGTAAGTGGATTGTGCGGATTACACAACAAGCTCAGATGGGGATCCTCAGTCATCCAGGAATCTTAGAGGTGATCATGGACTGGCCTAAAGGCAAAAAGTTTGGAACATCACCAGGAGAAGAGGTATCGTGTGCTAAGGAAGCCCCACCATAAAATGAATTACCAGAAAATGAAAAGAAATTTGCCCTGTTCACAGATGGACCATGTTGTATTGTGGGGAAGCATCGCAGACGGAAAGCTGCTGTGTGGAGCCCCACACGACAAGTTGCACAGGCCTCTGAAGGAAAAGGAGAATCAAGCCAATTTGCAGAGGTGAAGACTGTCCAGCTGGCCTTGGATGTTGCTGAACGGGAGAGATGTCCAGTGCTTTATCTTTACTCTGACTCATGGATGGTGGCAAATGCCTTATGGGGGTGGTTACAGCAGTGGGAACAAAACAACTGGCAAAGAAGGGGTAAACCTATTTGGGCTGCTGAATTGTGGAAAGACATTGCTGCCCGAGTAAAGAATATGGTCATAAAGGTGTGCCATGTAGATAGATGCTCATGTGCCCAAGAGTCGGGCTACTGAAAACAACAAAATAACCATCAGGTAGATTGAGCTGCCAGAATTGACGTGGCCCAAACAGACTTGAACTGGCAGAACAAGGGTGAATTATTTGTAGCTTAGTGGGCCCATGAGACCTCGGGCCATCAAGGAAGGGATGCAACATATAAGTGGGCTAGAGATCGAGGGGTGGACTTAACTATGGATGCTATTGCACAGGTTCTTCATGACTGTGAAGCATGTGCCATAGTTAAACAAGCCAAGAGGATGAAACCTCTCTGGGGAGAATGCCAATGGCAAAAGTATTAATAGGAGGAGGCACACTGTCATGGAGTTATCTAGATCAATCCACGCCCGTGACAGGGGGCAGCAGGCCCATAGGCCCCCTGGTCCAAAAATGGGAAGAGAAAAGGGGAAGGGTAGGGAATGGGAGCTGGCCCCAAAAACAGAACACTGTCAACGATCTAAGGAGGAAAACTTAATTTTACTAAATATGATATCGGAATGCAAGATAACACAATATTATACAATATAATTGAAGTTGAGTCTAATAAATCAAATAAAATGAGAGAGACATAGGGTGTCTGAAACTGAAAGACCTACTTTGAACTGAAGGCGCATGACTGGGGAGCATATCCACACACTGCCAGGCAGCGAGTGAGAGAGATCCAGAGAGCAAGATCCCATGACTTCCTCCTGTGGCTTATCTTCCTCTCCGGATGTGAAGTCCCCTGCGATATGTAGTTCTTCTTCTCTTCTGAGAACCAGGTATCCGGAAAGTTGTCAGTCCATGGAACTGGAGAATAATTCTTTAATTACCCTTTAATTACTCTTTAATTACTCTTTAATTACGTGATGTTATGATGTGGAATACCAATAACAAAATTATAAAACCATGACAGCAACTCAGGGTACAGCTGGCCTTCTGGGCTGAAAGTGCACACTGTCAGCTCGTGTTAAGTCTTTCATCCAACAACACCCCCAAATCCTTTTCCTCAGGACTGCTCTCAAGCCATCCTCTGTCCAACCTATATCTGTGCTTGGGTTGTGCTGATCCAGTTTCAGGACCTTGTACTTGGCCTTGTCAAACTTCATGATGTTGGCATGGGGCAGTATATTTTGGAAATACTTTTTTCCTGTTCATTGCATATATGCATAGCATGTGTGTGCCTGTTTTAAGTAAGTGCAAGTATCACTGTCCTTTGTGCAAGAAGGATTTATGTTAAGACAGCAATCATATGTATATTTCGGTTTGAGGGAAATACAGACACAACTAAATTAAATGTTACCTGCATACAAAACAGATGCATAATAATACAAAAAAATTCTGTTATTCCAAATATCTTGAAAAGTAAACTTCCCAGTGAAGACATATAACTTTGTCTACAGAACAATGTATGATCATGCACAGAACATTAGCATCTCAATTTGAGAATCAAGAAAATTATGTAAGAATATATAAGTGCGTATTTTACTAAGCAGTAAGGAACGCAACAGCTTTTGCATTAGTCTGCAGGTCATAAAATATATGTGAATGTAGTAAAGACAGTATCCATAGGAATTAACAAAACAAAACAAAAGAAAATGCACCTGTACAAGTGTCAAAAAGTGGCTCCTGTTTTTTGTTCACCTCAGATAAGAGCTCTATTCAGCGAAAGAAATTGCATGCAACAAAGAGAATGTCTTCCTGCTCTGAAGACATGAAGGACATTTCTGTTCTGCTTATGTACTTATATGAAAAGGGATGAGCATGACTCATCCTGACAAACAAAACATATTCCCAAAATAAATGTTCAGACCCTAAAAATATCAAGGTGAGCAAACAAGCCATGTAAAGGAGAAGTCACCTTACGTAAATAAAGGAAAAGAAAAAACAGATATACATATAAGATATCAGTAAAATATAAGACAATGCACTGGTATGGAAGCAAGGAAAAGCAGCACTTCAGAGTTCAATGTCTTACGCCATTCGTGTCAGGTATGCATAAGTTGTCTCTTACAATATTGCTTCTAAAAGTATCACGTTTGTGTCTTCGACAATTTACAAAAAGAACTGTACTTTACAACTATTAGTCACCCTCATTTTTGTTAGATTCTCAGCTGATATAAACTACTGTAACTTTCATAAACCATGCAAATTTTTTATTACATTAATTTAAGCTCTTTTTTTCCTTAGATATTCCGCACAACATGAAATTCTATGCAATTAACAAAGTTATCGAGAATGACAATTTTTAGTATTCATTGAGACCCAAACAATATTCAAAACAAACGAACAATCACAATCATAATATTTAAGCAAAGGTATAATTTACAATTTTATGACAATATATGGAAAAGTTCTTCCCTCATTTCTATCTCTGGTATAACTCCCTTCAGGCAGTCTATTACAGTATCTATTTTTTATCCAACAGCGTTCTTCAGTTCCCAGACTGGCTAGTATCATTGGTGGGGAAAAAAATCATTTGTTAAAGCCGTAATATGGTATTTATGTCTCATAAATCCTTGATTATTTTAGAAGATGCCAAATCCCCTAGGGACTGTAGCAAATTCTAAAGCTGATCTGATAGAGGAGATGCCTGAGTTTCTGGTCTGCCTAGCTTCTAAGTAAGACAAAATATATAGGCAGACAACAGTTTATTATATGGAACATGTATTTGCCTATTCAACATCAGGGCTAATACACACTCAAACTTTGCAGTTACAGTTTGCAAAATCTAATGCAGAAGATGTCAGTTGGTATAAAATGATGTAGCATTGTCAGATTTGGACCAAGAGAAACCAATATGGTGATCTGATCTCATAGGATTTTGTGTGAGGACAAATGTCTTGAAGTCACCAAAAAGTAATGAATTGTTAGATTCAAGCTAGTTATTTGGCAGTGCTTTAGAACATTCACAAGTAACTCTGATACAGTAAGAAGTAAAGGTAATCTTAGGTATGTAGAGAAAATATCACCACAAATCTCAGACTATGGTGATCCTTATCTGTTTTTGGTTTTTTTGTTTCTTCATTTCTGTGAAGTTTTTGTTTGTTTGTTTGTTTGTTTTTATTCTCCGTTAAGCATTCCTGGATGTTGATTTCCACTTTCTAGAAGCAACTGGCAGTTGGGAGCTGATTAGAAGATGGCTAAGGAACATTTCACTTTGATATATGGTTTTGGAAGTAATATCTTGGAATACAAATCTAATTTGGCTCTCCGATTATAACAGTAGTACTAAGTGAAATTGTTAATTATGCTCTTAGTGGCCACTTAACACAGCAGTCCTTTAAGTGCTGTTCCACAGAGTAGCAGATGATCTTCCACAAGGACCTGTATCATTTTACAGTGGTGCCATTCCTCTGAGGTTTCCAGCAGCAAAACTGTAGTAAAACTTGACTAAAAATATGTCACTGTCCTATTCTCCGTGTAAACAGTTGCTGTAGATGTCATAGGAATGTTATGTATATATACTGATGGCAAGATGTATCACAATTATTGAGTTGGAAGAAGTCAATATTATGAAGCACATGGAGGGCCCTTGGCAAATTTAGAGGAATTTTTCAACCATGAGATAGAGTGGCTTGGAACAGAATATAAATGGTTAGTAATAGTTTCAAAATTTTGTTATTGCACAACTGAATGTAATCACAATCTCTTTATTGTAATTCATAATATTCTCATGAAAAAGAAATAAGCGCCTTGCTATACTTGTGTCTCCTTGTTACAGGCAACCTTGGGAGTACAGTTTTATTCACTTTACCATGCCTATAATGTGCTATTTTAATATCTAATTCATGAAGTCAAGGTGCCTTACGTTGGTTGTGAAATCCTGTGAATGTGGAAATGTGACTAATAGTACACATTTCACAGTGCACTAAAGGATTTAGGATATGAATGCAACATCACTTTTAAATAAAAAAATGCCATGAAGACAGTGTAAATCTGTGAATGCTTACTGCATAGCACAGAGAAGTTATTGGGGTAGAATTTTAAAAAAATTCCGGGGCCAACTATAGGCTTACTTTGCATCTGATCTGAATATTCAAAATCCATTACTGAATTCTGCAGTGCTGGAAATATGTGTTTGCAGATGGACAAGTGTGTACTCCTGTTTCAGCAGTGGTAAGCATTGGTGATATGAGACGAAAGAATTGCTTGATCTCAGACCACCAACGATGACAAAGTTGAAGGAAAATTGGATTTGTGTCACATTTTCCCAAAGACTATAACTGTGCTAATATCAAAAGACTTGGCCACACCCTTTTCTGTGGTTCTGGCACAATACAGCTTATATTTGTGAAACTAAATGCATCTTACCACAGGGTCTGCTGTCTGCCCGTTAGGAAATGTCTCTAGCTTGTCTTATCTTTTGAACAGAGTTCAAGAGAGGGTTATTTAGCACCAAACCACAACCATACTTGAAAGCAGGCTAACCACTGGATGTTCATAAGTTTTTCTTTCGACTGTGTCTTATCCAGACTTAAATTACTAGTAAGGATTAAACTAACAGTGAGCTGCAATGAAGATGAGTGTCAACAACACACTAAGGAATTGGCCTTCTGAAGGAAGAGAAAACACAGGAAGGATATTTTCATTGCTGTGACCTTTTTACATGTCAGCTTTTCATATTAGAGCAGATGCTGAAATGCTGGCCTGATTGCAGACCCTTATTGCTAACATCAAATCCACCTGTTGAGTCCATCCTGCCCTTGGGACAGGGAATGGGCTATATGACATTCAAAGATCTTTATTTACGTATTTTCTAAAAATGTAAATAAGCTGCTATTTCTGTTTGAAATGGATGGCTAGAGTGGATCCTGAGCAATATCTTAGCTCTCTGCACATGTTGTGACAAGACATAGAAACATGATATGAAGATATGAAATGTTTTCTAGTCAGGATCTTGACCCCCTTGTTCTTTTGAGTGCCCCTCATCCCAGCTTGCACAGGCTGTTTTCATTGCCACGGCTTCTTAGTTAAACCTCTGGACATTGGACCTTGCAGACCCTCAGCTTAAAAAGTGATTGTAGAACCTGTGCTGAACAGAATCTGGCTGCCAGTTTTGGTGGTGCATTCACTGGCTGTTACATGAAAAGTCCCCTTCCCTTTTGCATTCCTCTTGTAATTTTTGGTGGAAGGCTACTGAGAGATGAGCAGTACCTTCACTTTCTCGGTTTAGCTTTTCTGACAAGAAAAAAAAAAACAATTTTAAATGCAAACTGAACTGTACCACCAGAGTTAACATTGTGTAAGTCACTCAATAAACTTTTGGCACTATGCGCAGTGCAGAACTGGAGCAGAGTTACTGCTAGCTAGTGTCTCTAGTTATAGAAAATACATCAATGATTACCATGGCTGTTTGTATTTTCATTGCCTTTATTACAGATGCTGGGATTCCCAGGGTGATGTACATCAGATCTCAACAGCTTTGTGATAAAAATTGAGCAGAATTTTATGATATTATTTTCAAAAAGTATCTTGTCAGACAACTTCTTATGGGTAATTTTGGTTTTAGACAACATCTCTTTTGCTTACCCGTATATATATATATATATTTAAATGTAGCATTTTGGAGATTAATCCATAGAGAAAAAGAGTTGCAGCCCTCAAAAAATCAATGTGGAGTCAATGAAAGTAAAACCACCTTAAAAGATAAAAATGTCCATTTTTTAATACTTCTGGCAGTAAGACGAATGGTAACATGAGGTCTTAAATGTGTCTCTTGAGTCTTCTTAAAATAGTGTTGTGGTTGAACCTGGCAGGCATCTCAGCACAACATAGAAATTCACTCACTCCCCCTGACAGTGGGGATGGAGAGAGAATTGGAAACAAAATAGGTCCATTTTGTATGAGCATATCAGGAACAAGGAAGAAATCTTCAGTATTTTACCTAACTGATGTTTCACACATTTAAATGTTCTCTTTCAAATAAGAAAATCAGAGAATCACTGATTGATTTGAGTTGGAAAAGACTGCCATAGGCAGGGACTTCCTGTTCCTGTGCCTCACCACCCTCTGTATAAAGAATTTCTTGCTTATTTCGGTATAAATCTACCCTCTTTTACTGTAAAATCATTAATCCTTGTCCTTTTACTATACTCCCTAATAGAGTCCCCCCTCATCTTTCCTGTAGGCCCCTCTAAGTACTGGAAGGCCTCTATAACATCTCCTTGGAGCCTTTTCTTCTCCAGGCTGAATAATCTCTCAGCCTTTCTTCATCACAGAAATAATCTAGCCCTCTGATCATCCTCAAGGCCTTCTTCTGGACAAGGCTACCAGTTTCCAGAGATGAACACAGTATTTTAGGTGGGGCCTCATGAAAATGTTCTGGAGGTTTGTCGTGCTAACAACGTCGATAAGATATAAGTGAGTATGTGATATATGATATAAAAGAATATATCCTCTGAATATTTCCATTTTTTTTCTGTCTTTCCAGCTCCAAAGTACAAAATGTTGCCATATTGACTGAAACGTTATAAATAAATAATATCACTTATATGCAAAATATGATTGCTGCAGTAGAAGAAAATCTCAGTGCATTAAGACAGTAGTACATTTTACAAGCAGAAAACTGAGCATTAAGCACTTGAGATTTTAGAAGGGTATAATTAATTAGTTTTAAATTTCTCAGAATAAAATATGTTCAAAAATGATTCAATTTCAAGTACTTATATGGGAAAAAAATGCTACAAAGAGGTGGTTTTTTGGGGGGAGCTATTTCTTGGTATTGAGATTTTTCTTCTGCATTCTGATATAATTAAATTCAGTATTTGTTACCTGCAAGTCTAAAAGTATCTCTACTGGGACTTTTTTTCTAGTCAGTGAAGAAAACAAGCTGCATGCTACTGTGTGATAGAGATGAAAATTAAATTTTAAATTCATGATATTGTTCTGCTATATAATCCAATATTTTTCTACAATAGACCTGAATTTGGAGCTCCCTTAGGAAAGATTGATAATTAGTAGGAAAAAAAATCGCACCTAGAAAACTACCAAAGCTATCTCCATAGAGAGGTGACTCATTACAGAATACAGAGTCCTAAATTCAATTATTTCAAAAGAATAGAGATATTGATTAATGCTATTTATTAGTGATACCTACCTATATTTATTAATTGTTTATGTAATTGATGTATGTCTACTGGGCCTTTACTCACAAGCTGTGCATGTTACCTCCTCTGTTGTCCAAAATATACCACATATTTGTGTAGTTTGGATAGACATTAATAAGATAAAGATTATGAAGTATTTACAGAAAAGTTGTGCTATATCCGTTGGCAACAGTTAATCCTTTTGAAATTGACTTACTCTGGAAAGAAATAAAGTGAAGGAAAGTCAAGGGAAGGCAAAAAAGGAGAGGAGAGGAAAGGAGAGGGGAGGGGATGGGAGGAGACATAAGTCTCTTTGGCAGAAAGGAAGCCTTCTGACAAATCAGTAAACACAAGTGTGCATAACTAATATCTGTAGTATATTAGTTTACTGAATCAGTTAGTAATGTTAGGTATACCTTTGCATCTCTAGGTGTACAAACATTACATCAGTACTCTATGTTATTAAATCTTTGCTTATTTATTTATTTTTTAATCATATGTGATAATAAGATTTTCCACATGGCTGCATTGTTCTCATAATCAGTTCTGACATTTTCTAGGATATTCCATCTTTCCTCATGTGAGTAAAAATTTCAGAAGCCAGATGTGAGTTACATTTTTAATAGTGTCCTCTATCACTAAGATTTCAAACTTCAGGGAAGAAAGCAGGAGAAAAGCCATGTCTTATTGGACTAAGTATCCATTTTATTCAGGAATTTAGCTGCTGCTTCTACATGGGGCTTTGAAAAACATAAGACTGAGGTACAAAAATTAGTAATTTTCTTTAATGAATACACTTGTTTTGAAACAAAAGGTTTTGTATTATTTAGAAGATTCTCTTTGGTCATTCATTATTTCTTTGGGGGGGACTTTTCTTAGGGGGAGGGGAAGAGTGAATATTTATATATAGCTTTTCTGGTGGAGTTTGGAAATAAAAACTATTTAACTTTTAACTTTAACTTTATCTACCTACAGGAAAAGAAACCACCACCACAAAAAACAAACAAACAAACAAACAAACAAAAAAAAAAACCCGTCCTTTTTTCCCTCCCTTGCACCAGAAGACAGGTCAGTTTTCCTCCTTCATAACTTACGAGTGGAATGCAAAGCTAATTAAAACAAACAAAACAAAACAAAACAAAACAAAACAAAAAAACAAGTAAGCAAACAAACAAGACCCACAGAAAATGAGATTTTGTCCATAGCTGGACAATAATAAAATAAATGAACTGATGCTATTCTTAAAAGTATGATAAAAGTTTTGCATTTCCCACTGATGAAGAAAATTAGTGGAAAAGCTTGTTCAAATGAAAAAGAAATATTGTCACAGAGTTCTGAAATAAAACAAATCAGTGGAAAATTGTTTTAAAATTCCAGTTAAGGACTTTCTCAAGGAAAAGAGAAATTCTAATAAATGCTTTAGAGATCTGAGTCTTCACTTTGCACAGCATCTGAGAAAGGCATATTGGTCAATTTGTGTGATTTACAAGCTCACTTTGGGGAAGAGAAACAGGTTTATAATGGAAGAGAATTTACTAATATAATTTATTTGAAGTTCAGACAAGAGAACTTGTCTCTTTTCTTTGAATATAGGCAAGTTGAATGAGGTTGAATGGAAAGTTGTCATTAAAAAATACTTCATTTCACTATGATGACAAAAGATATTATTAAAAAAAGTTTAAAAAAAAAAAAAAAAAAGTAAACCCAAATCAGTTTTCTTCAGATTTACTTATTTAATCTGAGTTTTACATTTTGCTACCTTCAAGAACTTTGATACACTTTTTCCTCTCCTGCAGCTTTTGCTCTGTAGGAAAATTTCCAGTAGAAGTTTTCTCTCTCACTCTCTTGCTAATTAATACATGACAGGGTACTATATTGTGCAGTGTATATGCACTAATACTGCTAATGTTTTGCTACTTCTATCAGTAATTAGCATGGGAGGATGAAAGGAGACATTTTCCTCTAATGAATGCTCATACAGCACTTTGAACATGTAAGGCCTTGTGCATGAAGTGCAGTCTTTCTTGTTCTTTCCCTGAAGCTTTAAGTCCACAATTGGTTGGCTTCATTTTTTCTCCTGTGGCTAAAATTGTTCATTTACATACTGAATTTCAGTAATGCTAGTGATAAAATTGAAAGATTAAGAATATGAAAAGATTAAAGTTCAGATTCATAGGGAACACCTATAGGAAAGAGCAACAATGGGACTGATTCGCTATTACAAATTTCCAGTTAATAGCTTGTAATGGGAACAAACGTGGCAATCTATTCCTAGTACAAGGCAGAATGTATAAAGAATACAAGTCTTTTAAGTATAATAAACAGAATCATCAGTATTTGAAGTTAAAGAAAATAAAAAATGCAAGATATTTGTGGTGTAATTTAATGATGCTCTTTGGATATCAGGCTAAACTGATGAGCTAAGTTTGAATTGATGAAATACTGTGCTCCTCTGGAGATGCCATTGTGGACTTTCTATAAAGGTGATTGGAAAAGTGTAAGGGTTTTTTTTTTTCAGATTTTTACTTTTTAACTCAGAGGCAATTAGAATTTTTTGCTGCTCATCTGAAGGTGTTCCATGTTCTAGAGAATGCTGGGCACCTTTCTTACATAGAAATATACTGCATTTTTCTTAGATTGGGCACCCAAAAGTAGCTGTATAATTTTTCTTAGTTTCCTTCTCTTCTGAAGATTGCAGAAGCTGCCTCAGAGGATCTTGTTTCTTTATTAGGTTTGTCCTCACTCTTTTTCTTCTCCTGAACTGAAATTTTAAGCTCTGTCTATAATTTCTATTACAAAATAAGAAAAGGGTGATGGATGGTAAAACTTAGCTACGGTTTTTTTAAAATGTAACAATGATCAAAGGAAAGCGGGGTCTGTGATAACATAGAAACTTAAAAATAGTTATCTGCCTATAAAGGAAATACCACAGACTGCATTTCAACAAAACGCAGTTAAGTAAATCAGTTCACTTCCCATTTGTTCTTTTTTTCTTATGTTTTTATTGTGAAATGAGAAAAATTGAATAAAAAATGAAGTTAAAAAAAAAAGAAAAAAAACTGTTTTTTAAATTGTTATTTCAAATTCAAATTTGTGATTTTAAAGATTTATTCAGGAGGTTTTTTGTTTTTTGTTTTGTTTTGTTTTGTTTTGTTTTGTTTTCAGAATTGTCTATCTCCTTATAATTTTAACTGCCAGTGTGATAGGGTCGAACATTTAAAGCAGTCTTATAAATTATCTTAGCAGTAATAGTACATATCAACCTACATTCCTATGTTTGGAGTTTTCTTGAACTCAAAATACGTGTGTGTGTGCATTTGTATGCATGTCTTCTCAGTATTTCACATTCTTCTCTAAATGCTTGTGTTCTCAAATGTATTCCACATAACATAAGAATTTTTCTCAAATTTACTCTCTTTCCAAATACATAATTTTCCATTCCTTGCATAAATAAAAAAGGTATCTTTTACCTACATAACCTGTATGTCAATTCTCAGTCTCACAGAATTGTACTCTATGGCTCTCCTGGGTGCTCAGTGCAGTAAGCTCTTATAATATAACATCTTAGAATATTCAACTCATTTGCATTACTGGAACTGCAGAATATCTCTTTCATTTTTAATGTAAGAAAATAAAAGCTGAATAAAATATTCCATATGAGGTTTTAATAGTCATTTTGTAAGAATAGAAGTGATAATTGCTACTGACTTCAGTTTATGTAGTGTCTGATTATTTTAAATTATTTTCTCATGTCTGAATACTTTGTGGAAGATATTATAATTTATATATCCTTGGGAGAAACATTCACATTCTTCCTTGGACTTCTGATATTCATAGAATCATAGAATCATATGGTCATTTGAGTTGGAAGGGACCCTAAAGGTCACCAATCCAACTCCCCTGGAATGAGCAGGGACATCTACAGCAAGATCAGGATTCCACTGATTCTCTCACATTTGAAAAGGTATTTTCTTGTCATATTTTCAGTTTGCAGTTCTTAAAATACTGACTTCTCTAAGTTTCGAAAAGTAATATCATCTAAACATTGTCCTTAATTTTCATTACATTGAGTAGACTTCCTGGCTGCAACCTGAATATTTATTGCACAGTACTAAATGAAAAATATTTTATAAGTATTAGTGAGGTAGCTAATCAAATCATTTTCCTTTTTTGACTGGTAGGAAATTAAAAAGAGGCAGCACCAATATTTCTGGGACAAAATAATAACATCTCTCCTGTACTAACAAGATTAGCAGAGTTTTCTTATTATGTTACTAAGCTGATATAGTGAAATTTTATTGCTCACTTCCCATTCATTTCACTCTAAGCAAGAAAATGATAAACTACTTCCAAGATTTGCAGGTGAATATGGCATGGTCTTTTTCTGTGACCATGAAGCTCTGCTCTCCGGCTCTATCTATCTGGGTGGATCATTTAAAAACATTTGTCTTCTTCTGTTCTCCTGCTTTTGTAAAAAACTTTTTTTTCCCTCTCTGCTGATTCTGGACTGTTTTAGTCCTTTCATCATGGAAGACTCAAATATAATTTCTTCTTACTCTGTGTCTTCTTCCTGTGTCTCTGATAGCTTCAGTATGACTCATGATTTAATTAAGAATTGCATGCTGTTCTAAAGCTTATTTGTTTATTTCTTGGATACGGACTATAGCTTCTATTCCTACCCTTCCAGCTACATGATGTTCTGACTACATCATAACTCCTCCTCAGGTAATGTTTCAAAAGCTGACTTCTTTTGTTCTTCAGTTTTTATAGGAATTTTAATTATTTTTCTAAAGTCTTTTCACTAACTCCTACATCATATTTATACTAAGATTCCCTTTAATGCTTCTTATGTTATAAAATTGTAGTTAATAATTTCATCCTTTTTAGCTAAACGTGTAGTTTTTATCGATTATTGTTTTCCCTAGTAATTTCCCTCACAGTTTCTGAAACTTTTTTTTTTTATTATTATTATTTTTATTCTTTATTTTACTATTTTTATTTAGACACTTCCTATGTTTTAGTGATTACCAGTGGCAGAAACTGGTTTTATTAGTACTGCAATGTCAATACATGAGTAGTATAGCAGGAATTTTATATAAACCAAATAGCTCCCATATTGCTGGATAAGGTGGATATGATCCTGAAAAATTGTCATGGGAAAAACAACCTTAAACACAAAAGTGATTTTATCGTCTAAGTACCTTCCAAACCTTCCAAACATGTAGAATTGAAAGATGGGAAAAACAAACAAACAGAAAAACCCCAAAAAGCCAACCAAACAGCCACCCTTTCTCTGAAAGGAGCTGGTATGATTTCTTTTAAGACTTGAAATTATACTGCTTCTGCAGCCTATTAAACAGACTGTTCTGACTTTTAATGATCCTTATAGTCAGAAGTGTGTTTTCTGATCTATCCAAGATATCCTTTGCTGGAAATTAAGCTGAATACTTAATGTACTGCACTCGGGGGACATAAAAACAATTGATCGCTCTCATTAATAGTAACCTTTTATAGTGGAAGATTCAATTGCTGTCTTCTCTAATTTAATCAGAGACAAAATTTCTTTAGCCCATCCTCACATCTGAATTTTATAATTTTTTAAGTGATTTTGATGTTCTCATTTCTAACCAGTCTAAATTTTTCCTAAGTGTTGCTGTAAAATCAGTGTATTATACTCAGGAGAAGCCTTTCCATTTCCACTAGCGCTCATTATCTGCCTCTTGGTGTAATTTCACTTTCACCTGCTTGACTACTTAGCAGCTTCATCCATTTTGTTTTACCATTAGTGTTGGAACTTCACAACTGATGATCACGGCAAACCAAAGAGATAATTTTGCATTCTGAGGTTGTTTCTCAAAAGGACGGAATCCTGTGCTGGATCAATGTTATTTTAACATTTTGTCATCACTGTGTCCCACTGTATTCTGTTCCAACCCAGCAGCAGTTCAGTGTCATATGGCCATTTGCTCACTCCTCCCAGCAAGTGGGTTGGGAAGAGAATGGAAAAAAAGGTAAACTTCAAGGGTTAAGTTAAAGACAGTATAACAGGACAGAAAAGGAAGGGGAAATAATAATAGTAATAGTAACAGTGACAAGAATAGCAACAATGATAGAGGAATATACAAAAAAGTGATGCAGAGTGTAGTTCTGCACCACCTACCTGATGCCCAGCCAGTGCCAAAGCAGAGGCTCCCCCCAGTTTTACTGTTTAGCATGACCCCATGCAGTAGGGAATATCCCTTTGGTGAGACTGGATCAGCTGGACTGGTTCTGTCCCCTCCCAGCTCCTTGTTGGCAGGGCAGCATGAAAAGGTAGAGTTTTTGACTTACTTAGTGTAAGCAGTACTCAGCAACAACTAAAGCACTGGTGCGTTATCAACACTATATTCTTCCTAAATCACAACACTATAATAGCTACTAGGAAGAAAACTGATTCTATCCCAGCCAAAACTCTCCTGGTTACTGACGAAAATACTGAACACTACTAGTCTTAGAAAATAAAGTATATCCATAGTCCTGCAGTAGTTAGGTTCTGCCGCTTTTATTAATGCTATACTTGTTTTTAGTTAATTTCATGTATGTTCTCCCTTGCTTATGAGAACACTATAATTTTAACAAACAAACAAGAAGATATAGCTTGAAGCTATACTATTTCTTTCCTTCCATGTATGCACTTCCATTCGTAGAAATGCATTAAATTGCTATGGACTGCTTTGAAAATGATCATTTAGTAGTGTACCACTGGAGATCCTTCTCAAGGCACCTTCTCCAGGCATCTGGGGTACCACCTAATCTACATGAATTCTCAAAGATGACGCATAACATTCAGTGCTTGCCTTAGGCTTTTCTTACATTCTCACTGCTATATTAAACAAAAACCAATAAAGAACTCAATCCGTACTGTTTTGAATACTTCTATAGAACTTAAGAAAGTTCTCCTTTCCAGACATAACAAACACACTTGAAATTTTTTAGCATTATTACATTTGCAGCTTGATAATAACTTCTACAATGAGTAGAGAGAAGGGATATATTTTCTTTTTGGGGGGAAAAAGTTTAGACTACATATTAAAACATGTTGCTGGATGGAGAGATAAGAGAATCACCATATAACAATGTAATGGCTTAGATCGGAAGGGACCTTAAAGATCATCTAATTCCAAATCCTTTGCCATGGGCAGGGTTGCCACCCACTAGATCAGGCTGCCCAAGATCCCATCCAACCTGGACTTGAACACCTCCAGGAATGGGGCATCCACAACTTCTCTGGGCAACCTATGACAGTGCCTCACCATCCTCTGAGTAAAAACATCTCCCCTCTTTTAATTTAAACCATTTATTTAATTTAATTTAAACCATCCCCTCTTTTAATTTAAACCATTCCCCCTTGCCCTGTGACTATCAGACTGTGTAAAAAGTTGGTCTCCCTTCTGTTTGTAAGCTCCCTTCAAGAAATGGGAGGCCGCAAGAAGAACCTTCTCTTCTCCAAGCTAAACAAGCTCAACTCCCTCAGCCTATCCTCATATGAGAGGTGCTCCAGCCCCAGATGATCATCTCTGTGGCTCTCTTTTGGATCTGCTCCAACAGCTACACATGCTTCCTGTACTGGAGGCCCTAGGCTTGGACACAGTACTCCAGATGGAGTCTCACAAGGGTAGAAAAGAGGGGGACAATCACCTCCCTGTCCCTGCTGGCCACCCCTCTTTCAATGAAGCTCAGGACACTGCTGGCTCTCTGGACTGCAAGTGTACACTTCTGGTTCATGCCCAGCTTTTTATCCCCCAGGTTCTTCTCTGCAAGGTTATTCCCAATGAGCTCTTCTCCCAGTCTGTATTCATATCTGGAATTGACTTGACTTAAGTGCAACACCTTGCATTTTACCTTCTTAAACCTCATTATGTTCTCCTGTGCTTACTTTTTGAGCCTGTCCGTGTCCCTCTGGATGATATCCATTTCTTCTATTGTGTCAACTGCACAACTCAGCTTGGTGTCATCAGCAAACTTGCTGAGGGTACACTCAATCCCACTATCTATGTCATTGATAAAGATGCTGAATATCATCAGTGCCGGTACATGCAAGGACTTCTGAAATCTTTTCTGAAATTTTACGCTTTCCTTAACTTTGAACCCTTTTCTAGGTTCCCATTCCATTAAACAGTTGGAATAAGTCTGGTTCACCAAGGTGTGTTGAGAAGCCCTACTAAACATAGTATCAGTTTGTTTGTTTTTTTAAGTTTATCTCATCATCAAGCTCTTGAATAAGATGTTGTATATTTTGGCAGCGAGCTTCTACCTAGGCGACGTCTTCTATCACAGCTCCTGACATACCAAACAAACACATGACAGTAAAGCGGAGGCTGGTTTTCAAGTGATAGTAAATGAAATGTATTTTAATATTAGTTCATGGTTAGAGGTAATATTTTAAAAAGTTCTTTTTGCCAGGCCTACTCTGGGCAGCTTTCAAATACACTCTAAGAGGTACTTTGTTCTGGATAAACATTTCTTTATGACTGGATTTAAATTAGTCACTTGGGTCAAATGTTTTTACGGTAATAAATATAGATGTAGTTACTGGCTATACAGGTAATAAATGATTTACATGTCTTGGGGATAAACTGTTTCAGATGTTACCTACCAAGCCTAAAGAAAGGCAGAAAGTAAAACAATATAGGCCATCAAAACATGAATCTATTGCCTAGATATCCATTCACAGATATGGCAAAAAAAAAAAAAAAAAAAAGGCAAAATATTCAAATTAGAGAAGGTACCTTTCTTCAGACACTGAACTGGAGCATAAATAACTGCAAAAATGCGAAGTAATGCTGAATCAGGATATCCATGGTTAGCAACCAAATGTGAAAGAAAGGCTAGGGCTTTGATATGTTGTTTAGATTTTATTCAAATCTCTTTATTAGCCACAAGTTATGAAGACTGCTGACTGCTCTGGTCCCTGACTGAGTTCAGCACATAGCTGATGAGGAATTAATTGAAATGAGATTCAGGTAAGACAGAGGTTATGCCTTCAGGCAGAAGAAAACCCCTAGGGAGCTTTCCATCATATTCGTTGCTTCTTTTCAAGACAAATCGCACAAATCATCAAAACAGCCGTTGGTTTCTAGGACCCCTCTGAACCTGGACTTACAAATAACAACCTACACACAAAAAAATTGGAGACTAAGAGACTTCTCAGTTGTTTGGTGATGAAATGACCTTAATCTTGTATACCTTTCTTGTCTCATGAATTAATCATCACAGTGAAGCTTACTGAAGCCTGAACACCGTAAGTACCTACACCTACTGCTCTGCTCTTGGCACTAACTCCTGATAGAAAGCACACTGAGTCACATGTAATGTTTCATCTAGTGTTTTCCAGCTTCTGACTGAGCTAGGCGTGGGTTACTCTGACCTTCAGAATTTAACTACCAAACTACATGAGAAAAGCATTGAGTCACTATATTTTTGGAGCTTATAATAAAAAAGACAAATTCACTGCTTGAAGAAACTGAAAAAGTAACTAGTATTTTCACTGCTTTCTGGTCCAAATGTAAGGTTCCCTGCTTTAGTCTTTCCTACCATAAAACAAGCCAAAGATATCGTAGAATCATAGAATCACAGAATGGCCTGGGTTGAAAAGGACCACAATGATCATCTAGTTTCAACCCCCCTGCTTTGTGCAGGGTTGCCAACCACTAGACCAGGCTGCTCAGAGTCACATCCAGCCTGGCCTTGAATGCCTCCAGGGAAATGATCAAAAGAAAAGGCCGGATCTAAAATATGTCAATCTTTTAAAGGAAAGTAATGCATCTATTTTTCCCCCAATGAAACAAAAACTATGATTATGATGATATTATTTACATTTTTGGTAAAAAAAGTTCAGGAAGTCCTAATAAAAATCAAAGAGAAAAAAAGGCCAATTCAGGTTCACTCCAGATTTTGTTTTTTGGTCATCAGCTAATTTTAAAAATAGTACTTTATGATACATCTTTTTCAGGCACTTCTAGCAACAGCAAAAGTTTAGGTCCACATTGTTAAGTTTTAATGATGTAGATCCCATGTTACTCCAGAAATAAGAAGCTGATCTCCCTTTCCTTTTCCAACCAAGTGATTACCTTACTAAGATAGGGTAACCCTATCCCTAACCCTGTGTAACCTGGTCTAGGGAGCCTGTTTTGGCAAGGGGTTGGACTAGATGATCTCAAGAGGTCCCTTCCAGCCCCTACAATTCTGTGATTCTGTGATTCTGTGATAGGCTATTGGAGACCCAGCACAAATTCTAAATTTCTGTCTCTGTTTCTGAAACTTTCTTCTTTCTTACAGCAATTACCATCTGGACTGCAAGAGATACTGAATTGTTTGCATATCTTATGTTGAAACTGATTTATTTCACATAAAACTATTTACAGAGTAATATTAAAAGAAATTGTGGAGACAATAAGAAAAATTGTTAAAAATTCTGTTTTGAATTAGGTGATTGGGAAGATGAGACTAGCTTTCCTAATTACATTTCCTAGGGATTCTTCTATTAATCAAAGTCATTTAACTTCTACATAAATAAAAATTGTAGTTCCAAAACAATCTATTTCAGTATTCCATTTTTAGTCTTTTATTTTTTTTAGTTATCCAAGATTATTCCTTGATTTCTTCATAACCAGCAGTTTGACCTTTTTCAGTATATACACTGTCAACCAATAATTAGCTGATGACTCATGATTCCTAGTTCCAGTGGTTCTTCAGAAAGTTCTGAGATGAGGACTTACAAAATGCTACCCCAGCCATGATTTCTTTACTATGAACAAGGTAGATTAGTATCCCTAGTATGGTGATGCCAATATCACAGATTTTGCTTCACTCATTTTTCTGCCATTTCCCTCTCTGACAAACAGAAGATCATAATGAGTAATTGGCAATTTTCATTTTACTTAAAAAAGTGTGACCCAGATCATTATATGCCTTGATTTAGAGGCTCTAGGAACCTAAAATAGCTATAGGTAGATCAGAATTTTATTTATTGTCTTTCTGCCCCTGAGGCAGAGTTATTAAGAAAGGAATGTCTCCCAAGACCATCCACAGCCTTTCTCACATATCACATGAGGCCATAAAGGAATGAGAGGAAAGCTTGCAGTCGTATTTTCACCAGCAGATTTTCAGAAACCAGAGAAAATAAATAGACAAAGAAATGTCAATGTCTCAAGTGGAAAGAAGTTTAACTTAAAATGGGCAAAAATAGATGCTTTTAACTTTATGTCCAGTAGAATCCAAAGAAGTCTTGGAAATGCATATGAATAAAACCCTGCCCCTGTCCCTATAAACAGCAGAGAGCTATGGAAAACATGCTCAGAACATGAAGGCCCCACTGCTTACTTCAGCCACAAACAGTCAACTAATATTCTTGGAAGTAATGGGAAGTAGTTCCCCCTGATTGGCCTTTTTAGCCAGCCTTCAGGCAGGAAAGAAAAAAAACATCTATTTTTGAGCCATTGCTAGAGAACAAACTAGCTTTTCAGGAAGAGAATGTCCTGGTATGGGAAAGGCATTGAATGGTGACAACTACAGGAAACAGAATTTTCTTAATATGTATATAATAGCGTTGCAATGGTTAACTAGCATTCCTTCGACCTCAGTCTCAATCTAAAGTAAGAGACAGTGTTCAGGTCACCTGCTTTCTTCTCAGACTCACTGAATCAGTGACCCACAAACCTAACACCTCCTCCAGGTAAAAAATGCATGAGATTGCTCTTTAATGTATGTCCTCCGGGTACATACTTATTTTAAGTCTCTCAGCTGACTGTTAAAATTACCAAAGGTGGTTAAACCTTTCTCCATTAAAAAAAAAAAAAAAAAAAAAAAAGTAAAATTGGACATGAAGACTTTATTATCCTGACACAGAAAATTGTCATGTTTGCTATTTTGTTTTAAAGAGTATAATCATTGTGCAAGTGAAAGCATGAAGATAATTAGTGATGCTCTAGTAATGTTCCAATGTATGGAAAAGATAAAATCTTGGAATGCTGTATAACATCGTGGAAACACCCACAGCAGATCCCTGAGTTTGGAAGGTTTGGTGGCAGTCCTGTATTGAAATGATTTACACCCTTTTCACAACATCCCTACCATTTTGTGACTTTTGTTTTAAATTCCTAATCTACTTTATGAATTAACCTTCCTCTTGGAATTTCTTTAATATCCTACATGAATATGTGGTACTAGGAAACATGCCAAATAATTTTCTATTCAATTTTAGGTGTTCTGGCCTGGAATTTATGATTTTCTGACATTATCGTTCTATTTAACAAGTCTATTCTTCAATTCAAAAAAATCATTCTTTAGAGTTATCATATCAAATATATAACTGCAGTGAACAGTTATTAAAGAATTTTGTACAGTTTTAAAGATGACTGTATCTTTAGAGAGTTATATGTCCCCAGGTCCTGTCATTTTCAGGAGATGCTGCTGCTTCAAAGTCATTGATTTGTTCTTTCTGCCTGACTAAATTCATATGGAGACACTCAAATATAAAACAAAACTTTTTTGGGGTGACAAAACAAAACAAGGAAAAATAAACACATCTCGAAACAACCCTTATATCCAAGTATTTTTAAAGCCAAGTAGGACAAAAGAATCATTTCATTTTGATACAGAGGAAAGCAACATGCTAAGTCAACTGAAATACAAGATTCATTGACGCCATTTTCTGCCATCTCCAGATAAATAGCAATGATCTACTTTGGAACTTAGACCTTGACCTATTTAAATTTTTTCAAGTTAAAGATCAAAATTGACTTACACTTAGATACTTCATTTGTCAGAATTTAGTAGCTGAGAGTACTGTTTAACGCAGAACCAACAGCTAAGCTGTGTCTCATCAAATTTGTCCCTCATCCACTGTCTTTTGATATTGTCTGTCTCTTTAAAACAGTAGATTTTCACCCACTCTTGAGGCAAAGTGTTTCTCAATTTGTTATTTTCATTACTACAAATAATTTTTTAAAAAGACAATTCTCTTCATCATATCATACACTGAGTATGAGATACAAAGCCTAGAATCAACAAAAAAAATATCAAGTTGTTATTGGGTAGCAGCTGAAGAGTTTTCTACTTGGTAATTTTACTATTTCCCAGTTGAAGAAAACTAGATTCCCAGAGGAGTTTTAAATATCCAGGATTCATGGAGGACATCTGGTTAGTTAAAACTATTTAAAGACTTAGAGAACAGCGCTTCTTTCTGGTCCATATATTTTATATTATACTTACATATCCCATGACTTTATTAGTGTATAACATTTCCTAAAACTTTCCTAAATCAATCCTTATAAATATCTAATGGGTGGAAGTCAAGTGGATGGGGCCACGTTATTTGCAGCAATGCACAGCAATGGGGCAAAGGGCAATGGGAGCAAACTGGAAATGGGAAGTTCTACCTGAACATGAGGAAAAACTTCTTTACTTTGAGTTTGACAGAGCACTGGAACAGGCTGCCCAGAGAAGTTGTGCAGTTACCTTTTCGGGAGATATTCATAGCTTGTGTGGACACTTTCCAGTGCAACCTATGGTAGGGAATATGCTTTAGCAACACTCTGGGCTAGATGATCTCTAGAGGTCCATTCAAACCCCTAAGTTTCTGTGATTCTGTGTGATTCTCCTGCTTATTTCAGCGATTCCTGATATGAAGTCTGTTGAATGGCCAGTAGTTCCTGAATTTCAAGTAGTGCTCAACTGAAATGCAAGGTTTAAATGAAAAAATTTAGCAACTTGTAAGTCTACTCCATCCAGATTCTTCATGTGTATGTAGAAACCAGAAGTCAGATGAGAGCAGAAAATAATTATATTTTCTTTTATGAAGGAAAAACCCTTCTCTTAAACAAGCAAAACCCCTAAGGCTGAAGATCTGTCAGAAGATAAGGTTCATTGCTTTCTTCATTGCCTATAAACTGAAAGGAGTGTTTCAAACAAATACATGAGAAAAATGACTACTCTATTCAAAATAGAGCGTCACAATGGTCATCAGTATGTTTTAACAACAGAACATACATTGAAAATATTCATATTTGAGTAGTAGGAGAGTAGTTTGGAATAAAATATCTATAGACATGACTTAACTGTAAAACCAAGTAGAATGATAGAGACTTCTAAAATATTTTGAATAAGTGAATGTTCAGTTTATCAAGCTGAGTGTAATTTGTGACAAATGGAAGCCAACAAGTGTATTTCAGAAACACATTTTGGAGCATATTTTATTGAAAGTATAAAATGATAAAAAATTCAATGGGCATGGACATCTCCTTTGCCATCAGATAAAATTCAGAAATCCACTGAACTGCATATCTAAAGAAAAGAATAAGTCTAGGGAAAATAAGGTTGCTCTAGGTCCTTAAAGGTATTTTGGCTTTGCCATGCCCATTTCCTAGGTGTCTTGCTGCCACAAAGTACATACTATAATCAAGACTTTTCAGAAGGTGATTGAAAAAGGACCTGCTTTAGCCAAGATGATATTGAATTGCTGGAAGAGAATGGGTCTGTTATAGGTCTAGCTTCTGTTAGGGAGGAATTTTGCCTTGTGTTTACAAATATATGACTTTGTTTCCTTCTAAGACAGTATATAAAGTATTTACGTATTTAACTTCTTTGGGGTAATACTTTCATATTTTTGTCAGTCCTTTAGGATGGTTCTGTCTTGAGATGCATTCAATGTCTGCTATTGATTTAGACCACTCCAGCAAAATTGCTTTGGAGGTCTGTCCAAGCTCCATGTTGAACTGATGATCTCTAAGCAGCTTATTGACTTTGAAAACAGCATTGACATTGCAAATGTCTGCTAGCATGGCATTAAGCAGAAGTAAGTGGCACTGTTTATAGGCATTGTAGTAGAAACTCGGTGTTCAGGCATATACATGACTATGTATGAAGTTTATGCCACAGGTAATATTTTTCTAACTTGCTGTTTTTTGACACTTCTGGTGACTTGAATTGAGATTGCTACAGAGAACTGAGATTGTTGAGTCAGTTACTCAGGGTCAACTAAATATTTCACAGAGGAAACAGCTGCTTGTTCAACACTTGGTTCTGCTTTAGTTCTGCTGCCTTTATGGAAGAGGCCGCACTTTTCATGAAATACATACTCAGCAGACTGAAATGGTCAAACCTATTTATTATGCTAAGAGAACTCTTTTAATGTCATACATGAAAGTCGCAAGATCTTTGCAGAGTTGGCTGTTAATCTTCAGTGTCAGCTATCCAAAGACAAGGAACCTTAATCTGGTTCTTGATATTAGCACAGGGGTCATAACCCATGAAACCCAGACAGTGGCTGACTGGCTGCACATTCAAAATGGAGCTCAACATTACTTAACTGCACAATTTTAGTGCCAAAATGTTCTTTTCATTGAAAAAGGAAAAGGCAGTTCGGGGTTATATCAGTAATATCTTTAAAACTTTTGTTTTCACACTTGGATACCTAGAAGTGAGGAACTGTAACAGACATCTCTCCATATACTCTGATTGTAGCCTATAAGTTTCTGCTTACTAAAGATATGAGAAATTGAGAAATATGCAGACAATCACCTTCAGAGACCAAGATTTCCTCGGTCAGCTCAAGACTAAGAAGTTTGCTGTCTCATTTTTACTTCAAGTGAGGGTTTGTTGACGTACTCCCTATAGGTGAATTGTTCCCTTAAGCTGCCGTGAACATCATTTGGAGATCAAACACCTGCTTCCATTTTCTCTTTTCCCCAATCCTGAATTCACTTATGTTTCTTTTACCCTCTCTACAGAACTTTGGTGGACATATTGCTTAGGAGCAGTTGGAGCTATATTTCCAGCAGGAATTTAGTCTGAGATTACTCAGTGCCACAATATCATGCACATGTACTTAATGAAATTCAAAAGTCTGAATTAAACTCACAGGTTATATAAATTGGCTGAGGGTGACCCCAGTGCAGGCTGTGCCCTCTTCAAGGGACATCCACCCAAGCCCTGCACAGGACTGGTGATGGTGTCCTTGACAGCCCCAGGCAAGGCAGTGAACCAGAGCCAGAGCCAGGACAAGGCTCTAGCCTGAGGCAAAAGAAGGTGGGTGTCTCAGGGACCATCAAGGAGATGAGGCACCTGCAGAGTAGAGACAAGGTCCTTCCAGGAGGGAGGGCCAGGGGCAGGGGCAGGGCTGGAGACTACCATGCCAGCCAAACAGACGTGGCAGGGACCAACAGACAAGGACTAGGCTGAAAAAGCTCCTGGTCCCATGAGCAGAGGGAGTGACCAGGTGACGTTGGGCAGAGGCAGTAAGTTCTGGTAGCACTCTCAGAGCCTTGATGATGTAAGGACACATACAAGAACTTTATGCCTTATGATTATTAGAGGAGGCAGACAGCTAGACAGAAGACTCACTAGGAAGTCAATCTAAGCTAACTACTAAGAGACACCATGAACAACGTTTGATTACTCCAGGAACTAGACATCTTGCTGAGAGAGAAGTCTTTCTGGCTGCATAATATTATTCCTTCTTTGGACACTAGATAGTCATAGCGGACATTTCTTCTAAATAAAATTTAGTTTCTCATAGTCTATTAATTTTAATCTTCATTTCAGCTGTGCAAAGCATGCTTTTATGCATGAGTTTCTTCTGTATGTGTCTTTGAGGTATATTAATGTGAGGGAAAATCTCTCTTGTTAAACTTGTCTGCAGTGATGAGGATGTTAATGAGGAATTAGAGCATTGGTGATTGTCCTGTTCATTTGTCCATGGAGTCACTGTTACATTCTGGTTGAAACAAGTGTTTTAGTATGTGTAGAGCAGAACAGGGTAGGAAGAAATAACCTGCTGCCTGTGCTGCTTTACCTAGAAGGCAGGAGAGAGTGGAAAAATGAAAAACAAATTCATAATCCAGTTTAAAAATTAAAGAAAGGAATTTCATCTGATCTTAAATGTCTTACATACAGTCCCTAATAAATTGCTGAGAAGTAGTTTCTTGGCATTATTTTTCCAGAAACTCTGAGCATGTCTACTGAATCAGAGTTTGTAAGTGAAATGATAAGAGCAGCTGTTTTATAAACCGCTTTCAAATTTAGCTGTAAACTATATGTAAAGTCTCTTCAGAGTTATTCACAAACTGGAATTTAAGAATGTAAGTAGCAGATAAGTTAATTTTGTAATTGCCAGTGGCAGCTAACAAGACTACTATATCCAAGTCCACTTTGTAAATCTTGCCCTTTGTGCCTTTCTAGTTAGCTCTTCAACATTGCCAGTAAAATGGCAGCTACTGTCACCAATCCATTTATAATCAATCTAGTGATGTAGGTTTGCTTGAATGAACAAGGAGGTTAATTATAATCTGAAGTGGAATTAAAAATAGCAACATAAGCTTTCTGCTTATGCCTCAACAATTCCAATTTAAAACAAAACAAAACAAAACAAAAATACCAACACCAAGGAAGCCCACAACATTTTTAAAAAAGCATTTGGAACCACTTGGAGTGCACAAATGTTGAAGTCATACAATGCTGATCATCTAGAACTTAGACACTGAGATTTAAAAGTGCAGAATCCTTTTTGCTCTAAGTGATTACTGAACAGAGCATCTGGCTCCTCGAAGAAAAGTTAGATTTTATATAGTATACATGGATTGCTATTAATTAGCCATGTTATTACTAAAGTGGCTGTAGTTATAGAATATGGTTCCTCTGTGTACTCTTCCAGACACACTAAAAACAGAACAAATTATACAGTCTCTTTCCAAATAACAGACTTGCTGCAAATAGTGTAGCCAAGAGAAATTCCTCACCTTGTCTGCAATTAGGAACTGTTTTTATTTGACTCAGGTTGAATGGAAAACTGATATCACTTTTATTTAGATTTTCAAGGTCAACTCCTTTGTGTCTTCACCTCAAAAACCACCATCTGAAATGTACCACCTGGCATAGGAAGAGACGTAACAGTGAATTTTTTCACGTTTGTCATTTTTAAACTCTTCCTCTATCAGTTTCTGCTTGTCCGTTCCTTACGTTCTTATTTTTCTTTTCCTCATTCCTGAGAATAGGTTTGTTTGTTTGTTTTAACTCATTCTCTACTGAAATTTATTTTGTTAATTACACAGATGGCAAAACACTGTTTACTGGAGTTAAGTCTTAAAACGATGACTCACTTTTAGAGTTATGGGTATTACAGGAATAAATAAATCAGAATGTACCCTTCACTTTATGTTTAGTCCTAATTTATTAATTATTCTTCTTCTTAGAAAAAAAAAAAAAAAGGAATTATGTGCCATCAGATTTATGATATCTGTAGATTAAGCCAGAGGCAGCATCATTCTGTCTAGCCACTTTTAATGTCTTTTACTTCCATGAATTTATTATTTAAAATCTATTTATATATATTTGAATTCAGTGACTAAGAGATTTATGCTTCTTGCGATTTCAGGTTATGTCCTACATCTATTTCTGTCTGTCGTTGTTACAAAGAATTTTGACCTCAAATTAGGAAAAACAAAGCATCCATCTTTCGTTAACAAACACCTTACCATTTAGCCTCAGAAATAATTAGAAACATCTGTAGAATACAGAATAGAATGCATAACATTTAATAGCCATAATTTTATGGTTATTTTCATCGGAGATAGGGGCATACCTGCTTTTGCTTTTCACAAATTGTAACAGGAAAAAAAAAAAAAAAAAATAATCTCAGCAATCTCAATATTGGGAACATTAAAATGCAAGGAAGTGGTGTAAAATTTATTCACTTATTTTTGGGAATTTTCCAGAAGGCATCAAGATTCTCTGTATCTGCATGGGGTGCTGGTACTCTGGCGTTGGCAGCAGGGTAGTGAGGCCTGCAGGACCCTTCTGTGAGGCATGGTGACTGCCCCGTGTGGTCCCACTGCAGGGCTCAGCTGGGGAAATATCACTAAGAAAAGGCAAGAAAAACACTGTGTGACAGTGTGTGAGAGAGGTGTGGGTGAAAGAAAAGTATGAGAAACAGCCCTGCAGGCACTGAAGTCAGGGGGGCAGGAGGTGCTCCAGGCTGGAGCAGCAGCTCCCTGCAGCCAGGAGAGGCCTGTGGAGGAGCAGACCATCCCCCTGCAGCCCACGGGCACCTCGCAGAGCAGATCCCCCTGTGCAACCAATTCTGTAGTCCTACTCCATGGTTTCTTTACCTTGCTTATACTGCTTTTGCTATGTAAAGTGTGAAAAAGTTGAATAACACATAGCACATTTCATAGTTAAATAAATGCCTACCCTGACCAAAAAGTAACTCTTGTCACCTTTGCTAAGGTTGGTCCACAGTCCAGTGATCCTTTGGGACTGCATGCTCCTTAAGCTGATTTTCTACACCCTGTATGGGAAATATCTAACCACATCTAACCTCTTAGATTTCTCTCTCAGTCTTCAGCACAACTGACTTAGTCTGAACAGCAACGTGGCGGTAAATGCTTTTCTTCAAACAGTGGTATCACTGTCCTGCATCTGCCTGGGTCACTTGTTAAGGAAAGTTAGATTAATTTATGATGTCTGAAGGATTTAAGACCCACAAGATTGTAAAAGTCCTGGAAAACAGAAGTAAGCAGGACCGAAGCACTCATACAGCATAAACTAAGTTTGGAGGTATTGCACTGCACTTCAGATACTTGTTTTCATCACTTGGAATCCAAAAGACAACCGTAAGTTTATTTTATTTCACAGTGTTTTTGGAAACTGACCTGACAGTTTTAATATTATGCTTAGTTTTGTAGCAAGTATTTTTACTTTGAAAATCTTAAATGCGTAAAATACTTTAAAAAATATCTTCCAATAATATTAGATCCTCACATGTCTGTCAATATAGTCTTTCTTCTTTTACAAGAAAATCAATACAAATGATTTTTATCCTAAGTGTGAAACATAGGCAAAATTGTTTTGATCAGTGTTTCCACTAGCGCATGCTTGAGGTTGTTTGTTATTATAATTCATAATGGGCCTGGTTGTTTCCCAGCATTGAGAGTTTGTCAATATTTTCCACGAGATGTCAGCAAGTCCCTAACACCGTAAAAATGCTTATAATTATGTCTAGGATTAAGAACGGTACAGAACAAAGGGCAAAAAATCATTTGCGTGCAGTTCAGTTAGATCTGGCTTTCACTCACCTATATAAAACAACAAAATGCATTTTATTATTTTGTTGTATGTGAGCGAGCTTGCGTTATATCCTGTGTACATGTCAGATGCTGTGTGTAAAATACAGGTCTGGCCACCTGGAACCTATTTGTTAAATTGCTTTTTGTACCTAGCAAGGCTGTAATTCCCTCGACAGACCTGCACAGCACTGAGGTGGTGGGAGCTCACGCCCTCCCTTCCAAATTGGTCTTACTGAAGTTACAGCACAAGCTATGCAGAAAACTGTTCCCTGGGCTGCTTATCGAGGTGGTGAGATTGTGGACAGCACAGTCACCTGTGGTTCCCTGCAAGTACCTTGAGAGGTAAGCTGTATGAGGTTTACTGCTGCTAGAACAGAAATAACTGGAAGCTAAACGGTGGTTTCGGTCACTGTCTGTAGTTTTAACAAACAGAAAACTGAGCCATATGCATTTAAAGAGTCAAAGACTGATTTTGTAGTTATGATTCTATTCAGATGAAAGACGCTCACACCTCTGCAGGTGTTATATTGTGGTGTCTATCTTGACTGCAGAGTAAACAAGACAGAAATCCATTGATCTAGGAAATGAAAGCTATTTCAACAGCCAAAGGGTGTGAGAATTTATTTTTACATGAAAGGCTACATTCTCAGGAAAAACAGCAAAATCGGTAAAAAGATGTTTACAGAGTACATTACTGCTGTTTTCAGTGAATATTGGCTTGGTATTCATGGGTATAAAATCTCGGCTTTGTAAAGGGTATTTTCATGAAAAGTGATTAAGAGAAGCAAACTTATGAATGTAATATATTTTTAATACAACACTTCTGAAATTGTCTACAGATCCACTAAGGGAGGAAAAACAGGAGGGGAAACCAGAAATTCATAAGGTTGAAAAACATTTAATGGATCTTGAAACTGTGTTTAATTACCAGAACGAACAGCAACTCAGAAGCTCCCTGTACTGATTTTTTATATGCCCTTTGTTCAAAACATTCTAAGAGATAATTTACTTTGGTTGTTTCAGCTGTGGAGGAGAAGTTTACGTATCACATGTTAAAGAGAAATCCTGGTGCATATGGTCCATCGCTTTCTGAGAATCTGCCTTTGAACGGTTCTGTTCTGTGGATCAGTGCAGTTACAGACTGAGTGGGTTTGCTGTAGGGAAAAGGTCCCAGGCAGTAAGTTTGAGCACATGTACACTCATTACTCAGAAAGCTCCGCTGTTAATTTGCTTTGTGTTTCTGTTTTAGCTTGCTCTAAGTAGTTTTCATTAGATGCAATTCTCTGTGACTTCACTCTAAGGATCTACAGACAGGGAGCAGCAAGGTCTGGCTGTTCTGCAATGCAAAATTAATCCCCATTGAGTGTGGCTGAGTGTGACAGCAAGGCAGATGGGGCAGCGGCCTTAGCAATGAGTGAGTGTTCCTCTAATACTCATGCAAAAAGATAGTCAGATCCAAACACTTTGTAGGCATTGCTGGACAAGTCCATAGCAACAAGGTGTCAAGGATGAGTCAGAAAAGATTGGCAAGGTCCGAGCATACCTACAACATAGCTATGGCAGGCACCAACAGCAGGAGCCTGTGGTGAAATGTACCATTCGATCCAAGGTCCAGGGGCAGACCTTGATGTGATATGTCTAAGGACCTCCAACACCTTCCCAGCAGTGTGATCCCAGCTTACCCAGCTGGTCAGCTGCAGGGTTGTCTGAGCACAGGCAGGCAGAGGCTGAGAAGAGAGGAAGAGATGTAGAGACAGATGCTGCGCTCATGGACCTTACACAGATCTCACAAGGTTGTACCGACAAAATTTCACCAGTATTGGCTTTCTTCTCCTTCAAACCATTCTCCTTCTCTCTCTCAGCAGTTTTGAAATCTCAGACAACACACAGAGCCTCATGTCCCACATTTTCACCAAAAAATAATTTTCTCAGATAGAGCACAAAGGGCCTAAGGGAAGTTCAAGGCAAAGTGCTTTGTAGTACAAACATAGACAATTTGCTTTACACAAGACTAGCTTTAACAAACATGGTTGAAAATCAGTTCTTGCCACTTGATTTCAGGGTCATGACCACAGAAGATTTTCATAATTGATATTGTTTTGATGAAATGTTATAAATTAAAAAAAAAAAAAAGATTTTTCAGAAAATTTCATGCAACTGAAAGTGTGATTCCTTTAACAATTGCAGAACTTCAATAACATCTGAAATTGCATCAAGTAAATAGTTTGATTACAAAATTAAAACAAAGGAAATACATGATGTGTATTACAAGGGCACTAGCCATTTTAATTACATTACTATTACACGTCTAGAGCAGAACTACTTTCTGAATGACATATACCCTTAACGCATAAGCAGAAAGCTTAGTTTTTCAGGCAATGGAAACCAAATATGTTCCAGAATAGGTAATCTTGAAATAAAGTCATATTATTTGTTGTTGTTTTTCTTGCTTTTTTCTTTTCTTTTCTTTTCTTTTCTTTTCTTTTCTTTTCTTTTCTTTTCTTTTCTTTTCTTTTCTTTTCTTTTCTTTTCTTTTCTTTTCTTTTCTTTTCTTTTCTTTTCTTTTCTTTTCTTTTCTTTTCTTTTCTTTTCTTTTCTTTTCTTTTCTTCTCTTTTCAAGTATCTTGTAATATTATGGACAAGGATATTGGTGATTATATTTCTGACTGAGAATTCAAATAATCACCAATTCTTAATTTGAATTCTGTCAGAAGTACTTTTTTTATGTAACAGTCCTGATGGATTTTTTGCCATGAGTTTTGCTCCTGCAACATCCTGTGCTGAAAATGTAATGTAACCATTCATTTTATATTGAAGAAATTATACTTTTTCTTGCTTTAAACTTGAAATCAAAAGGTTTAACTTGATATTCCTGGATATATAATAAGAAAAGACAGAGAATGCTTGTTCCCCATTGACTGTTTTCTCCATGCCACTCACCATGCTGTATTTTAAGTACTCAGTATATGTTAACTTCTATTCCTGTTGGGATTACAAACAAATGATTCGTTGAAAATTGAGTTAAGACAGAATTAGAAACTTCTGAAATCTCAATTTTATTCTTAGTACTTTTCTCCTTCTTAAGGGATGTATACCTTCAAACTTCTTTTTCATGCTGTTATCGTGTACACTAACTCCCCTTTCCCTTTGTATTTATTTTTTTCTTCAGCATTAGGAATTACGTTATGTTGCATGCCATAAACCTATATTGAAGTCTGGCAGAAACAAACCAAGGACCTCTTCTTCCATTTCCCAGGAGAATGTTGTACTGAGAACATAATAACCATGGCAATCAAAACTCTGCAGACATTCCTTCTCATAAAGAACTCCATATGTTTTCCAGGTAACTTGGGACATATATAAGAGAAACGCACAGAGTTTGTCTTTGAATCTGTAGTGACCAATGACTTTCAATAACATGACAGAAACTGCTCATTTCTGTCCAGTAGCTAACAAAAGTAACGGTAGAATAAACTTTAAATTCCTGTTTCCTGTTCATAATGCTAGACAGATGATAGGATGATCCATTATTTAAAATTAGATTTTGAAAGGAAAGTAAGATGTACACCCCCCCCCCAAAAAAAAAAAAAAAAGAAAAAACCTGAAAAGAACAGATTAATGAAATCACTTTTATAATGACCATTAAAGTAATTTATTTTTCCCAAGATCATTCAATTTACCTTCTAGTAATTTGGCTTACCTCTGATTAAAAATTGCTTAAATCATCTCAAATTTAACGTAACACTTCAGTGTCTGTTTAATCATTAATCAGTTAAAGATTATAAGATACTTCCCCATTTAATGAATATCAGACACCACTTAGCCGTTGAATGACACTGCCTAAAGATTGGCATGTTTTCTTTTCCTTTGTAGCTTTTCTAGAATTACACTTTTCACGTTATCAACATTAACTGTAAAATCTTCAGTGATTAGTAGTCTTTTTAACTAGCCTTACTCAATTTTGACACACTTTTTTCAGATAGATGTAAAGGAGTATTTTTGTTCATGGGAGCAAAATCGTGTATAAAATATAGAATTCAGTCTTTTAATGTGAATCAGCAAGATATATGAGAGACATAAAAATATAAATGTAGAAAGAAAGGAAGTAGAAAATGGAACAAGACCTATTATACAGTACATGATGCTGTAGGTGTAAAGCATTTCTAGGTGTCTGTAGAAATACTTGGTTTTGTGTTTCCATTAATGCAGATGAATTAGGTATGGATACAGTTATGATATGAGTATGCAGTACCTTTTAAACTAGTTATGTGAAAAAAATCAAACATGACTACATGTATTTAACAGTTCTCATCAGATAGGTTTTAGTACATGAAAAGAGAAAGCTTTGGACTGCAGCTAGACAGCTGTCAGAGTAAGCTATTTACAAATGCTGACTTGTGTTTCAGCAGTGATGAACAGCTCCTTCTTTCTCTATTGCATTGTAATTAGTACTCCCTGAAATAATTCACCAGAAATTTAAAGACCGCCAAGCTTTATGCTTCTTGTCCTGACCTAGTTTAGATATCTTCATAAGCCAATATTGGGGAAAAAGGATAAAGCAGAAGATTCTACTCATCAGGAATGCCAAAAACATTAAGGGACTTGTATTTTATAATATTGTGTATATGAAGCAATACTCCTTTATTTCAAAGAATCATCAATTTATTATACTAAAAGCAGAAAAATCTTGAACTGAAAATGTTTTCCTACAAATTCTTTCATTTACTGTTTCGTGTTGGAAGCATCTGTTTGTTTTGAAGTGTTGATCTTTCAATGGCATGACATGAATACGATATAACCTTTCACAGATAAGTCCCACAGGATTCTATAAAAAATTTCATGTGATCAAAATGATCTATGTATTTAAATAAAACAAAGAACTGATTGCAACAAAACATAACAGCTAAAATTGAAGACAAAACTTCTGGGATGTACTGGGGACAAAATTTGAAACTACAGAGGCTCACATTTGTTCTTTTCCTTGGTATGTGATTATTCAGATAGATGGAAGATTTTTTGGAAATTCTAACTCTCTTTGAAAATGTTAAGAAAATGTCTCCACCTATTCAGTTGGATGGATTGCTCACAAATGTAAGAAACTATGCCTTTATGTTGAACCTCTACCCATAACTAACTTGTTAACTATTTGTCACTGATAACTTCACAATTAGGAGTTGTAAGCTCCAAGATGTATAATCTTTCCCTCCCCCTGCTCTTCTGTCTAAAGTGGTGATGAGTGCTAAATGTGAGGACTTTCTTATCAGTATTTGTCCTACTTAGATTATACCTTTAAGAAGGGAAAGTGGGTGGGAGCCTTCCCTACCATCACTGAATGGCAGTTGGCATATTATTTTAAAATGGTAGTTTGTATAAATGTGCTTGAGGTATTCACAGAAAAAGGCATAACATAAACACTCCTATTTGACTGGAAAGAGAGTTCAGATTTTGGATTATATAGAACAAGTCAAATTTCACAGACTCAGATTATAAATTAGTATGTCTAGAACTGACCTGACTTATAAAGATGTAAGAAATGATAGAGTTGATGACATACAAATAATTTTAAAGATTATCTGTACATCTCAGTGCTATAAGCAGTTACATAACTTCAGGAAAGACAGGAAGTGAAAGAGTGTAGGAATCGTAGAATAGAATAAAAATGCATTTACAGATTAATGCCAAACTTAAAAAAAAAAAAAAAAAAAAAAAAAAAGACCATCATAAATTCCAAACAACTGCCTTTCCTAGATTTTTGGACATTTTTCCCTTCCTCCTTTCCTATTGCAGCGCACAGGAGAACAAAGAAGCCATGTCACCTCTAAAACTCAGCTTTCTTTCCAGAGTTTGGGTAAGAAGAGTGGGGTCAGAAGCGAATTATCTACTTTTCTGTCTTCCCTGATGTTTGTAGAATTGATTTATCAACCATTAGCAACCGAGATAAATAGTTCAGCTATACAGACAGTGATCAGCATAAGTGATCCATCGCCCCACAGCACTACTTTACAGGAGGACTTCTGCTATTTATTTGAAAAAAAATAAATAAAAATAAAAATAAAAATAAAAAAAAATCACAGCTGGTTCACTGAAAAGCAAACAAACAAACAGATAAAAATCCCTACTCTGTTTTTCTAAAAGAGAATAGTAGGAAGCATTTTTCTTTCTGTCTTGAACTAGTTCAGCTTTTTCATTTGCAACAGCTTTAAATGCTGGGAAAAGGCCAGAAGCTACCTGTTTGGGTTTTATTTCTTCCTTTCCTCCTTTCTTTCACGTTGCTTGAATATTGTATGTACTAGGAAACATGAAACAAAGAAGTCAAATGCAAAAATCAAGACTAAATAGAAGAGAAAATATATAGTAAGAAAGAATAATTCGCTCATGTTGTTACATCTCTCTGTGTTAGCTTCTTGTTTGGTAGATCCCTGATAGGTCTTCCATGGAGTTCTTTTGATTTTTCAGAGCTCCTATGGTTTCACATCACCACTCTTCATGCATATCCAGGTGTAGGTCTCAAAACTTTGGCATTACTTGGTAGGTCTGATTCTGGTAGGTCTGATGGAATCTATTACCATGTCAAATGCCAGTGATTACTTCTAACTTCTTTTGTCTTTAATGCAGTCTAATGATTCTCTCTACTTAGTGAAACCTAGTGCAGTCAGAACAGCTGCTGTACATTCAATATTTGCCTGATTTTGAGCTTTTATGTCAAAGGACCTGTCCTACCTATCTTTCGAGAAAGTAGGTTACAGTAAGTTATAAAGCTATATAAGTGACAGAGCTGGTCAAGATACGTAACAAATCTATAAACTGACAGAAATGCTTTTAATTCTAAAACATTATCTCACTAAGAAACAGTAGTGTGAAAATCACGTCACATCTGAAAATAGTCACATAAAATTTCTGGCATTGTATTCCCTAAAACTATATATGAAGTAACAATTGCTATTAATAAAAGTAAATTCTAAGAAGATAGAAAAAGTGTTATAATATTATTACAGATATACCTTCTCTCATGGTAAAACTGCAAACATTCAAAATATTTCAGACATAAAGAAAATTGGTTTATTTGCACTGAATTTTCCCAGTATGGAAAAAATAGGGCTTCTGTGCTCCAGGATGAAGAAGCTTTAATAGACAGGATAAATATTTTTGACACTGAAAATGTAAACAAGTCCCACACTACATATGCAGAATATTGCACTAAATGAGTATGTGATGTTTGCTTTCTAGCTGCAACTTCTCTGTCCTGAATTGTTTTTTTCTTTTCTCTGGACTTTAAGATGTACATAGCATATAAAGGTGATTACAGCAGGTTTTAGGTTTTTTTTTGTTTTTGTTTTTGTTTTTTTGGCTTTTTTTTTTGTTTGGTTTTGTTTTTAATCATAGAATCATAGAATCATGAAGGTTGGAAAAGACCTACAAGGTCATCTAGTCCAACCATCCACCTGTCACCAGTAGTTTTCTCTAAACCATGTCCCTCAACACAACATCTAAACGTTCCTTGGTGTTCCAGGGTCGGTGATTCCACCACCTCCCTGGGCAGCCCATTCCAGTGCTCTTCCTCTGCTGGTTTCATGAATACACTAGACAAGTTGTACTGACTTCTTCAGTAATAATTGCAAACTGTGTTGTAGGAATGAAGTCTTGAGAATCTAGTATCTGCTATTGGAAAGTACTGATAAAAGATACAGAGAGCTATGATATGAAGATTCTCCTCTTTTCTGCAATCATTTAAAAAGCTGTAGCCTGAGGATATGTTACAGGTAGTCATAAAGTACAGGCATGTAAGGATTTTCTTACTAATGCTATGTCCTGGTTTCAGCTGGAACAGAGATTTTATTCATAGTGTGTAGTGTGTTGCTGTACTTTGACTTTAGGAGAAAAATAATGTTGATAACACATCAGTGTTTTACTTGTTGCTGAGCAGTGCTGTACAGAGCCAAGGATATTTCTGTTTTTCATTTTCATTTTTATGGCTTCTCATCGTGTACTGACAGCATGGGGGCTGGGAGCACAAGGAGTTAGGAGGGGACAGAACCAGGACAGCTGACCTGAACTGGCCAAAGAGATATTCCATATTGTATGATATAATGTGAAAAACTACAGAACTGAGAGGAGTTGGCTGCAGAGGAGGGTGGCCACTGCTCAGCGGCTAGCTAGACATCAGTCAGTGCATGGTGAGCAGCTGATTTGTACATCGGTTTTTTGTGTATATATATATATATATATAAAATTATCATTACTGTTATTTCTGTCTTAGTAAATAGTTTTTCTCTCAAGCTACGAGTTCTACTTTCTTTTCGTATTCTTTCCCCCACTCCACTGGGAGGAGAGGGAGTGAGTGAAAGGCATCTCGGTACATGATGATACCCTGATATGGTTCTGGTGATTTTGTGCTAGCAAGTTTTGAGAGCTGCTACTCAACCTTTCTACCAAAAACCTTTTCTTCATTCTTTGCCCTCTTCATTTCACAGAAATACCACAATTTTGATGTGTTGTTGATATCATCTTCGGAGGAAAAAGCAAAAGTGATTGTGTTTACTTTTAATGAAAAACTTCTTGGGCAACATCACAACTATTTTGGTTGAACACTACAGATATCCAGATCACAAGCAATATCTTTTACAAAGAACTACCATAAGAAATGTCTGTTGGGAAGATACAGTCTGCATTATTCAAATGGAAAGCCAATTTGATTTTCAGCTCTCCCTTAGATATAAGCTGCTTAGTGAGGTCTCAAAAACTAGATAAAATCTAGAGATTAAAAAGTCATATGACACATAAATAAAAAGAACTGAAGAGATTGAGAATGAGTTTGTAAAGTAATTTTTAGTATTCACTATAATTGATCTTGTATAGTACTTATCCATTATCTGCTTTTTTTAGTTATCACTATTTTTTCTGGAACATGATGGATAATTGTACTTAGAAATTTGAAAGTAAAATTTGGCATTTACATAAATAATTCATTTTTAACTGAATTTCACCTTTATGCTTTTTAGTCTCATCTTGCTAGGAAAAGGCATCTAAAAAGTAGTTAGTTGAAGGCACCTTTAAAAGCAGTTAGTTTCCGTAAGGATATATCTTGTACTGCCATAAATCATGGGAACTTTTGACTTTTGAAAAATAGCTTCCTATTCTTTACCAGATTTCTGTCTTCTGCATCATCATGACAGCAACCTCAATTTAATACTATAATGTAGCTGGCTAGAGAAATTGGCACAGTATCTGAGGATTCAAACTGAAGCTAAAAAATATCACTTAAAGAATAAGTTCATTATTTCTAAAGAAAGAGAGGGAAGAAAGCAGAAATCATACAGAAGTACAGCCTTTAAATACTGCAAACTGCTGAAATATGCACATCACATATTTAATCAACAATAGAGGCCCTTCTGGTGTGAGCAATTTATCATCTGATAGACATGGATTGTGATAGATGATGGGAGGCGGGAGGGCTTATTTCTCTGCATGAGTCTGAAAGGTATCGCTTGTGTGAAACATTGAGGTTGCTGTTACCTAAGAGAGTTAATAACGGATTTAGTAGGGCATATCCACTCTCGGATTATGTGTTCCTTTCAAACATTTGTATAAACAAGCATGCACAAATTAGTGCCTGCTAAATTCTCTTGCCTGTACTTTGTCAACAAAGTTAGTCTTATTTGAAGGCTGATCCAGTTTTCCCCCAAGTAACTTTTTGCTTCCCATTGAGAACCCTTATGTACGTCACTGTATCACGTACAGATTCTTCTGAGTCAGTAAGAATTATTCAACTTCTACTTAACTTTTGAAAAGTAGTACTTCCATGAAAGCTTTGTATCAACTGTGTATCAAATAAAAATAAAATGTAAAATTTCTATGTAAATAGATTCCTTTTAATATCTTTCAGTTCTACCGCTTCTGATTTCTTAAAATAATTTCTTCAAAATACATCACCAACATCTCTTTCTTGTGGCATTTTGACTGTGAATACATTTTTGTTATGCTTAGTCTTAAATTTAAATGCTGTCTTTTTTTTCTTTTCCCTTACAATTTCTTGCTTTTTTTCCACACATAATCCTCTTCCTGTTTTAAGGTTGTAGAGAAATCCTCAGCAAAATGGTGTAGGAATAGCTCTGCTTATGTAGGAAAACCTGGGGGCAATTTACACACAGTGGAAAAAGCCAAACTTCATCACATTTTGCAAATGGACACAGGAATTGGGTTAACATATAAAAAATTACATCTCAAATGCAAAATAAGCAAAGCCAAACCAAACAGAGAAACAACATAAGTACAGCAAGAAAGGGCTATAAGCCTTACCTCAGCAGTGACAAATTCAATCCAAAATACTGTTAGAATAATTTTTTCATATTTCAAAATTCAGTGATTTTTTTTCTTCTACTATCTATCTTATTTCAGGCTTATGCATTCAGCTTTGCAATTATTCATATTTGCATAGTTAACAGCTTTTTTTGTCATTCACTGCTTTAATAACTGATCTTGTTCTTTACATTAATTTAAAGATGTACTGTGGGATTCATCTTTGCTATTTTGGCTGCTCCAAGTTTATATGCGTAAGTCTTAATTTGTACCAAAGACTATCAACAATTAAAAAAAAAAAAATAACAAGCCACACCGGATGATATTCATAAGACACACAGGATGATATTGATTTTATTTTTAGAAGAAACAAGTCATTCCCTTTGTTTAATTCTCACCACAAATTATTAGTGAAATCAAGATACACTCACTCAGACTCACAGATCCGATTTTTAAGGTTCTTCAGTGCCATGAGTTTCACCTCTAATTTCCATTTTTACTGGGTCCCAGTGCCTTTCATAAGAAAATAGTAACAACCCTCGTGATATTTTTTCTTCACTGCTCAAGACAAAAATTTTCAGATATGTTGTTCAGTTGCTTTGTCTATTTTTTACACATTCTTTTAAAATTTGTTTTATGGATAACTCTAAGAGGAGAGATGAGGTATCAGTGTTACAAAGATATGGGTGTTACAAAGAACCTTCTAGCCATAGGCGGAAAGGTTAATATAAAGTCAACCAGACTCCAACCTGTCCCCCAGTTGTTTTTTTTCTTTTTTTTTTTCATCACAAGTATTTCTCCTTTATTGTCCCTTACTTTATGTTCTTTTTCTCTTGACTTTGGAATTTGTATTGACCCACAAGAGCACTGCTGTCAGTTTTCAATTCAAAAAACTCAGTAACGTAGCCATGTCTCAATTCCTATTAATATGCATAACACCAAGAAAAATGTATTTCTCAATGCAAAGGACAATGAGCAACAATATCAAGATGTAGAGTGAATACATATGTATGCACACAAATCTGTATTTCCAACAGTAAGATGTTAGTGGGAGATTTTCATCTGACTACTCTCACTTTCAAAAGGACTTGTCATGTAGATCCTCAGTCATTTGGAATACTTTCGAAAACACTTCATTCTTCCCCCCTCAAGCTTGCTCCCTAATTTTCATTCATCAGAGCCTTCTGGCAAAAGCTTGTATGGGATCTGCAGTCCACTCAACCTACACAGCCATAAGCTTAACACGCATCAGGAACAAAACATTTTGGAAATTGCCCATTCTCCTTTTCCCAGCAGAGTCAGTCTTTTACCCATTTCGCTGCCACATTCACAAGTCAAATGCCTTTATCATGATCATTCACTGCCAACATGTTCTGCACTGTGTAATATATAACACTGCAGGCAGGGTCTTCTCTAGGGACGAAATATGTTGTTCTCTAGCTAATGACAGTGTGTGACTATAAGGATTTTGAAGGCAAAATCTCTTCTTGGGCATCAGAACTGCAACAAGGAAAAGATCAATGTCTTTTAAAGCAGAGAGTACAATCCTCACAGCTGTTTCAGAGCAGGGGTTTTATTTGTTTTGGATGTGCGTGTAGACACTACCTTAGACATTGTCTCAAAATAAGTCTTGCATTACTAACATTATTCTTTACAGAGGTTACCTCTCTATTTCTGAATATTTTAAGAAAGGGAGTCACAAACATGATGGAGTCATATACGTCTTTTAGCACGCCATACAGAAACAGAACATACTCTTTTAAACAGAATGCTGACTGTGTCTAGAAGCTACATCCATTCAAATGATGGCTCTGTGAAAACTAGTAGAATGTTATACTGAAAGTGTGCTGTACACATATTGACCGCATAATGACTTAATCCTGTGCAAGAGTTCTATTGTTCATCATCATTTTTGTAAATGACATTTGGAAAAATTTGCAAGAATTTGATATTCACAATGCTATTTCTCTTTGTGTCTCTTTCGTGACTATACATACACCAATTACTGAAACATCTATTAATACTAAATATTAACTCTAGTTACTGTTGGCACACCAACCACCTGTAAAATACTTTTTCATGTTGTTTCCTATAGCTAATGTTCTTTTACTGCACTTTCATACACTTGCTTCACATTAGCCTACTATGATGTTATAACTGGCTGGATCAGTGAGGAGATAGCAGTGAAAGTTGCGTACCTTGACTTGAGCAAGGTTTTTGATACTGTCTCTCATAACGTCCTAAGCTTAGGAAGTGTGAGACAGGCAAGTCAACAGTGAGATGGATTGAGAACTGGCTGACTGGCAGAGCTCTGAGGGTTGTCATCAGTAGCACAGTGTCTATTTGGAGGCCTGTAGCTAGTGGTGTTCCTCAGTGGTTGGTACTACGTTCTGTCTCGTTGAACATCTTCATTAATATCCTGGATGAAGGGATAGAATCCACTCTCAGCAATTTTGTTGATATGAAGCTGCGAGGAGTCGTTGATACACCAGAAAGCTGTGCTGCCATTCAGCAATACCTGGCCAGACTGGATAGTTGAGTGGAGAGGAACCTTATGAGGTTCAACAAGGGCAAGTGCAAGGTCCTGCAACTGGGGGGGAATAACCACACACTTCAGTACAGGTTAGGGGATGACCTGCTGGAGAGGAGCTACTTGGAGAAGGACCTGGGAATTCTGGCAGAAAACAGGTTCCCCGTGAGTCAGCAGTGCGCTCTTGTAGCCCAGAAGACCAGTGGTATCATGGAGTGCTTTGAAAAGACCATGGCCAGCAGGTCAAAGGAGATGATCATTTCCTTCTACTCTCTCCTGGTGAGTCCACATCTGGAGTACTGTGTCCAGTTCTGGGTTCAAGAAAGACAGGGAACTTCCAAAGAGAGTTCAGCAAAGGGCCGTGAAGATAATTAGGGGCTTGGAGAATTTCCCTTACATGGAAAGGCTGAGAGACCTTGAGCATTTCAGTCTGGACAAGACTGAGGGGGGATCTTCTCAATGCTTATATATATCTAATGGGTAGGAGTCAAGTGGATGGGATCAGGGTCTTTCCAGCAGTGCTCAGCAACAGAGCAAGAGGCAATTGGCACAAACCGGAACATAGAAAGTTCCATACAAACATGAGGAGAAAGTTCTTTACTTTGGGGGTGTCAGAGCACTGGAACAGGCTGCTGAGAGAGGTTGTGGAGTCTCTTCCAGTGGAGATATTCAAAACATACCTGTGCTCTTTCCTGAGTAACTTACTATAGGGAACCTGCTTTATCATGGGGATGGGAATAGTCACCAGAGGTCCCTTCCAATCCCTATAATTCTGTGATTCTGTGATTCACATTAATTTTCAGCATTGTGGATAACATTTTCTTCACGTCACTGTAAGATATATGACTACATTTCTGGAATAGCCATTGTGTAAGCAGTTAAGGTTGGATTTGACAAATATAGAATCATAGAATCATAGAATCATGGAATCACAAGGTTGGAAACAACCTACGAGATCAACTAGTCCAACCGTCCTCCCATTACCATTGCTACCACAAACTACTAAACCATATTTCGTAGCTCTTCATCCAGGAACCTCTTGAACACAGCCATAGTATAAGGTTGGCTGACAATAAGACTTCTAGCTGAAAACAAGAATGTCTAAAGGTGCTCTTTTCCAACCTGAATGAAAAGAAAACTTAGAAATAGATATTTTTAATCCACTTAGAGAAGGATACCACTATTTTTCAACAGTGTCAAAGTGTAATATGAAGAACTATCATTACAGCAGGTTGCTTCTTACCTGAACATTCCCAGTCACTCTTTAGGGAAGAAACATAGAGGAGCTGCCAAATTTGTTAGGAATGGAATGCTGTCTAACATTATCATATTTACAAATACAGCTAGCACCAGATATTTCTCATGATTAGGCAAACCATATTATCTTGGAATTGAAACAACCTCCCTGTGCATTTTACAAAAGTGTACTGTTAGCACTGATGCAGTTTTAGCAAACTAGTGGCTGAAGCTCAAGCAGATAAATTTAAAAGCGTATTAGAGATGTTAACAGCAGAAAACATCATATGCCTTTCATTTCCATTGCAAGTACTCTTGAATTTGGTATATGAGAACATGAGGGTAATACTAACCTAGCATAGAGTTTATTTATTTGTTTGTTTGTTTGTTTGCTTACTTATTAGTTACCCTAAGTTTGTAAACCAGCAACTCACTAACTTTTATCTGAATATTTTTCTTTTACTGCAATAATAATCTCTCTATGTCCTGCTCAACAAAGAATTGGTAAGGCAAAAGGACATGACAGAAATTAAAGGTAGAAAACAATTCTGTAACACATTTTGATCACCTCAGGGCAGAATTAGGCCCAGCACCAACATCCAAGACCTAGGCCTGTTAAGGCCTAGACCACAGGACTACGTTCTGTACAAGCTCACAATGATCTCAGAGATGAGTCAGTTAAGTAGTAATCTCCTTCTGCTGCAATACCTTTGTTTTCAAAGGGTCCTTTTGGTGTTTTCTGGTCTGGATCCAATTTTGGAGATGAGCAACAGTCACTAACAGTGACTAACAGTAATGCTAGGCTTAGTCATAATTTGTGCTTTGTTTGAAGGGAGTTCTCTTTATTAGAGGTAGAAGATAAAGTGCTAGTATCAGGGGAAAAAAAAAAAAGGAAAAATAAGAAACAGAAGGAAGATGAGGCTGCAAAGTTGATTTCAGTTGACACTTTTGGAGCTCGGTGGTAATTGCTGCTCATACTGGATGGTGTTATATCATCGAATTTGGTTTTCAGCTCACAAAGTTCATACAATTAACTTGCTAGAGAATCGCTTTGCAATCCTTTTCTATTTCTTTCTTTCCCACATGAACTGGCATCTGTTTGGAGTATGCCACCTTTAATGGGGAAACTACATAATAAAAATTCCAAATTAGTTGTCAATAGTATTGATTTTTATTAAAGGAGTATATGTGTTTTTCCTCTGTATTTCTTCACAGTTGCAGCATTTCCACTATGGAGAATAGTCATTCAAAATATTTAGAAGTACTGCCAAGACATTGCCATCTTTACATCTGCCAAGATATGATTAGTCTCAATAGTGCAGTATTGGTGGTATAATTCAGTATATTAAAAAATAATAATAATAAAAAAATGAATCTATAAGTAATGTTTCTTGTATAACACATCAATTCATTTGCTAGCTTTAAGGTTGATGATACTTGTTATTATAAAACTTAAGTTTTGAGGGAACTGGTAGTCCTAGGGATACAGTATGTTGAAAATATTATATTTCACTGCTTGTGGGGAGAGAAGGTAGAAAAATAGTTTCCTGATGAATATTGTTTTGATCTGTGATGGAATAATTCTTTATCACCTTCTCCAAAAACCTTTTGAACTTTAGGGCATGAGAGGTCTACTGTGTTACTTTCACTAGGTCTCTCCAATTAATAAATGCAAATGGTATAGAAATGCATAGGCACTACATGAGGTATGATTGTTTTTAACTATGTTTTAGGTTCAGTAGCCAAAAATAAGAGCTTATTTTTACACAGCTATCCTCAAATTACTGCTGAGCTTATAAAGCAAAGTGATATATTTTCTAGTCTACTCAATTAGACAGAACCTGCTCCGAACTGTAGAAGCATGTGGCAATTTTCTTATGTTGATTATGGCTGAACTATTATTTCAACAGTATTTTAAGTAATACTGTTGTTTCAGGAACTTAATCTCATTAATTTTATTTCAGTATTTTTCTTTTAGCCTTATCCTCCTTGGAGAAAATCTCTGTAATTTGCCTTGAAAGTTCTAGTTATACCTAAATTGTTTGCATTTTCTACATGATGAAGCATATCTTTCAGTTTAAGCAACTGCTTTCAGAGTTTGCATTTTGGGGTACTCATCAGATCTTTTTTTCTTCCACTATGGAAAAGTGGGAGAATAAATTGCACAACTGCAAATTTTACAGTGAATTTAACCTACTCTGAAGCTGACTGCACAGCTACTCTGTGTTTATCACACATACAAAATTGTACGGGTTGGAAAGGATCTCCAGAGATCATCGAGTCCAACCCCCCTGCAAAGCAGGCCCCCTACAGCAGACTGCACACGTAGTCATCCAGGCGGGTTTTTAACATTTCCAGAGAAGGAGAATTCACAACCTCCCTGGGCAGCCTCTTCCAGTGCTCCATCACCCTCACTGTGAAGAAGTTCCTTTGCATATTGGAGCGGAACTTCCTATGCTCCAGTTTATAGACGTTTCCCCTTTTCCTGTCCCCACAGACTGCTGAAAAGAGGTTGGCCATGTGTCTTTGGCTCTCACACTTAAGATTTTTATAAACATTAATAAGATCACCTCTGAGTCTTCTTTTCTCAAGGCTGAACAGACCCAGGTCACTCAGCCTTTCTAGGTTAAATAAGAAGCCTACTATGGTTTACAAATGAGAGACTGTACATATCCCAGATAAATTATCTTTCTACCTTTTATTGGAAACACTATGCTCATAGCATAGCTGTGCTTTCATTACACACAGGTGTGTAGTTGTGCTGGCAAAAAGAATACATAACTCTCAGAATAGAAGAACAACATGTAATTAACATAAAATGTATGCAACAAGGCTGGTCCTGATGAAGTCCTGACTGTAGCTTTTTCTTTTCTGAGAAAGTATTCATTAACATTTCTCTTCATTTCACCAGTCTTCCCTCATCGTAGGTTTGTCCTATGCGCAAATCCTCCCCATAGTTCTTACTGCTGTCTAGAACTACTACAGAGAAAAGGGACACAAGAAGATTTTCCTGGCCATTACCTGATGGCAATAATAAAAACAATTGAAATAATTCCACTGATGTTCCAGAGCAGTGGATTTATTTATAAAAGAAAATCTAGAATCTTGTGAATTACACAAAGTAATGATTAAACATGTAAGGTATGACAGAGAGTAGCTACTATCTGTACAGTGGAAGCAATTGGCTTGAGCCATGAAGATTAATCTGTACAGTGAGATCAGGGCTCCTGTAGTTGTGCTGGTTTTGTGTTAGATCTTTGGAGTGAGTAGGAAAAAGGAGTTTTAGTATATTTTCTTTAGAGACGGTATGGCTCAAAAATGAATTTTTTTTCTTTTTCAATGATAAAAATGTTTATTTCAAGTTAATTCAGTTGATTATAATACAGTGGAAGGGGTAGGTTAGATATGGGACTCTGTTTTGTTTTGTTTGATCTTTCCAGTAATTTGCTGTGTGATTTGGGACAAATATCTTAACCTCGTTTTTTCTCAATTTACTCAGCTGTAAAACATGTACTAGGGTTTTATTTCCTTTCTGTGATACTTGCCATTGAATTAAATAATATTGAGTATTCCATTGAATAAAACTGTGTTGTGGTTTAAGCTGGCAGGTGGCTGAGCATCACACAGTCATTCACTCACTCCCCACTTCCCAGTGAGTTGGGGGATAGAATCAAAAAAGAACAAAGTAGAACTGAACTCATGGGTTGAGATAAAACTATTCACTAAGATAGAGAAAAGGATAATAGTTACAACAGCTATGTGAAGAATTCAGAAGATCCTTTGTGCGTCTGTGAATCATGTTTTTTTGATGTGTGTGGGTTATTTTTTTTTTCCAAAACAAGTAACATACATATTAGCAATAATACAGTATCTCCAGTTGTCCTTGACAGCAGCACACATTACATTTAGGGGATGGAACCGCATGCCTCTGAGAGAGTTCTGGCAGTATTTCATGTAACCGTGGAAATAATCAGAATTAGCATTGCTTTGCACATTGTTCTCTGTACTTCACTTATTGAAGTGAAGCTAGCACCAAGAACCTCAGAAGGTCAAGATTTTCTCCACCTCTAGATCTCTTTTCTTGTCTGAAAATTATTTATGTAAAACTTGGTTTTAAAAATGAATGTATTCTTCAGATACATATGAGATAAAAGAAAAACATACTTCAAGCCATGTATAAAAAAGTCATTAGCTGATAGAAGAATATTTCTTAAAATAAGTATTCACAAAAATATTGTGTATTAACCCTGAATATTCAGTATGTGATTGAGACTGAAATTTTACACAGGCTCAAACAATGGGTCCACATTAAACTTATGAGTTCAACAAACTCAAGTGCCACGTCTTGCACCTAAGTCATGGCAACCCCCACTACCAATACAAACTGGGGGATGTAAGAGTAGAATACAGCCCTGCTGAAAAGGACCTGATAGAAATCGTGGATAGCAAGCTGGACATGTGCAGAAATATGGCCTTGCAGCTCAGATAGCCAACTATATCCTGCGCTGCATCAAAAGAAGCATGGCCAGCAGGTCGAGGGAAGTGATCCTGCCCCTCTGCTCTGCACTGATGAGGCCTCAACTGAAGTACTGCATCTAGATGTGGAGTCCTGAGTACCGGAGAGACATGGACCTGTTGGAGTGCATCCAGAGAAGGGTCTCAAAATTGATCCAAGGGATGGAACATCTCCTCTGCAAGGGCAGGCTGAGAGAGCTGGGCTATTCAGACTGGTAAAAAGAAGGCTCTGAGGAAACCTGATAACAGCCTTTCAGTACCTAAAAGGGGGCTGTAAGAACGAAGGGGCAGACTCGTTATCAGGGTCTGTTGTGATGATAGGACAAGACAACACAGTTTCAAACTAAAAGAGGAGAGATTTAGACTGGATATAAGGAAAACGTTTTTTTATGATAATGGTAGTGAGGCAGTGGAACAGACTGCCCAGAGAGGTGGTGGGCATTCCCACATTCCAGTCAGTCTGGATGGGGCTCTGAGCAACCTGATCTAGCTGTAGATGTCCCTGTTCATTACAGAGGATTTAGACTATTTGATCTTTAAAGGTCCCTTCCAAATTCTATGATTCTACGATTCTGTGAAATTAATGTGGTTTAAGAAAATGCAGCATAATGAGAATGAGAATGTACTTCGCAGGTGGTATTTGCTTTTCTATTACAGATACAATTTTTGCTTTTACTTTACGTTAAAATAAAAGCAGTATCAAATTAAAGTATTACCTCCTAAGAATCAGCTTTTAAAAACACAGGAGCATGCAACCCCACTGTGTCAACTACGAGAGAAGAAGAGCAGCTTGGCTGAACAGGGAACTCCTCTAGGATCTCAAGCAGAAAAAGAAAGTAGATAATCACTCTAAACAAGGTCAGGCCACACAGGAATGTTATAGAGCTGCATTTGACATGTATGAGAGAAAAACACAAAATTTCAGAGCTCAGCTAGCATTAAAACTGGTCAGTGATGTTTCTTCAGGTAACAAAAACAGCTTTTCTAAGAATGTTAATAGCAAGAGGAGGTCTAAGAAAAGTGTTGGACCATTACTGAATGAAAGTGTTCACTTGACAAACAGGAGTAATAAAAGCAGATATTAAATCTTAGTCTTTAATATTAAATACTGGCTTTGGGTTGCCAAGTCCTGAGGACCATGACTGAGGGAGTAGCAACTTTCTATTTGCTGACATTGAAATTGTAAGGAATCTGTTGCATCAGCTCAATGTTTATAAATCCATCAGACCTGATGGGATCCATCTCTGAGTTAGAACATATTACAGGAGGAGATCTCTCAATTATTTATCGAAGGTCTTGGGAGTTTCTGAAAGTCCCTGCTGACTAGAAGCTAATCAATGCTATCCTGTTAAAGGATAATACAATCATCAGGTCCAGCCAACATGGGTTCATTAAAGAAAAGTCCTGTCTTACTAGTTTGTTATCCTTCTACGTTAAGAACCATCTGCTTAGTGGATGAAAGGAAGAAGATGGATGTAAACTTTCTGAATTTTAGAAAGGTTTTGATATTGTCCCTCCAGAATCTTTCTGGACAAATTGACCAACTGTGAGGTGAACGGGTTCCACGGTACACTGTATGAAGAACTGGCTAAAGGGTTGAGCTCTAAACTCCAGTGAATAGGGTTGCATTCAGCTAATGGCTAGTCACTAGTGGTGCTCCCCAGGGCTCAGTCTTGGTGCCAACTCTCTTATCATTTTTACAATGATCTGGATGCAGGAGGTAAATGCATCCTTAATAAATTTGCTGATGATAGTCAACTGGGAAGAGCTGTTGACTATTTGGAGGAACAAGAGACTTTTCAAAAGGATCTAAATTGATTAGAACATTGGGCCATCAGCAGTGGAATGAAATTTAATGAGAATAAATCCTGGATTCTGCACTTGGGGCCAAGTAACACCAGACAGAAGCACAGACTGAGAGATAAGTGACTGGAGAGCAGCCTTCCAGAGAGGGACATTACGGCACTAGTTGGCAGTAGAATCAAGCAGCGTGCCTTGACAGCCAAGCAGGCTAAACAGTATTCTGGGGGTTCATTGAAAACAGCACAGCCAGCTGGTCAAAAGAGGTGATTAACCCCCTATATTTAACATTGGTGCAGCCTCACCTGGAGGATTGTTTGCACCTCTAGGCTCCACAGTGTAAAAAGGATATTAAGATCTTGTGTTCATCTACAGGATGGCAACAAAGCAACAAATACAGACACTGAAGCAGGCTTCCTATAGACATAATTGATGTCCTATGCATGTCAGTGTTCAAGAAACATTTGGATAATGCTGTTAATGATATATTTTGAATTTTGAATGAATCCCTGACAGTTGGACTCGATGGCCTTTGTAGGTTCCTCCCAACAGGAACTATTCTGTTATTCTGAATAACAGGAACTATTCTGTTATTCTATTCTACTCTATTGTATTCTATTCAACTCTATTCTATTCTATTCTGAAGTACATTTTTAAAAAAGTCACTAGAATGCAATCAGCAAATGGAAAATTAATTTCTTGCTTCAATAGACTTTGAAATGTTTCTAGAAAAGGAGAGGAACAGAGATGAGAAAAAAGTCCAAAACAACTTTTATTTAAGTTATCTAAGTAACCTAATTTGACCTTGTCTCGCTCCAATTTATAGGAGGGAGATGAGGTTCTTTTAATGTATGTATACCTGACGTGAGATTAAGAAACAACGGTTCAAATGTTGGTCCAACCAGTTTATTACAAATCTTAGTCAGGGAGATGGGGAAGGGGAAGGCGGACACTATTACGAATTAGGGTGATGGGGAAGGGAAGGCGGGCGATAGGAAAGATAGGAAATAGAAGCAAGGAGTCTTTATAGGAAGCAAGAGGGAGATAGTCACCACCAAGGGTCCAGCGAGGTTTGTAGTTCAGTCTTCAGTAGAGATGGGTCATCGGGCGTTGTTCCATTGACGATGAAGGTGACCACGGTGATGACAGCAGTGATTGCGAATGGTGACTACGGTGACAGCTGTGAACACCGAACACCGAACACCGAACACCGAACACACCATGAAGATTTCCAATGGCAGTATTTATAAGTCCAAAGTGGTTGAGTCAGCTCTTTTTGGAGTGACAGCTTCTGGCTTTTGGATCTCAGCAGGAACTCCTTTGTTCCATCTTCCAGGCCTTGCCAGCAGATAAGAGGGAGTATGGAGGTGCCAACTTGTATCTTGTCTTCACAGGATACAATGGTATCACCCCACAGTCTCCCATAGCAGACAGGAGTTATCTGGTCACAGGACAGATCTTCCACCAGTAAACAGTCCCGTAAACAGTCCAGTAAACAGTCCTGAGCACTCCCTTCCGAAGGCAAACAGCTCCAAAGAAATGCTTTCAAATGTAAAATTGTCCAGATAGTGATGTTGATTGCTGTACAGCAACACCCACCTCTAATCTCCTGGAGTCTTATCACAAGGAATACCTCAGGAAGCAAGCTTTGAGCCAGAAACAACAAAGAAGGATTCATACAGACCTCAAGCTTCCTTTACTCTGAGAAGAAGGTTGGACTTAATAACCACTTGAAGTCATTCTAATGGGAATTGTCCTACGATCCTAAGATTTATATATGATTTTTTACAGACTTTAAAGAGAGTTAAGACAGATCCTTTTATCTGCTGGACCACCGCTAAATTATTATTAAATTTCTATAAATACCCTATAAGGCTGTCGTCAGTTATCTTATTAAGGATTAATGATGCACCCAGATTGCAATACTGATTTCATACCTCTTTCCAGGATATTTGCAGGGCCTAATTAAAATCTTCATGAATGTCTATGTTCTTTGGATTTGGAAAGCAATAAGACCTTAAACTTGTCAGTAATCTTAATGAGAAAAATATTTTATTCACTTTTTAATAATGATGAGATTGGTTTTTAAATATTTCCTGTTTTGGACACCCAGTAGATGTTTGGCCCCAGGAAATGAAAATGGTTCAAAACAACCACCTCCTAGGTAAATCTCTCTATCTCTGACATTGCATAAATGTATGAGTGATCTCTATACCAGTCAAATAAGTGGACTATGCCTGAAGTCCACTGGCATGATGCAGCCCTCTTCATCTTCCTTGAGCAAGGAGACAACATAAAACTCTGTGGATAAGATTCCTGACCCACACAGCCAAGTCTGAATGCTGTCCATGCCTGAGCACTTCCTTAGAGTGCACTAGATAGTCTAGGCTAAAACTGTACAGGATATGGTGCCAAAAATATGGTTGTCCTTATGACAGTATCAGAAGCTGCAATCAATCATGTTTAGTTTAAAACTATAATTAAAACCAAGAGCTTTCCCAAAATCCAACCAGTTCAATGGTTATGCATTTTAAGTGATTTATTGATAACCTCACATTGAGAGAAAGTGTACATCTTGAGGAGCACCAAATTTTTATTTATACATTTCTAAATCATATTTTAAAAAGAGAGTAGGAGACATTGGACATTATAATAACTGTAGGCACCTAAAAAAATCTCTGTACAAAAGCTTTGAAACTGTAGAAATATCTAAATTGGAAACTGGAGTTATTAAATATTCCTTAAAAAAAAAAAGAAAGTAAATTAAGATAGTGATTCAGAATGTATGTATGTAAGAAACTACTAAATGTGATTAAAATTTAAAAATACAACATTGCTGGCAGAAGGAAAAAATGATCATAATTCAAACAATAATGCAGGAAACAGGAGGCAGAACAGCTGGGTGAAGCTGATATTTTTGAATGCCTATGATCAGTTACCTTATTCACAACATCCGAGTTTAGATCCATATGGCTCCAACTTTAACCCATGTCAGTATGGGAAAAGCCTTTCATTAAAATTTTCTCTGGTACTGTGTATATGTCCGAGAACCAGATAAGGAAACTTTAGTTTCATAGATGGTGGCTGGAAAAAGATATGCTTATTTTGAAATACTGAGATCAAATGTTAGAGACTTCAACACAGCTGATAGTTGTATTGAAGAACTCTGTTGAAGTTCTCTCGTTTAGTATCAACTTACAACGATGTGACTACTGTTTAAGGGAAGGGGCATGGCTGAGTGCCCATGGACTTTCTAAGGTGCTTGCACCAAATAGGGGTGAGGCGGAAAGAGGGACATTATAGCTCCATCCAAGCTAGGAAAAAACAAAAAAGCAAACAAACAAACAAACAAACAAAAAACAACAAGCAAGCAAACAAAACCAACACTTTAATATTTGCAAAATATTTTAACGATGTGTTTTTATGGCCACTCATTCCAGACACTGTAGTTGAGTAATTGAGTAATTGTAAATGGTATATCTTCTTGTAGCTTCCAAATGCATTGACTGCTTCAGATGTGACTATATGTTAATTTCTGTTTTTGTTGTGGTTTAACCCCATCAGGCAGCTCAGCATCACACAGCCACTCACTCACTCACTCCACCCCAGTGGGGTGGGAATAATTTTTTTATAAGGGATGACACTTATCTGAATCTAGAAATAGACCAAGGATGGTGTAAGTAGAATTTCTCGTTCAGTAAAGATTATTTTCAAGTCACTACATTTAGTCCACACAATTGTGTGTAGGTTAATGCTGAAATTCATGTAATAGCTGCACAGAAACTCTTGAAATACTGAAATCTGTCAATTTTGTATTGATTTTGAGAGTTAACTCATATTCCTTGGAGACTTCATAACATAGTAAAATATTTTAGTTTTTCCTGTTTGCTTCATGTTATCAATGCTTTCATCACTTTTCTTCAGTTCTGAACTACTTGTCATTTTGAAGTCAACAAGTTGCTTGATATGTAACATATATATATATATTTAATTTTAAAAAGAGATATTCTGAAAAGGAAAATAAACAGTGTAATACAGTATCTGAAATGAATCACAGTGTCACAGAATTGTAGGGGTTGGAAAGGATCTCCAGAGATCATCGAGTCCAACCCCCCTGCAAAGCCGGCCCCTTCAGCAGGCTACACAGGTAGGCATCCAGGCAGGTCCTGAATATCTCCAGAGAAGGAGAATCCATAACCTCCCTGGGCAGCCTGTTCCAGTGCTCCATCACCCTCACTGAGAAGAAGTTCCTTTGCATATTGGAGCAGAACTTCCTATGCTCCAGTTTATAGCCATTTCCCCTTTTCCTGTCCCCACAGACTGCTGAAAAGAGGTTGGCCATGTGTCTTTGGCTCTCACACTTAAGATTTTTATAAACATTAATAAGATCACCTCTGAGTCTTCTTTTCTCAATGCTGAACAGACCCAGGTCTCTCAGCCTTTCCTCTGGAGAGATGCTCCAGGCCCTTTATTGTCTTTGTGGCCCTCTGCTAGATCTCTCCAGGAGATCCCTGTTTTTCTTGTACCGGGGAGCCCAGAACTGGATACAGTACTCCAGGTGAGGCCTGACCAGGGCAGAGTAGAGGAGGAGGATCACCTCCCTTGACCTTCTGGCCATGCTCCTTTTAATGCACCCCAGGATCTCATTGGCCTTCTTGGCCACCAGGGAACACTGCTGGCTCATGGCCAACCTGTTGTCCACGAGGACCCCCAGGTCCTTCTCCACAGAGCTCCTCTCCAGCAGGTCATGTCCCAAACTGTACTGATACTTGCAGTTATTCCTTCCCAGGTGCAAGACTCTGCACTTGCTTAAAGGCACATTGAAAGGCATATTGTGCGTGTGGGAACAGCCTCTTGGCAAAATTTAGTAGAAACAAATGGAAATATATCTTCTACTACAGATTGTGGAAATGAGTATTGAATCTGTATTATTTCATTGTCCAATAAATGTTTTGTCCTTGCAAATGAACTGTGATTTTCACTCTCTGAGTATTTTCATCTCATCTTGCTCAGTTCTCTCAGAAATAGGTAGTAAGAATATAGGAAACATTTTCTTTAAATTTTTCTTAAAGCTTCTAAGAAATTAAGGTTAGACATATGAATGGTTATAAAAGTACATATTACAGGGATTATTTTTTTTTGAACAAGTAATTAAGACCTCCAAGATCTTGTTGTTTGTTAATTTGTGCTATTTTTCTATACTCTGCATCCTCCATTTTTACACGATGTCTACATACAATTACAACCTAATACTGAGATACTTGAAAAGGCGGGTTTTGAAGAAGATATAAGTTTCTCTTTAAACAGATGACAAAAACAATAAACCAAAAAAAGCCCAAAAACAGTTGTACTTGAATTCAGATTAAATCCACTAGGGTCGTATTTGCAGTACGCTTGCCTCTTATTTCCCACTTCCTCTTAAAGGACAAGATGTGTCAAGGCTCCCAGTAGAGGCACAGGAAAGGGACCCATGCTTTTGTGAGTTCAGTCTTGGCCAGGACTGGCCCTGTGCCCCCAGCCCCTGCTCTCAAATGAGGGGTTTCGTTAGCGAGGCCAGCCTTCGCCCTGCCTTGCTATCTATTGCTCTGAATCTATCTAAGCCACAGTGACCCTGACTCCCCGTTTTTCTTGTGGGTCCAGCCTCTTCTCTGCATCTGGGCCTTACTCTTTTTCACAGAATCACAGAATGGCTGATGCTGGAAGAACACTGGTGGTCATCTGGTCTAACACCTCTGTTCAAGTAGAGCAACATAGAGGCACTCGCCTGGGACCATATCCAGATGGCTTTTGAATATCTCCAAGGAGGGAAAGTCCACAGCCTCTCTGGACAATTTGTAATAGCATTTGGTCATCTACATAGTGAAGAATTGTTTCCTGACACTCAGAGAGAACCTCCTGTCTTCTAGTTTGTGCCCATTGCTTCTTGTCCTTTCACTGGGCACTGCTGAAAAGAACTTACCTCACTGCTTCCTCCGTTCAGATATTTATAGACACTGGTGAGATCTCTCTTCCCTTCTCCAGCCTGAATGTTCCCAGTCCTCTCAGCTTTTCTTTATATGTGAGATGCTGCAATCCTTTCATCATCTTTGTTGAACTCTCTCCAGTAGCTCCATGTCTCTTATACTGGGGAGGACAGAACTGGAATGGAGAGCCTTTTCCAGCATGCTGTCTTTTCTGCTGCCATCCCTGAAGAGGGGCAAACAATGTGTGCATACCAAGAAGAAAGAAAAGATATAAGGGAAATGTACTGAAAGTACAGGGAAAACAAACTCTCTCTTCTCAGAATAAACGCAAGACCTAAGCTAGTCTGACCACTGAATATCAACAAACTGTATCTTCTAAAAATTCATAGCAGTCTCCATTATCTGATTATTTTTTTTTCAAAAATAGAGAGCCTGTAGGCCTTTACAAACAGAAACAAATAAAATAACAAACAAACAAAAAAACCCTAATAAATAAACCATCAATTAAAAAAAAAAATAAAAGAATGCATGATTATATTTTCTGAGAGGAGGAAACATTCCAGTCTTTATATAAAGACAGAGCTCTTTTTGCTGATCTGCTAAAAGATCATCCTTAGCATTGAAAACACCATCAGTTAAAGCTGAGCAATATTAAAAGAAAATGAAACCAGCCCATACAAGGTTAAAAACTGGCTAATTTTGACAGGCATTAATATAATCCAAAATTATAATTTTATAAATCTTGATGCTTTGTGGATTTTGTTTTTCATTAACATCTTGAGCAGTTTAGAAAGAATTATATTTTTCAAATGTATGTGTTCAGACCTATTCTTACAAAAGAAAAAACAAAACAAAAAACAAAACAAAACAAAACAAAAAAAAAAAACAAAAAAACTGATTTCCTCAAGTCCAGTCATCATAAACATAGAAGAAACAGTTTCACTGTTTCATCTGCGTAGGTTATTTAGGTATCGGAGAGATATTACGTCTCCACTCTTTAATCTAATATCTAATGTTGAAACTTTATGAGCCCAGTTCTTTCACTTTTTCTCTCGGAGATTTTTTTTCTCGATAACTAGACACTACCAGGGCTTATCCAAAATCTTGAAATGCAACTCACCAAACTAGATGTGGCATCCCTGTTGAGGCTCCATTAGAAATGAATCAGATAACATACTTGCCTTATGTTTCCTTTACATGATTTTTTTTTTTTTTTAATAGAATCACACCTTTGCCTTCAAATACTTCTGATTTATCAACCATTTTCTGTAGTGTGTATGTTTTGTAATTACATACAGCTCTCCATCATAAGTGCCATTTATATTATTATTGAATAGATTTGTCTCTCTGGAAAGTCCATTTTAATTACTTGTCCACTTAGCAAAGTGGCGAGTGTGGTATATTCAAGAAGTTTAACACCTGATTTATGATAGTTTTAGTCAGACCATACATCATTAAAAAGCTTATGAAAAATATTCTTTGAATTAACCCTTTCTAAAATCAATGTATTTTAATCACATCTTTTTTTTTTCCTGTTTACAACTGGATTATCATACTGATTAAAGAAAGAAAAAAGGTATTTTATACATTTTCTTCAGAAACATTTTGTGGCTACTTCCATTACTGTAAATATCACTTATAATTGTCTGATAAACTATATTGCAAGAAAAAAAAATTATTGAAATAGTTCCACCTTTTTTGCTTGTGCTCAGAAAAGAAAATCTGCAACCCTAAATGTGGATATACATCTATAGATCCATGGCCATATTTGAAAATGGGAGATGTGGTAAAATGTATTTTCATTTTCAGGCAGTATGTATTACTCAAAAGGAAAATATGAAACCTCAGTATTTCATGGTTGCTTGAATTCTTCTTCATAGAACTGTGTGGAGAACATCAATTTCAACACCCTTAAAGTAGAATTAAAAAATAAAATAAAATATAGAACTAGATCAAAGAACTTATATTTTGATGAAAATGAAGAGAATGTCCTTTCATTTCTTTTAGTTTCCAGGGGAAAGAACAGGTTGAAATTCAAACTAAAATGAAGGAGAAATACTTTAAAGATAACTTTCCTCCACTATCTTCTGAATAACTATTATATCTCATTGAAGAATAGCAACAGGCACATTTTTGGGACCTGGTAAACTGACACTATTCTAGCTTTAGAGAATCTCGTCATAAAATTTCAAATGCATATAAATGAAAATATTGCTAACTAGATTTTTTCTTCCCTCTCAATCTACTCCTCACGTGTATTAAATACAATGTCTGAATGATTATCAGTTTAATGTAATATTTTTTCCCTTACAACATTATATTTTCCTACAGACAATAGATGTATCTCACTTTTTTTTGTTTTGTTTTTAACTTTACATTTATTGTAATCTGAAATTTTTAAGGCATGATTTCAGGTGAAGATGAAACAAAAGGGATTGCAGAGGTGAACAGTAGAATAATAATGTATTGCCAAAATAGTTATAGCTTATTTTAGTTTTTGTCAATTTTATTGTTCTTTGAAGGTTAATTAACATGTCTTTTAAACTAGTGTTATTAGAATAATTGAAGTTTAATATTATTCTGAAGCAACATGGTACCACTGAATTAGTACATAATTATGTTCTGTTTCTTTTAGCTGCCTTAATGCTAATTGGTTACTTGAATATATTTTTCTCTTTGTATCCCTATATAAAAAACATAAAGAAACAGAAGGAAAAATAAGGTAAGTATAGTGGAATACCAGTAAGTAAAGCAGATGAATTAGATATGTGAATGATATCTTCTTTTCTAATTTGCATATTTGATTGTTTATGAGTGTTAAGTTGTAGGCAGTTTGGGGATTTAGAATAACTGAAATGATTTTTATTCAAACTGTTTAGGAAAGCTCATGTTTCAATAGTTCTTTTTGGTTACTGGTCTCTGAAGTTCAAAAATTAGTAGAAACGAAGAAAGAAACATTACATGTTTTCCTCTCTTTTTCCTACTGAGTTGGAAAGGAACACCAAGTAATTTAAGCTCACATAAAATTGCTTGGCTGCAGTGGTAAAGTGCTAATTAAATATCACATAATATATCCTTGATAACGTGATAAAAGTAACATCATTTTCTCAAGTTATCTTGTCTGTGAATAAACTATATATAAAACAATAATTATTCACTACAGTTTTCAAAGCTTATATCTCCGGAATTATTGAATCTTAAATATCAGCCTATGGTGTCTGAGCTGTTTCAAAACAGTTACCTCAATGGACTTTTCTGACTTATTTGAATCTTAGTGAATCTACTCCATTTAAATATCTTTGCTAGTTTTCCTTGTAGTTTGAAATTTCACTAATTCAGAAATATTCTGAAGAGGGCAAGTTTATATATCTCCAGTTTAAAAACAAACAACAACAGCAATAAAACATATACACAAAAAACAAATAGCTGCCAATCATTTATCCAACACAGACTTTTTCTTGGAACCCATGATTTAGAGGTTCTATGATAAAATTTAAACTTATATAAGTTTAAATTAGACTTATTTAAACTTTAAATTTATATGTATTCTATATATAAAAAGATCCATGAGAGGGATGTAGGAGTCTAAGATGTCTCCACGTAATAAGAGGAGAAGGATTTTTTAACCTAAAATTGCTTAGGGTAAGCATGAGAAATTAATGAGCTGCATTATGATTTGCAATATGGCAAAGTCCCATGAAAAAGTAAACTTAGAAATGAGTTGTAACTCATATCACCTCTTTTGATCCAGTTAGGCAATATTCTGATTGGATCAATAAAATTCAGATTTGATCCAAATTATTTATTTCCACATGTATAACTTTGTTTTTTTATGACTTTCAATCAATCCAGATTAACTTTTTTAAGCTTTTATATTCAGAATGTTTGAGGTGTTAAATTATATAGTTTTCCAATATATTGCTGGGTCAGGCTATGAACTGCAACAGCATGCATAAGAACTATGTCATTTATCATCCATTGAAGGTGTGATGGCCAATATTTTTGTGTTATTATAGTTAACTAACCCAATGGCTGTTGAAATCTTCAAAGTTCATCTGTTTTTTTTTGTTGTTTTTTTTTCTTCCCAAAAGGTTTTTATACCTAGAGTGGTGCTTATAGAATAAGTACATACAAATTATAGGTCTGTCATTCTTTGAGGAGACCATCTCGAACATTCAGTATATTTGAACAGTGAAAACAATGGGTGGTAGAATGTCTTTCATTGGATTTCTTAATATTTAGTTTAATAATAATATGCTTATTTATTCATGTAAATGTATGTTATACTGTTCAGATTATAATTATGCAAAATTGTAATTGCTTTATCTAAGGGAAAATTGCTTTATCTAAGGGAATTTTATAGAGGATGTGTACAATGTACAGGCATTGAGATTCCATCAAAATTAAAACCATCTTTTATGTGTTGCAGCAGAAGAAAATTTTCTGCTCTATTATGAATTTGATAGTTCTCATCATCTTTGCTTATTAAGCTTTAGTATCATTAGACCCCCACACTTAGTTGAGATGATCATTCACTCAGATAAGCAATACATGTATTATCTGTAATCTCCTAACAGATATCTACTTCTTTTGCTCCAATAAACAATACCGTAATGATGGAATAAACTACCCTAGAAATAAGCTCTTAATATAGATGTTGATTCTGAGGAATCTATAAGAGTGTCAGTGAGGCGCTGACAAGGCAGGAATCCATCTTGCTATGTGGCTGGTTTTTGAACCACAGCATTTTGGATCTTGTCCTACACAAAGCAACAGTTACTCTCTACTATTTTACCAGGTAAACTGTATATTCCCTCCTCTTCAGCACTTTTTCTTGAGAAAGAAATTTTTTGTAGTCAGGCATTTTGTAGAGGATGAGAAAAAAAGATATTCTGTGGTTATAGTAATAGACTTCCAGTATGACCTCTGACTGACTACTCTGCCTGCCATTAGCATTTTTTAAGATGACAGGTTAGGTTGTCTTCTGGCAAATGTCTTGGAAAATTATTTCTGTGTCACTTAAGACCAAGATAGGTTCAGTTTTGGTAAAGCATTTCTCTTAAAGCCTTTGAGTCTGCGAAGCACTTGTGTAAATTCTTAATTTTAAACATGTGAATAGTACTATTAACTCTGATGAGGCTGCTCACATATTAAAGCAAGGGACATGCTTAAGTGCTTCACTAATAACAGTAGAGGAGGGGGAAAGAACACCCATGACCTCCACTTATGTTACCTCATTTTATTTATTTATTTGTTTACTTATAGAGCATGTAAAAAATATTAACATTGTCATTCATTTGCCTTTGCTTCATAGCTGATGTACTTCAGAAAAAAAAAAAGGAGATCCCGTGGAAGACTGGATTGCTTCTGTAGGCAATCATGATAAGTTCTTGATCAGCAATCAGAAAAAATCTATCAATAACTTTCCCCCCAAACACAGTGCTTTGAGTTTTCACAATATTTATTTTCCTAATTTTCTGAAAAAAAGTCTGAACATTGAAGTCTAGGAAATTTTCTGAAAAACAAGAGCATTCTGATTTTCTCTTGTTAATCCAAGTACAACACAAGATCTGTATTTCATCATCAGAGAGAGGCTTAAGCTCTTAGCATTTTGTGAAGGCAACATCCTTCAGTCAAGATGACTTCACAGAATTTTATTAGGTTTGTTTTTTTTTTTTTTACAAACTAGCTTAGACAGGTCTGTGTTTCACTTTTGTTCTGATATACAGGCCAGCTCCCTGGTCAGAGAATTATGTTGCCATCACACTGTACTTTCAGGTATGTTGATGAGCTGATGATAATTAACTCTGATAATTGAGACATCTGTTCCATCCTGTCAGTTCTCTCTAGTTGGAGATGATCTATAGGTAGCCAGGCTGGACATCATAGGCCTATTTACCATGATATACCTGCATACATCCATGAGTGGATGAAGCTCAAATTTCTACCACAATTTAAATACTTAAATTTGAGCTTGAAATTCAACAATTGGAAAGAATTTAAAGTTTCAGTGCTGAACCTCAGACAATGTTTCTGAATTTAACTCTGTTTAGTTATTTTATTGTTAAATAATCACAAACTGATCATGTTAGATATGCCTTAATTATTTTATTGACAAGAGACTATATTAAATCTCAAAGCTTCACCTAGAAGTAGACAGTCAAAGCTTATTCAGTTATATTTCTCCACAAGCATTTCCTTTCAATTTTAAAGTATTTTAACTACCTTGACTTTTAAGAGTTTTTGTTGTATGTAATGTTAAAATTTGTTTACTTTTTGAATTTTATTTAAGAATGAGTGGATATTTCCGGTCTGGTCTACTTCTGAAGTTGTGTAATATCAGATTTCCAGAGTGATTCTGATGTCAGATTCCAGCAAATGGAACACTTCAACTGTTATGCCATTAGACAGTGTTACAGAATAAAGCAAAAGGTCAGTGTTATCATGGTAAGTGCAATAAAGCATGCTACAGCGCATTAAGAGTGAGAATATATCAAGAGCTAAAGTTCTAATAAAATTTTTCATTAATAGAATTGCAAGGAACTAGAAGCTTTATATAAACAGGGTTAAAGATTTCTGTAAAACTTGAAATGATGCTTAAGTATTCATTTCAGACATTTTAACCTGCAATTAGAGGTATATCCAAGGCACATTATTGTGGTCTGAAATCTGAGATGTCTTTTTAATTTAGGAACTTTCATAAAGCATTTCTTATGTGTATATGTGTCAACATGTTTTTACCTGAGAAGGAGTTAGAAACAAAATTTAGAAATTGCAATAGTTAATCTTCTGGTCAGTCCTGGGTCTGGATACATGAGTTTAACATTTCATTGAAGATCCATTTCCAATTTTGATCTCTTCCAGATAGTAGACACAAAACTGTCATTCAGTTATGCGTCATTTTTTGTCATTATGTAGGCAAACAAAAATGTTTTGAAATTCTTTGGCACAAATCTTCCTTTCCTAACCACTCCTGTTAATATGGCTAACTCTCAAATTGTACTTCAGTAATATCAGAGAGTTGTCGTGGAGCTCCGGGGCTCTGTAGATGTTAGCTTGTCATTTAAAATTTTTTGTTACTAGCATTTACTACAAGCACCTTATTTTCTCTTTCTGTCTATGCCATCCTCAACTTTTGTCTTATGACATGAGATTTAAATAAATGGGATATATAAAATCTCTTTTACTACTATTAGATTTTTTTAACAGTCCTTTGCAGTGTTCTGATGCAGTAAACTCTGTAACAACCAATATTATGTATAAATTCTTGAAATTGTTTTCAAAAATATTGTACAACATGTAATGAATGAAATATACAGTGTACTAGAAATATAGATTTTGATAAATATCACCCAGTTTTATTGTTTTATAATGCTTGTTCTGTCAATTTTAGGGGGAAGCTACTTTCAAAACAATGCCAAATGTGTCTTTCTGGAATATTATGCACAAAAATACTCATTGCTGCAGCCAATTTTAGCTTCATGGATAATATTTAATAGCATGCATATGGTGTTGTATATTAATAGTATGTATTAAGAACTTAGAATTTGGAATGAATAGATTTGCAGAGTTCTTTATTCACACATTTTAAAGCAAAAGAAGAAAAATTACATCACGATTATTCTAAAAGTCATCCCCTGTCAGGTTAGATGCAGTCAACAGTTTCCATATTGAAGATGTTCTTGGACTTTGGGTTCACGGTGACTTTTTTTAGTTTGTTTTGTTACAGACTCAAGATATACAAGGGCTACTCTAAAAGAAGTGCCTCCCATTTTATTATGCTGATCCATGATGTCAGAGGTGGATGCTGATGATATGGAAGTAGATGTGGAATCTTCCCACCAATTTTCAGTTACATTTTGTTACCAGTATGGCAGCAGAGGGGCAGTCTGACAAAATGGCATCTGATACAGAAGTGCAGATGAAGCAAAGATGTGTCATTGAATTCCTCCATGCAGAAAAAAATGGAACCCATTGACATTTGTTGGTACTTTCTGAATGTCTATGTAGACAGAACAATGGATGTGAACACAGTGAAGTGGTGGATGGTGTGTTTCAGCAGTGGCAACACCAAGATGAAAGATAAGCCACGTTCTGGGTGGCCATGCACAGCTGTTATATCATGAAGTGAAGAGTGTCTTGATCATCTTTGCAAATCAAATGATTACAAGCAGGGTACTACATACAGAGCTAAAATTCAACTTCAGTGTGTTGGAGAAGATGGTGGCAATGTTAGAATATTGCAGAGTTTGTGCCAGGTGAATCCCATGAATGATCACACAGGAACAGAAAGAACACCACATGCTGATATGTCAGGACCTATCGAACCAATATGAAGCTGAAGGGGATGTTTTCCTGGTTCATATTCTTACCAGAGACCAGACATAAGGTCAGCCCTGTGAGCTCAGGTCAAAACAGCAGTCCTTAGAGTGGTGACATGTGAATTCTTCACTGAAGAAAAAAATTCAAGATGCAGCCCTAAGCGAGTAAAGTGATGTGCACCATCTTTTGGGACAGAAAAGGGGTGAACCTTCTGGATTTCCTGGAACTCAGAAAAACCATAATCTCTGACTTCTACAGCATGATGTTGACTAAGCTGAATGCTCAAACATCCAGAGTCAGGTCAGAGATTGAACTTAAAGCAGCTCAGCTAGCATTTACAAGATAAGCAGTTCTCTGTTCACAGTAGACACCAGTCAGTGTCCCAGCTGCATTTACTGAGTTTAATGTAATGAGGATCACAACACATCACCTCCCATATCATAAGGTTCACACTGCAAATCATAATGCTAAGATGTTTCAATAACAATTTTTAACTTCCCTGATGATAAACAGAATTTTGAAGTTGAAAGATTGGAGTTACTTTCAAATCTTGCAGATGAATTATTCCCATTTCTGATAAATTTATAACAACAACAATAATAAATAGAATAGTAGGTATTTTCATCAGATTTTCAGATACAATATTAGGTCACCACTGCCTTTCACATCTTAATTCCTACATTTTCACATTCACACTGAAATTCACGGTGCTTGTAGGACTAGACAAGCAGAAGAATGAAAACAATTTTAAGGAACTAGCAGGTTCGATATATTATGCTTTTATCACTGTTACTCTGGAGGAGGAAGTATCTCCACACTGGTGAAATGGAAAGCTGAAAATACAGACTAATTTTCTTCTTGGAATACTTATTATTCTTTCAGCTGTCCTGAAATGGACATTTTCTTAATGGCCTGAAAGGTTGTCTAATTTTGTTGCTGCTTCAGAGCATATTACTTGATCTTTTTATAAAATTATACTTTGTAGTTCCTGATAAGAGATGTTGTTTGATGACTCTAAATAACTACCTCTTCCAAGAAGAAAAATATATTTGAATACTAACACAGATTCTCTCTCTGTTGCACTATTTCAGTCTTATTTTAAAATCAGTAGCAATAAAAGAATAACATATGTATATAAAAAACCAACACTGAATCTTGAACAGATACGTAAACTCATCACATCATTGTTATCTTCAGGCCAGGATAATGATTCAGGTTCTTGAATTTTTCTTACATTTAAACTGTCAGAACTCCAAGTCCAGACTAGTTCCTAGTCCTGTTTTCAAAACCCACTGCTCCCTCTGGGAGACCAATACGTCAGTATAATGCAAAATCTCTTTGTATTTTTATTGTGGATTCACAGAAGGGCATTAAATTTCAGTTCCATCCTGCCTGAGGCCTTTGATATCAGACTGCTTTTTTTCTGATGTTCCTCCAATTTCTTGTTTCTCAGTGACAACAATATTATGTCATTTCTGATTTGTCACCTCACAAACTGTCTAAAAACTACTAAAGCACTGAAAACCTACATATCTCTATTGAATAGAAAATATTTGAAAATGTTTGAAAATTAACAGTAATGTTTCCATTTTAGATTATAGCTGTCTATTTTTTCTGCTGCTGGCATTGCTATGGAATTCTGACACACTTCTCTATATTTACACAAAGATCAGATTCAGTGTAATTCTCAGTCCCATTCTTAACAATCTTTCATGTCATAAATGTGTTACTTTATGATCTTGAAAACATCTTAAAGAATAAAAAGAATAATAGGAAAATGATTGTAATGCTCACACTTTCTTGCACCCAGAACACATGCCAAAATGTTGTTTCCTATTTTAACGTAGACCTTACCAAAATTTCCAGTCACAGAGAATGTACCATGACCTTTGTAAAGGTTTTTCTTCATATTACCTTGATGGTTAAGGGGGAAAAAAGAATTTTACTCTGAGACTTCCTTGATTTAGTAAGCATATCTTATGTTCCAGTTTTATAATTAAAACCTTCTGTCCCTATCGTCATCTATTTTTCTGTCTAATTATGTCAAAATACTGAAGCACTGACTATAGCATCTTGTCTCTTCTGAACACAGACAATCTTTGCCTACAGCGAATGGTGTTCCCACACTGATTGAGTTAATTCAGTTCAAGGACTGCAGCATGCTTTAGGCTCACTTCACAAGTCTTTGGTCACCATAGCAGGAAGCATGCAATCATGCTTTTAGAATTCAAGTCTCCAGCAATTGTCATTTCCCGTTGCCTCTTTAATAGTTGTGTAAGTTAAAATTTCTGCATGTGTTCTCATGAATAGACTTTCCACAATATCACATGACTAATATATTTTTTAAATGAAGTCTATATCTTGTGCTTAGCAGACTGTCTTACTGATTAATCTTATTGAATCTGGCCAATATTTGAACTTGTACTTATAAACCTAGACTATCGTTACTAACATAACTGGGGAAAAAATGGCAGATTTTGGTTAAAATTATTTATTCTAGTGAGAATATATGATCTTAAACACATATTTTCAACATATTTCCTTATATGAAGAAAACATGTCAAGAAGAAAAGTACGTATTTTCTCATTTTCTTTCCTGTGGCATGCATGATGGTATCAACTGGGTACAATTTTATGGGCTCAAATTTAAAATTGTTAACATAAGAGGTGGAACATGTAATGTGGCAGGACTTCTTCATTTTTTAAATTAGCAGAAAACCTCATTGTGCCAAAGAAAATAGGGGGAAAAAAAAAAGAAGAAAAATAACAGCAAATCTAGACTCTGCCAACTTTTTTATTTCAATGATGTTTACATCAGCATAAAACTTTTTTAAAGATGTGCATCAGGGACAAGACACTTCTTAAAACTGATTCAGTTTTCTTAATAAAAATATGAAGAATACCTATTTATTTTTTAGAGTAACGGTGCATAGGACACTTGGTAAGTAATGCCCCCCATTTATTTCCATAGAAACTACAATATATAAAAAGAGCACAATAACACTATTTGGTAGAAAAAATTCTCAGATACAAAAAGCTCATTTTCAACACAGTCACTGCCATTAGCTATACATTTTCTCCAATGGAATAAGAGTATGCATTATAAAAATGTACTCCAGCAGGGGTGACCCACTGTTTCACTGATGTTGTGACAGCACTGTTGCTAGGAAAATATTTCCCACATAGTCTATCTTCCATCGGCCCAAATAGATGGAACTCAGAAGGCACCAAATTCAGAATACACAGCGGGTGTGGTAGGAGAGTCCAGTCAAGATGGGCAATGTGCTCCGCTGTTTTCCAACTGGCATGGGACCTGACATTATTGCGTTGCAATGGAAGGATTGTCTTCTTCTCTGACCTGACTCTGGATGTTTGAACTCTCAGCTTAGTCAGCATTATGATGTAGCTGTCAGAGCTGATGGTTTTTCTGGGTTCCAGGAAATCCAGAAGATTCACCCCTTTTGTATCCCAAAAGGCAGTGTATGTCACTTCAACAATGGAGGGATGATGGTCAGAAGATATTTGGTATTTATTTGGCTCACACTTTTTTTGTTACTAAAACCATGCCAACATCCATGGAGAGAATATATATTTGTGAGAAGATAAGTGAATACATTTTGCATTTTGGAGAATTTCAGCTTTTTAGATTAGTGTTATTTCTTTTCTTGTTAATGTGAGGGTAAATTTTGCCCAGAGAAGGTGTGGAGTCTTGCTCAGAGTGGTTGTGGAGTCTCCCTTCTTGGAGATTTTCAAAAACTGCCTGGACATGGACCTTGGCAACTTGCTTTAGTGTTCCCACTTGGAGAAGGATCATGACCTCCAAGAGGTCCCTTCCAGCCTTAACTGTTCTGTCAGTATGTGATTCAAAACAAGTGATTGTACAAATTCCAAACAATCACCACCCTCACTGGAGTCAAATATTTAAGCATGTTTAAATACTCTGCTCTTATGAGGTCATGATGAGTTAAATAATTTTTAATATAAATGTGCAGTTTTTTACCAAATAACTTCAGCCACAAAATAATCTCTCAGCTTCATGATCATACATAATATATATGCAAACTCAATAACATTTAGAATCTGCCCAAAGTCTTCCTAATAAATTAGGTCAAATTAATAGATGATGTTATGCATACTGACATCAGTGAAATTACATTAAAGATTACTTTTGCCCACTGCTTAATATTCAGTTTTTAACCTCTAGGTTTAGACAATTTACATTATGAAGAACTGTTACTACATTAAGGTTACTTTTGAGTCTGTATGTTTTTTTCTGAAGTCTGATTGAAATTGCAGATAGATGAGTAGGTTGCAGTCAGTCTTGAAAGGGAAAAGTAACATTAATAACAACTGTGAAAGAGAATGACTTTCTTTCAAACTGGCAGGTTTTGGGTTTTTTGCGCTTTCTGTAAAGGCACACTTTTACGCACAAGTTACAGTGTGACGAATATGAAGGCTGAGGTTCACTTTGATATAAAAACTCTAAATTTAACTAAGGTGATTATGTATAAGGGAAGAGCAATAAATATCTCCTGCACTGATGGTTGTAAGTCGTATACCCTGATCTGCAATAGTTCCTTTGTGTCCAGTTTGGGATTCTACGATCTGAACTACTGGACAGATGAACAACTTATTTCTGTATTACAAGTGGAGTTCACAGTTCAAACTCAGTCTGAAGGTCATTTATGAGTGGAGGGAGTCCTGAGACTTATCCTGTACAATATATTTATGAAGGACATAATGAGACTCAAAATACACAGACTCTCATCAAGTTTTCAGATGACACTGCATTGGGAAACAAAAGCAATACATTTAAAAACAAGCTTCCCATTCAAAGGGAATTAATCATGCTGGAGAAATGATCTAGCCTTTGGGGAAAACTTTGAACTTCAGCATCCATCTGACACTTACTATTATTTCACTTCTTATTACTGAAAATAATTCTTCATGTGTGTGTAGTATGATTGGTTTTCTGGATTCTAGTTGCTCACGACACAGTTGACATGTAAAATTGTGACTGTAATCCCATATCACTACTGTAAAAGAAATGTACATCTTGAAGAAACAAAATATAGCTCTAAGATACTAATTTGTTTTGAAGAGAATAACATTTTCTTAATTTTTCTGTTTTCTCAAGTTCCACCTTGTAACTCATAAGCTCTTAACCTTTTAGAAGACACGATGAAAATAGGTCACTTTTTAAACCATAATCAGAAGCCATATTGCTTCTGAAGATGCATTGTATTCTGTTTTCTGGCCTGCAGACTATACTACACTTTTGAGAAAATGGCCACGTTTTGAAGAAATCTAATTCAAACTTGAATATGCAAGAATTTAATCTGTTCAATGGTACCTGGTTTCATCATCATAATTTTGCTAATGGGAAGAATTTATTCAAAGAAGTTAGGTACAGATACAATTGTGGGACAAAGGCTTTGGGGAGATTTGTAATAGAAGAACGTCAAAACTCTAGCAAACTCTGGGTCTAATAAGTCATAGACATAAGTAAAATAGTAGTTTTCTTTTCTACTCCTTATACCATCTATGCCTATATTTGTATGTAAAAGAAATTTACATCTTAAAAAAAAAAAAAAGAAAAGAAAAAAAAAAAGAAAGAAAACCTTTTTTTGCAATCAAAACTTTTTCCAAAAGTAGCACCTGTTATATTTACACCACAAACATTTTTGCAAACTCTGATAATTAGATTCTGGAACAGGAGAGATGAAGGATATAGTATAATTGCTTTTTTCACTCCAGAGAATCTAGGATAAATTTTAACATCTGGCACCATACTATACCCTGAAAGACCTATAAGATTTCATGAGAGAAGCACTGCCATAATTCTGTAAGCTTGGGTCACACTTTTGATATCTGACTTGTTTTTGATGGTTTTTATACTTGTTAAAATGAGATTTAAAAGAGGTACTTTTAAACTTATTTGCCTTAGATAAATTCTGTCACATACATAAAACTTGAAAACATTGATTGAGAGAGCTTCAAACTAGGATCAGCAGGCAGAATATATTATTAGGGTACAGTACAGCACTGTTTGAGGGTGCCAAGGCTAATGTGAGCATCTATGCCACTCTAGGGAGCACAGCTTATTCAAGAGCACGTAAGAAGAGCTTGTATACCAACACTCACAGTATGATTAACAAATTAGATGAACTGCAAGCTTCAGTCCTTACCCAGAGCTATATCACAGGTGTTAGTGAGACTTGATGAGATGATTTGCATGGCTGGAGTGCTGGGACAGAGAGTTATCAGCTGTTCAGGAGAGAATGACAAGGCAGGCAATGCGTAGGTATTGACTGTACATAAGGGAGCGATTAGAATTTACAGCCCTTTATGTTAGGGATGATGATGTAGAGAGCATCTGGAGAAGGATAAAGAGAACAGAGAGCAAAGCAGATACCATGGGTGTCTACTATTGACTGCCCACTCTGGATGCCAGCACCCCGGAGCTATTCCATAGGCAGTCAGAAAAAAGCTCTGAATCAGTTGCCCTCTTCCTTATGGAAGATTTCGATTTCCCAGAAAACTGGAAATATCACTCTACAGTGACTGGGAAATTCTTAAAGCAGACTTTGAAAATTTCCTGTCATAAACAGTGAGCGAACTAGGAAAGATGTCCTCCTAGATCTGTTGTCTGAGAATAGGGAAAGACTTACTGGTGATGTAATGGTAGGCGTCTGTCTTGGACACAGTGATCATGAAATAGTTACGTTCAAAAGATTTTGGAGTATGGACAAAAAGTCAGCAAAGTTGCCACCTTGGATTTTAAGAGAGAAAATTTTAACCTACTCAGGGAGTTAGTTAGCTGCGTCCTCCAGCAATTTGCTTTGAAAGTTTTAGAAGTCCATGAGAGGCGGTTACATTTTAAGAACTAACTTCTGAAAGCATAGGAGCAAGCAATCACATTTCGTTGCAAATCAAGCAAGTGGGACAGAAGAATGCAACTTGGTCAGAATAAGACAATATATGACCTTGGGAAGTAATGTTTGGCTTCACAGGGAAACTACAGAGCTACAATTTACATTTGTAGATAGGAAGAAAACAAGAAAAGTCAAAGCTCAACCTGATTTGACACTGGCTAGCATGATGTTGCCTGTAAAGGAACAACTCCAGGCACAAGTACATTGAGACCATCCAGCTGGAAAACAGTTATGCAGAATAGAACCTAGGAGTCTTGATAGACACCAAACTGAGCATTTGAAGGGAAGGTGCAAGGAGGATGGAGTCAGGCTATCTTCAGTGATGTCCAGTGCCAAGACGGGAGGTAATGAGCAAAAATTGGAGCATAAAAGTTTGCGTCTAAGCATCAGGAAACGTTTCTTTATTGTGAAAGTGACTGAGCACTAGAAAAGGCTGCTGAGAGGGGCCGTGAAGTCTCCCTTCTGGGAGATTTTCAAAAGCCATCTGGACCTGGTCCTGGCCAACCTGCTCTATGTGCCCTGCTTGAACAGGGAGGGGTGGACAAAGTGACCTCTAGAGATCCCTTCAAACTTTCAAGAATGAATGTCAGAGTCTGTGCCTGAGACCAAGTAATGCTGGACAGAAGTACAGACTGGGAGATGAGTGGTTGGAGAGCAGCCTTGCACAGAAGGATCTGACAGTAGACTCAATACAAGTCAGCAGTGTTCCCTGCCAGCCAGAACAGAAGTATTCTGGGGTGAATTAAACACACATCAGCTAGCCAGTGAAAAGAGGTGCTTATCCCATTGTATTTAGTCACACCTGAAGTATTGTATGCAGTTCTGAACTCCAAAATACAAAAAGGATATTAAGATACCTGAATGCATCCAGAGGAAGGCAACATAGCAACAAAGTTAGACACTGGAACAGGCTTCCTGGAAGCATTGTTGATGTCCTACGCCTGTCAGTGTTCAAGAGGTATTTGGATAATGCCCTAAGTAATATGCTTTGACCACTGCTTAACCCTGAAGTGGCTCAGCAGTTAAACTCAATGATTTTTGTAATTCCAATTCTAATTCTAATAATTCCTGTTCTAATTCCTATACTATTCTGAATTTGTTTTCTTCAAAGTTAGGTAACCTTTGCTTGCTTACTGTGAATAGAAAACACAAATGTTGCATACTTGTTGGAAAGATGAATGATTAAAATTAATTTTCCACAATGCCTGGTAATCTATCCTCAAGCCACCCATTGTGAGAGTTATCTACTACTTTGAAATAAGTGTCTCTTACATTAAATGTATATTCTTATATAACAGTTATATATATATTGACTTGTGAAGTTAACCTTGCTGGATAATTCTTATAAGCACATTGAAAGTTGTGTCATTTATCTTTTTCTCTTTTTAAGATTCACTCATTAGTGTTATCAGATACATCTTTCCTTCATATTAAAGGACATCATATTATTATGTTTAAACATGAAAAGTGTCAAGGCTCTATTGCTTAGAAATGAATTCCTTTTTTTTTTTTTTCTTTCCCACTTTGCCTTTACACACTACTTCCTAAAGTCTTCTGTCAGTATAAGGACTCCTTAATAATTTCTATGCATTAATGCTTTGGAAAATGTGATACTAGTGGATATATCCTAATATCCTGCCGAGTATGGTGTTTTTTTTTTTTTTTTTGTTTGGCTTTTTTTTGTGAGACAAAAAATTAATAATAATAAAATAATAATTATTTTTAAATAGCAATAAAAAAAGGGTTTTTTTTTGACATGACTCCACATTGAGATTTGATTAGTTATGTGCAGAATGTACTGAAAGGAAATGGAGAAACTTTGGAGCACTAATGTATATTACACTGGCACCTCAGAAATGAATGTGTAGTCTCCCTTTTCTGCTTTCTGTTGCAGTTCTTGAGATCCTTTAAACAAGAAAGTGGCATAAAAAGATTGTGATAAAACTTATACAATCATTAAGGCAAAAATGTTACCTTTCAAATTTACTTCGGAATGCATTCAAGTTTGATATCAAGAGATGCATATTCCAAATTTTTAATTCTAGGATAAAGAGAGTCCTAGAGTTTTGAATAGAATAATTAAATTTATCGTCCCCACAGACTTGTTTATAAGCTTATCTGAAAATTTACTTGACGTCTGCAAGCATTTTTCTGCCTGGAAATGTATTCATAATTAATGTATCTCTTTGCCTTGTAACAGTATTGTCTTTCAATTTAGTTTTTTTTTTTCTCAATTTTCTAAAGCCCCAAATGTTTAGCTTAATCAATTTAAATGACTTGTCATATAAACAAGTCAAGTCCTTTAACCTTTTTTCATAAACATGTTTTTTTCCATTACCATTATTATTTTTGCATTCCTCCAATGTGGTTTGAGTTTAATTAATGTAGGTAACTGAAATTATACATTATTTTCTAAATAAGGTCTTAGCTCTACTTTTTCATGTTATGAATTCAGAAGAGTTTCCAGCCACTTTGTCTTTTCTGATGCTTCCTAAAAGCATGAAATTTTTAAAAAAGTTTTGCTACACTGATAGCTCAAAATCAACTTGTGGGATTTGAGATTTGAAGTGGCAGTCTTACGCTGAAGCCAAGATTACCTAGGTTAGACCAAAAGTGGACAACTTAATATTGCGTCAGCATAATCAGTTAAAGGATGTTGTGGAAGAAGGAATTTGTCAGGAATGCTCTAAATTTAACTAATCTGCTTTACCTTGGGAGAATAGACTAGTTGACATCTTAAGGCCTCTTTTGTTGTTGCAGCTTGCAACAATTATATTATATTTCTATAATTCTCAGTAACTTTATGAATTTTATGTTTTATTATTCACAGCAGCAAAAATTATTCTTAATTTTTCAGTATCTAATATTCTCAGTCCTTAAGAAACCGGGCATGGAATTTTCAGTACTTATTCCAAATGATCTACTGTGTGACAGGTGTTCAAAACCGTAGTTCTCAGTTAGGAGTATGATAATCAGAGTCCTGAGTTTGCAGACTTTTTCCATCTATACGTCTTGACTCATCCATAATTTATTTGACATTTGTAATAGTCGTAACAATTTTAGCACAAATTAAATTATTTAACACATTTCTGTATCAAACATTGTGCAGTTGCATTAGTGTATGTTTTGAATTCAGTTCAGTAATAAAAATTACACCCTTTCTATCTATTTTCCAGTTATATTTTTCTGTGACCTCTAGATAGAATTCATTCCTTTCCTCTATTAGCTGTGCCTTATTCATACAGCCCAGGATCTCCCAGGGCACATGACAGATGTTCCCCTCCATTCCAGAGCCTTTTCCTCAGAACTGCTCCATTCCTCCAGTCTCTGTGGGTCATCTGAAAGGTATCCTTGCCCTCGAGATTATCAACTGGTCACCTCAATTAGATAGCATCCGCAGACTCATTGAACATCCATCCGCTCCAATATCTGCTCTAGGTCATTGATAAAGCTGTCCTGGCTCTGCCCTGCCCCCTGCTGCTGCACTGTAATGGCAACTGTTTTTGCCCATTCTACCCCAGGTGTTCACACACTGCCCAACAATGCAAACATCAGCGTGCCACTAACTTTTCCTCAGCTGAAACCATGTAAGAGATTATTCTTTTATGCCATTGCCTCAAAGCTTGCTAAGGAACAAGCCCAAACAAATCCTGGCCAAGGGTTGAGAAATCCTTTGTCTGGAGGACACAGATGGACAAGGCCAGGGGCAATGAGAGAGATAAGTCATAGCTTAATGGCCAGGAAGCAGTCTTTTGTGTGGACTTATCTCCAGGGAGATAGCCATCTCAGGGGGTACTCACATGACACTTACCCAAGCACCCGGAGATGTCACATAGGCAGGAAAAAAAGGAGGATAAAAGAGGGATCAACAACCATGAGGATAGGTTTCTGACAACAGATTCCTCATGAAGAAGAACAAGAAGTTTTCTGACATGAGAAGCCTCATGACCTGCCACTCCATCCTGGACTTGCTCTGCGCTCTACCTGCTTGCTGCCTAAGGCCGGCCACTCTGCTGCTGCTTTCCCCTGTGAGGTGTCTGCCATCAAATCCCTCACTACGGAAAGCCTGCATGCTGATGGACTCTCCTGGGCCTGCTACTGGAGACCTGCTGCTTCCTCCCGGACTTACCCTGCAGCTTCTTCCTGGACCTACCCAGTACCTGCACCTTCTTGCTGCCTAAGGCCGGCCACGCTGCTGCTGCTCTCCCCCCCTGCACCTCTGCCTTGGACCATCAGAATGGCATGCAACGGTACCTCTGCTGAATCCTGGTGGTGACCATCCCTGCTTTACGCAATTCTTGTTTCTTTCCTATCTTTTCTATCACCCGCCTTCCCTTTCCCATCACCCTAATTCGTAATAGTGTCCGTCCTCCCCTTCCCCATCTCCCTGATTAAGATTTGTAATAAACCTGGTTGGACCAACATTTGAACTGTTGTTTCATAATCTAACGCCGGGTATACATATATCAAAGAACCTCCTCTCCCTCTGATAATTTGGAGCAAGACAAACCAGGACATCACTCCACGATTTTCCCAAGGAACAAATTAAGACTAGCTATCCAGTAGTTGCCCAGACTGACCTTTCAGGCTTCTTTTTAAGCTAGGACATTTGACTTGTTTTAGTTGTGTGTGATGTCTTCCAATCTTCTAATTTTTCAGAGATAATGTCTTACAAAGACATTGGCCAGCTTTGTCAGCACTTTTTGGTGCAGTCTGTCAGGTCTTCGAATTTCAATTAGTCCATGACTTGACACTCATCAACTGCTGCTGTCTTCTCCTTACATCCTGTCTCTAGGCAGAGATTTCAAACAATTTGTCCAAATTTGTGTATTCTAAAATCTATTGTTTTCTTGTAGAATATTTGTAGTCTTTAAGTGTGCTTACTACCCAAATACTGGACCCAGGCCAGGCCTCTTAGTCCAGCAGTTCTCTGGATATATAATTTTACTCACCAAAGGATGCTCTGTGATATACCCTGAAGTTTCATAATCACAAAAATAGATGACTTTTCTCGCTTGTGAATCAGTCTACTTCAGGAGAAAGACAGTTACTTATAGCATTTAATAGCCTGGTGATTACAGCTATAAATCCACTTCATTAGGTTAGTACAGCTTTACTCGAGTACCTGGGACCTTTTCTGTCTCAGTTTTCCAATTGGCTATTTCTGAAAAAATGTTCTCACAGTAGTTGTCCCTCCAAGTGGATGGTGATGAAGTAATTCTCATTTTCTTAGTGGA
>JACDJE010000383.1:636451-682477 GCA_016647715.1 Pavo muticus | reverse complement strand
TTATCATTTAACTGTGCTTTTTAATTTTTTACCATTTTTGGAACTGTGAAGTCTACAGTTTTAAATACCTTTCACTTATTTTATGTATTTTATACTCTGCCTTCAAATTTTAAGTTGGCTTCTGAGGATTATTATTAAGAATTACCTCCAAACAAATTGTGATCTGGTTCTTGCATTATTTTCAATTTAAAATCACCCCCCAATCCATTCCAAGAACTCACTGGATACTTTCAGTCCTGCAATAGTACTTTTCAACATGTTTCAGATAGTTAAAGTTGTATAAGCAGGAATGTTTTTAGTTTCAATCAGTAGTTGATGCTTCTCTTCTGCTAACAAGGAGATGATCAGATACAACCAGACTGATTCACTAAAAGCAGATGATACCTGACCAATCTGGTGGCCTTCTACAGTGGAGTAATGGCATGAATGGACAGAGGAAGATCTACTGACATTGCCTATTTGGAATTCTTAGAGGCTTTGATATAGTCCAACACCACATTCTTACATTTTTATCTCTAAATGGGAGAGATATAGATTTGAAAGATGGATTATTGACTGGATAAAGAATTGGCTGGCTAGACAGTCAGAGGCTATGTCTAGATGGAAGCTGGTAATGAGTGGCATCCTCCAGGCATCCATACTGGGACTGGTTCTCATTAATATCTCTATCAATGACCGAGACAGTGCGATTGAGTGCTCCCTCACAACGTTTGCAGACAACACCAAGCTGAGTGATGCAGTTGGTGGAATAGAAGGAAGGGAGGCCATCTAAAGGGACCTGGACAAGCTCAAAAAGTGGGCCCACACAAATCTAATAAGGTTAAATAAAATAAGGTGTTGCTCTTGGATCAGGGCAATTCCAGTTATGTGTACAGACTGGGACTCCTTGAGAGCCTACCTGTGGAGTTGGTCTAGGGGGTTCTTGTAGATGAAAAGTTGGACATGAGCCAGTAGCACGTGTTTTCTGCCTAGAAGGCCAGCTGTATCCTAGACTGCATCAGAAAAGGAATGTCCAGCTGGGAAAGGGAGGTGATTGTCTCACTCTCTACTCTGCCCTTGCGAGGCCCCACCTGGAGTATTGCATGCAGATATTGGTCCCCTGGCACAAAGAAGATGTGGAGCTGTTGGAGTAGAACCAGAGGGCTGGAACACTTCTCCTGTGGAGAAGATTGAGGGACCTTGCTCCCAAAAGGGAGCTTATAAACAAGATTTTTTACATGGTCTGACAGTCATAGAATCATAGAATCATAGAATCATAGAATCATAGAATCATAGAATAGCTTGGGTTAGAAAGGACTTTAATGATCATGTAGTTCCAATCCCCTGCCATCGGGAGAGTTGTTGACTACTAAATCAGTCTCTTGATCAGGCTACCCAGGGCCCCATTCAACTTGACCTTGAATACCTCTAGGGATGGAGCATCCACTGCTTCTCTGGGCAATCTGTTTCACTACCTCATCACTTTCTTAATGAAAAATTTCCTTATAACATCTAATCTTTATCTCCCCTCTGTTAGCTTAAAATCTTATCCTATCGTTACAAAACCAGTTAAAAGTCTGTCTCCCTGCTGATAATAAGCTGCCTTAAGCATGGGAAGGCCACAGTGAGACAGAGCCTTCTTTTCTCCAAATGGAATAGGGTCCATTTTCTCAGATTGTCTTCATAGAAGAATTGGGAACAGTTTTATATTAAAAGAAGGAGGATTTAGTTTAGATATTATGATAAAATTCCTTACTCAGAGAATTGTGATGCACTGGAACAAGTTGCCCAGAGGAACTGTAGATGTCCCATCCTAGGGACTGCTTGAGGCCAGCCTGGATGGGGCCCTGGGAATCTGATCTTGTGGTAAGCAACCCTACTCACATCCAGTGAGCAGGAATTAGGTAACCTTTAATATCCCTTTCAACCCAAGCTATTCTATGTTTCTATCATTCTATGATTCTATCATTCCATCATTCTGTGATATGAACTATTTGAAAGAAGGTTGCAATAAGGAGGTTATCAGTCTCTTTTCTCAGGTAACATGTGATAGGATATGAGGAAACAGCGTCAAGTTAAACCAGGGCAGGAATAATGGGACATTAGAAGGAATTTTGTCATGGATGGGGTAGTCAAGCATTGGAATGTGCTGCCCACAAATCACTTTCATGATTCTGTAAATCTTGATCTCTCAGAATTTAAGAACATCAGATATTTATACTTTCCTTCTAAAGTGACAACTCCATCATTAACTTCATTCTGCTTCTGAGATGCATAGATCAAACCTGCGTATGATGCCCTATAAACCAGCTCAGCACAGTTTCTATAGCGAGCAAGTGAGGCACTCTTCTTTTTAAGCTGTTTATAAGACTATAATTATGAAGAATCTTAGGACATCTGTAGTAGAGACACACATCAGATTTGGATTGCAAGAAAAACCTATGCACAGGAAAATATCTTGATTTTAATTTACTACCAGAGTTTATGTAATTTGCTATAAACATCCTTAGAACATACAAAAAAATGTTATGGGAGTTGGTGCTCTAGTGTTATGTTTCCTGATGCTCTCTAGTATATTGTATATTGACCTTTTTGCTTAAATCTAATTTTAATGGGGGCAAATATATATAAACACTTTTAAGTCTAATGGGTTAGAGATGATGATGACTGAGTAATGTTTAAGTATCACAATATATGCTCCTCTAGGTATGTGATGGTCATAGAAGGATAATTTAAGGTTTACAAGGATACGTTATTAAAATTTTAATGAAAAGAGTCTGGTATGATCATACATCTTTAAGGATATCTGTCATATTGTGTGCATGTGAGATCCTTGCAGAGTGGTATGCTGGAAATGAAGTACATTAAGAATGTATTCCAGAAAAAAAAAAAAAAAGAGGCAAAAGCCAACTTAAATGTGGAGTAAAGGCAGAAAAAGATCCTTCTGCATTAATATTTTCAAATTAACACACAAGGGACTAGCATATACTTGTACGTATGCTCCAAAAATAATACCCCCTCTTTATTTCCATGGAAATTAAAATAAATACAAAGAGCATAATAACACTATTTGATGGAGCAAATTCTTACATACAAATCATTAGTTTCCAGCATAGTCAACACCATTAGCTATGCATTTTCTCCAGCAATGAAGAAGACTCTGCATGGTGCACTCGTAAAAGTCTGTACCAGCAGAGGTGACCCAATGGCTCACAGCTAAAATGCACCACCCACCATCTCAGCAAGCATTGATGAATGTCAGTGGGTGCCAATTTTTCCACATGGAGAAATTTAATTTCACACATTTGCTTCATGCACACTTCCATGTCACATGTCATTTTGTCACCCTCTGATGCCATTTATCTCACATCAACAACATGTAACTGAATATTGGTGGGAAGGCTCAGCCGTTACTGCCTCTGACATTATGGGCCATCATAATACAAGCAGCCCTCATATTTTGTTCTCTGAATTATTTTTCATGTACACATTGAGACAGCAGTGCTTATTGGTGAGGAAATCCAATTGAAGTTCAAGTTTCTGATGCATTTATGAATAGTTAAAATTATACAGGAAATACTATTTCACTGTTTGAATCTTTATCAGCCTATGTTTCCGTTCAGTTGGATTACAGTTATTCAACACAATCATGAAAGGGAACTGAACTCATAATATTTTATTTTCATAGCTTTTCTGCTTTATTAGCAGAACGATATTTTAAGCTTGGCCCAATATATCACATATTGATATATAGCAGCTCCAAGCATAAAGTGGATAAGAAATGGAATGCTATGTATTTTCTGAGAATATTTTTTGAAGCATCTACCTGTGAATAAAAATACTCAATTAATTCAAAGTTTAAAAAGTATGGCAAAAATTTTATTGACACTCAAGAGAGACTTCTTTTTTTCTTTCTGACAGAAACAATAACTATCTCCCCCATATAAATGTTAACAACAGAGAAGAATATATTTCCTTCACTGGAAAATAGAACAACTTTTTGATAAGCTGAGCAAAACAGATTGGGAAAAACTGTATATTCCCTCTGTATTGCTTGCATTAAATGCATTATCCTTTAATTAATTGCTAATATCTAAGGACTGCCTTTTCTATTTTTTAACGTTCCACCAAAGTAGAAAACTAATCTGTGATCCTGCTTCATCTGACAGCTAGGCTGTTCCTGATCCCTAAAACCTAAAGTTTGAGTTTGTTTGTGTTAAACTAAGTGCTGGCTGCAGAAGACATTGCCCTCTGTGACAGAGGAGATGTGACCCAGACAAGAGTTTAAAATCAGAAGTGGATGCATTAGCACAAATTTGCGGAAAGGGACAAGGAATGGAATACTTAGTAGGAGGCTTCATTGTGTGTTATAACTTCAGGCCACTACTTCCTATCCAATCATAGAATCATAGAATCATAGAATCACAGAATCACAGAATCATAGAATCATAGAATGGTTTGGGTTGGAAGCTACCTTTAAGATCATCTTGTTCCACCCCTCCTGCTATAGGCAGGGATATCTCCCTCTAGACCAGGTTGCTCAAAGCCCCATCCAGCCTGTATTTAGGTTATGCCTAAGCCTTACTGTTTCAGTCTGGATTCTGTCTGCATTTTTTAAGGACTACATTTTCATTTAAGTAAATCCTTGGAATTAAAAAAAAACTATCATATGCTGTGCTTAGTGATAGGTTCTCTGAAGAAGTGGGCTGGAGAACAACCAGATCAAGAAGCCAATCTGAGAAGCACTGGGAAATCTGATAAAGAAAATTCTGTGCACTGCATAGGTAACTAGTTTAGAAGTCTCCATCAACATCAGCAACCAAAGATGACAATGGTAGTGAAATCTAGGAGGCTTACATGGTGATCTATATTTCACTAGACATACGACTATACCTTTGCATTTTATAGACCTACATATTGAATTTTGCATTGTTAACCATTGTAGATTCACTACTTGTTAATATTCTATGAACATACATGATCTTAGAATCATAATAGATTGAATGCTATCTAACACCCATCTAGCACTTGTCATTCCCTCTTTCTGATATACTATATTTCTTAGTAGAAATATAGATGTTCACAATCTATTATCTAAGAAGATAATAGATTTTCTCAGACAAAGAAATACCAGAATAAAAACAGCCAAAATCTAGACAAAGATCTAGTAGCCAAGAGGAGTAGTGATATCGATTATGCAAACAGGGAAGAGAAGGGATAGTCAGCAAATTTGCTGCCAACATTTTTTGTTTATTTTTCATTATGAAAGGATGATTCACAGCTCAAGGAAGAACTAGAATCTTTAATACATAATCAACACTCAAACTTAGTTGTCATGATGAAGATTAATAGAGAGACTTACCTTGTTTTGTTTTGGGGATAAATTAATTTTCCAACTCATCTGTATCTGGTACCGACTATAAATGAGATAGCTCTATGGGGTCAGTAGACATAATGTCAGACCTACGCTGTCATTTTTAGGCAGTAGTTGAAGGTCAGCAGGTTAGGACACCAGAAATAATATCAGATTGATTGTTTGTGTTTCAGCAGTTGAATTCTGCATCAGGTGGCAGTAAGTAATGCTCATGCCTTTATAATGTATTTATTGACAGAAGATTAAGTTTCGTATAAACTGGATATTTGCAAGCATGATGTTATTGAAGGGCTAGCCAGTGTAGAAGTGTATTAATTCTGTTCTTTATAGATATGCAGTTATTCCTGTTTGCAGTGCTTCAGGATGTACCTTTACAGTAATGGCAGAAATAATAAGCCCTAAGAGAGGTGCTTGCACTTTAGCTAACTAAGGACCTGGTCTGCAATAGAAGGATGTCAAAGAGAAACATCAGTTTTTTGATTTACACAAGTCATTCATGCTCATTGGGGACTGAAGATCTATTCAGCTAACAAGCATATCTTAGGCGTTTTTGAGATGTTATGTAGACATAACCACATTGTGTATTTTGTGGTTCACAATGCATTAATGACCTTAATATATATTAAAAAGAGTAATGGAGATTAAAATAAGATTTTCATAGACTGTTAAAGTCACTGTGGAGAAACTTTGAAAATTCGAAAGTAACGTGGATTTGAACTATGGAATCATATGATGATTTTTGTTGGAAGCGATCTTAAAGCTCACATTTTTCCAACCGCACAACCATGGGCAGGGATAAATTCTGCTAAATCAGGTTGTAGAAAATTACAATGTAACAATGGAAACACATTTCTGTACACTCAGAGGAGCTGGGAGAAGTGAAGTGTCATAGATAGGAAGTCTGAGATTTTCTAGAGAATTGGCAGTCCCTTCACAAAACAATATTAAGGAAACAAAGAATTGCAGGGAAGAGGAATGTCTGGAAATGCAATGAAATCAATTGGAGTAAGCGAGAGGCTCTGGCTGACATGAAACTCAGTCAGAAACTTCCCAGAAAGTAAATGGTAGACAGTGTTATTAAAGACTAAAGGAATAGAATTGCTAAATAATGAAGTAAGGCTAGGAATTAATAGTTGAATCTATTAGAGCAAAATAAAAAAGAGTTAGACACAAAATGAGGTACCTCAAATCAAGGATATCACAAGAGAACCAGAAAAGTATTCTGTTAGATTCTGTTAGTGCATTAGAAAAAGAAAATCAGCAAAACAGGCATCTTGTTACACTACAAAGAGGCAAAGATGGTGGTGGTTATTACACGGAAAGGCTGAAATGTTGAATGAGTACTTATTTGCCTTGAGAATACTTCTGACTGTGATCAGATAGTTAAAAAATAGGTGATCTGAACTATATGTACAAAAAATGAAGAGAGTGACCTTAGATCATAACCTGATTAATTCATTACAAGGTGCCTCATAGATCTGCATAAATAAAATAGTTAACAGTTGTCAGTGAGAACTCAAAGAAAGAAAAAAAAAACAACACAGAGGAAAAAAAGTGTGTATTTTAGAAAAGAAATAAAGGACAGTTAATAATAACTTGAACAATATCAAACAAATAATGTAAAGCTTACCTTCCTTACACACACACACATACACACACACACAAAAGCAACATATAATGGGATTTTGGGGAAATTAAGAAGCACGTACTTTATTTTTTAAGCTTATTGGAATTCTGATAGTGTTTCCCATGCATGATGTAAGATACAAAATTTACAAAAACATTTTTTGGATGAAAATGTTCTAAATAAGTTAAAAACTGGGTAAATACTCCGAGTAGTTATTTCTGAAATGTAGTAGTAACCTATCTAATAGTAAAGTATCAGACATTATAATAATTTCTAGCATTAGGAGTACCACGCTTTTATGAAGAAGCAAACATATTGATGACATATACATATATAAATAGTCATCATTGTGAAATATACACTATTTCAAGACTGAATGAAATTCTCTGAGAAAGACGGTGGCTTTCATTTGAAAATATTTGCAGGAAAACAGAAGGAATGATCATTGGAAGTTTAGAAAACAAAAAATCAAAATAAGACCTAGGAAATTTTAAACACGGGAAAGAGCTGTAAAATTGGAGGAATTAATTATTTTGCATGGTCAAAGAAGACAGAAGTTGTTACTAAACTCAATCACTCCAATGGATATCTAGTTTTGATTCTTAAGTAAAGTATACTAATCTAAAGTACAGTTAATCAGTAAATTAGATTTTCCAGGGATGTTGCAGGATATCCTCTGGGAGAAATATACATGCATAGTAAACTGAATGGACAAATCTCTCCAAAGAATAGTTCAGATTTAGCCAATTTACAAGCAGGAATCCATCCCATACTTCAGAATCTTTCATGCTGTGTTCTCTATTCTTTCTTTCTGCAGTGAAGATATGTGTCTCAGCTCACCTCAAATAATTGAGTGAAGCAAGATTTACAGGAGTAATGTTAGAGATGAATTGTATGTTGGTAAACTTGATGCCTCAGATGAAAACTGCTGCATAAGGGCAAAATATTATATTGTATTACTAATGCCATGTATCACAGATTTTTGGGATGAAAGCAAACTGTAAACAAGGTCATCAGCCCAATAATCTTTACAGACCTTTCTCCTCTCTGTCAACCTTATTTAGAATACGCTCAGAATGCATTTGAAACTGCTGAGTTTTAAGAAAAGTTTAAGATAATCTTAGTACTCCAGAGGAGACGTTTGTTGCACTGTAATGTTTCTTACACATTAGAGAAGGAAAGGAGAAAGATTTGTTTATCTGAGTGTCAGATTTTCCAAGGAAGATTATCACCAAAAACAGACTAAAATAAAACACAGAATCAAGAATAATGTCAGTGAGAATAAAAATATAGTTATCTTTTATAATTTCTAAGCCGATCAACACTCAGAAAACAACATTTATTCACCAGAAGCCTGTTAGATAATTCAGAATAATGAATAATATTGAAACAAATTATACTGGAGCATAGTCTAACGGAAAATATTTACCTATACGTTCTTTCTATGGGATCTCATGGAAAGAAAGACTGAAAACTATTTGCAGTGCTTTTGTTTTCACACTGGCCATTCATTAGTATGTATCGAATATAAACAATAGCAGATGGAGGAAAAAGTTGCTATGTCCTCTGAGAAGAAATTAATCTTGTAGTAAAGAAATAAAGGAAATAAGACGCTTTTCATGCAATCTGTCTTCTAAGCTGCTGACCAAAATATACAGATGCCATCATTCTTTAGAATCAGCTCTGAAGATGCCATTCTTTATCAGAGAACAAATGTCACTAGCTGAATTCTGTACAAAAAGTAAATTTTCCTTATATTTTCCGTATATAAATATTATAGCCGTCTTATTCAACAAGTTCTTTCAAACAATTTGTCAGCTATTCAGACCACGAATTGGTCTAAATTTTCTTCTCTTTATCTGATTCTGTGAGGCACAATATCATCCCATCAGAGTTGCATTATACATGGCGAAGTTTTTTTTCCTTAAGCTTTTTTTCCTGAAGAATGAGAATGACACTTCCTGTTTTTCACTTCTTCTAAATGACAGAAAAAAGTGGTGGTGTGTAAGTTGATACAAACATAGAATTGTAACTAAACTTTTCATTGCCTCCTTTTACTGACTTACTGTCAAAATATTAATAAAAACTGGATTCCTGGAAGTACATCTTAAAATTTTTCATGGAGTCATAGAATCATTTGCATTGAAAGGTATACGTAAAGGTCACCTAGTCCAAAGCCCTGCAATGAAAAGAGACATCTATATCTAGATCAGGTTGTTCAGAGCCTGATCCAGCCTGACCTTGACTGTCTCCAGGGATGGAGCATCCAATGCTGCATTAACCTTATCATAGAAAACTTTTTCCTTATACCTAATCTAAATCTCCCTCCTTTTAGTTTGAAATCACTTTGTCTTGTCCTATCACAACAAACCGTGCTAAAGAGTCTGTCTCCTTCTTTCTTATAGCCCTCCTTGAGATACTGAAAGGCCATTATCTGATCCTCCTGGAGCCATCTCTTCTTCAGGCTGAAAGCCTCATCTCTCTAAGCCTGTCCTCACAGGAGAAGTGCTCCATCCCTTGAATCATTTTTCTGGCCCTTCTCTGGTTGCACTCCAACAGATCCATGTCTCTCCTGTACTGAGGTCTCCACATCTGCACGTGGTCCTCCAGGTGAAGTCTCACCAGCATGGAGTAGAGAGGCAGGATCACTTCCCTTGACCTGCTGACCATGTTTCTTTTGATGCAGCCCAGGATATGGTTGGCTTTCTGAGCTGTGAGAGAACTATGCTTGTTCATGTCCAGCTTGCCATCCACAAGTTCTATCAAATCCTTTTCAGCAGGGCTGTATTCCATCCTTGCATACGCCAGCTTGTATTGGTAGTGGGGGTTGCCACTTCCCAGGTGCAAGACCTTGCACTTGGATTTGTTGAACTCATTAGGTTAATGTGAGCCTACTGCTTGAGCCTGTCTAAGTCTCTCTGGATGGCATGAAGGCACTTTGTCTGGGCAGATGGCCTTGCTCTTTATATCTTTGAAGTACGTCCCTTGAGTTTCCCTGTTGCCTTCTCCTGTTGCCTCGGTGGTTCCTGGCTCATTTGGTTGGAGTTTCCCTTGGCTCTTTTTAAAAACCTAGCATTCTCAGCTGTACATGACCCAACAGTGTGCCCGTGTAGCCAAAATGGCCAGTGGCATCCTGGCTTATATCAGAAATAGGATAACAAGCAGGAGCAAAGATTGTCCCCCTGTATTCAGCTCTGGTGAGACTACACTTTGAGTAATGTATTCATCTTTAGGCCCCTCACTACAAGAAAGACTTTGAGGCCCTGGAGCTTGTTCAGAGGAGGACAATGAAGCTGTGAGGGGTCTGGAACACAAATCTTATGGGAGCGACTGAGAGAACTGGAATTGTTTAGTCTGAAGAGGAAGCTCAGGGTAGATCTTATAGTTCTCTATAACTATCTGAAAGGAGGCTGTGGCGAGGTAGGTGTTGGCCTTTTCTGCCACTAGCAATAGGACAAGAGGTAATTGCCTCAAGTTGAGCCAGAGGAGGTTCAGGTTGGTTATTAGGAAAAATTTCTTCTTCATGAGAGTGGTCAGGTGCTTGAAGGGATTGCCCAGGGCAGTGGTGGAGACAATATCCTTGGACATGTTCAAGAAACATTCAGATGTTGTACTAAGGGACATGGTTTAGTGGGGAAATATTGGTGGTAGGCAGATGGTTGGACTAGAAATGATCTCAGAGGTCTTTTCCAGCCTTGGTGATTCTATGATTCTATGTGAAGAAAAGAGATAATTCTTATTCAATTACTTGTTAACACAATTCTTCGGGCTTTTTTTAGATCTCTTTGTGACTGATTTTTTGAAGTTGCTGGAAAACACAAAATACTTGCTGTAAATGTCAGGGTAATACATTGAGCAGTTTCTGGTATGCAGTCTGTCATGGTTTTTATGATTTTTGGTTATTGGCATTCCACATCATTACATCATGTAGTGCACTGGGAGTTAAAGAGTTAATGCTCCAGATCTGGGTACCTGTCCCAGAAGAGAAGAACTACTACATTCCCCAGAGGGCTATTTGCTGCTCTGTTATCATTTCCACTCAGTGGGAGTAGATAAAAGGGCTTCGTAGGTCACTCAACCTCCTTTTTCCCTTTTGATCTCGGCAGCGTGTGAGCTTCCCAGATTGTCTCGCCTCAGCATTAGAGTAAGGCCTTTGGCTTTCGGACACTCTCGCTCATTATATTTGATTTATTATCTTCAATTCTAATTATATTGTATTATATTGTGTTATAGCATGTTATCTTGCATTCCGATATCTTATTTAGTAAATTCGTTTGTTTCTCCTCAGATTGTTGATGCCATTTTGTTTCTAGGCCCATCTCTCTATCCTTTTCCCCTTTTTCCCTTTTTTCCCTTTCCTGGGAAATCCTAATCACGGAACCGGGCCGAACCAGCCCGTAGACCACTGACACAGTCTCATATTATTTGGTACTGGCTTCTTTATAGGAGAGTGTAGTGGTAATCTCAGGGTAAATGTTTAGTGATTATTATATACAAATACATTCCATCCCCACATCCCATGAGAATAAATAAATAAATAAATAAGTAAACAAACATCTTTGACTTTTCACCCTTGAAGATGATTCCATCCCCTGCACTTGCCCTCTGAGAAAAGCTCCTTTTCTTCCAAACAAGAAATATTTTGATCAGAACTGAGTCTCTGTCTTGTTTTCACACTTGCCAGAAGCCTTATGACTCTCTGATTTATCATACAAAACAGTTTCCATGCAGGACAATTTTTTGAATGAGATTTTCTTTTCAAACCGTCAAACACTGCTTTCAAAGACAAGGAACAGATTGTGGCAGATTTTTATGTTCAATGAATTTTCTTTTTTGATGTCTTACTGCAATGTTCATGGGCTTTAGAGGTACTTGGGTATAAGCCTGTTTTGTGATTATCTGCTTTGCTCTGGTGAAGTCATCCATAAAAGCCATTTATTGCCTTATGAATTTTTTTATAATAAACAGTTTTCAAAATCTGGGGCAACTAAGTGTAGCCTAAAGGCCAAGAGCAGTACACAGGTTCTGAGTCATACTACAGAGACTTTGTACTATTTACGGATTTATAAAATCAGTTCCCCGTTAGAGAAAACTTGGACAGGGAAGCGAGTATTGATATATATAGGCTCTGGTATAGCACATTTTATTTCGGGATTTTAGAAACTATCTTGTTCTGACTTCTGACACAATGCTGAGGTCATCTTTGAGATGTGACTATAATAGTTGCTATTCTGAAATATTGATACTGCAAAATCTTAACTTCAAATAATCTCACAATTCCTTTATTTGTGCTATATATATATGTAATCTATATTTAAGAATTTTGCTTGGGGATTTTATGTACATGTCTTACAATTAATCTTGTGTTACCAGTGGAGAGATGCAAAGTGTTCCTAAGCCCTAAATTTTCTACAATTATCCAGGGTTATCTTTTCAGCCATAATGTGCTTATTATCTCATATACAGATTGAATGCCATAGAATCAAATTTGCACAATCTCTATAAATAGTATTTTGCAATTTCTTGACTTTATATTCTAGTCTTAATGCTCTTAAAATTTGGATGAAGAAAAGTTACTTTGCTTCAAATTATAAAACCCCTGAATAATTTTTTTGGTTTTATCTCACTGTAACTTCTGAGACATAAAAACATACAGTAAAATATTTTTCCCCATTTCATATATTAAGATTTTGTGTTGAAGTTACAAACCCCTGAAGCTTGCAAATAGAGCTCTTAATAGAACTAATTTGCATAAGAACAATACTGTACAATTTGATTTGTTTTAAAAAAAGGAATTACTGAAACTTCTATCTAATTTTATAAGCGAAACATTTTACACTGTTTTCAAAATCTCATAAGTTGCAGCCTTTTTTTGTTGTCAGTTTTAAGACATCTCTTTACACCAGCCATGACTTAGCAGAGAGTGTTTTAAATCTCTCAGGCTTGTCTCAAGATCTTGTATTGTGTTTTGGTAAGTACTGTAAATAATGTAATAGTTCCGTTTGCAATCATAATAGTACACTGCAGTGTAAGGTCAACTTGGATTTCAAAAATTTAATACTGAGTGTAAGAAAACAGTTGTTAGCTTAGAGTTCTTTGTATGTAGTTTTTAATTCATTTGGAAGATGTTGTATTAATACATATACTTTAAAGCTTTGGAAGAATGGGTTTGTGTTAACTTGCAAGAGTAAATGGAATTGTTAACATATATAAAATAAAGAAAACACTTATTTTATCCACCATATGTGGATACGTGGATATTCTGTGATATTCAGCTAAGGCAGATGATGCAAAAACATCCTTCTTTTAAGTCATACATAAATGAAATGTGAATATATCTTTTCATTTGGAAAATAAAATTATTTTGAATGAAAGTCTCAGGCTATAGATACTATTACCAGTATTTTATTCTTCTCAAAACAAATGCTTTGACTGGAACTACTAGAAGTACTGAGATCTTAAACAACAGTCTAAAAGGTTTTTTGTTGTTGTTGTTGTTATTTGTTTGTTATTATATCTGAAATCTAATACAGTGGTGTCACAAGCTGTTCCCTGACATACACAGGTTATAGTGTCTAAAAGGCAGAAAAGTAGTTATATATATAAAATAACAAAGTGCTGAAAGAATAGTTTGTTCATTATTAAGGATGAAGACTTCCAGAGGTTTTTCGAAGAAAGTTTTCGATGATTGTTCCAATGGAAAAAGCACAGTGACACCAAACTGGGAATAAACGATAAAGACATGTGAAAGAGAAGTGAGCAGGCAGACAATAGGCAAGTGAAGGATAATATATAGGAAAGGAAAAAAGACAGATGAGCTACATGTTGAAATTTAAATGTAGCTTGTATTTAATGTATAAGATATAAAAAATTATGAAACTAGGGTTCTGTTCAGATTGAGAAGTTTGAAAGAAGTGGAATTTGGATAAGTTTAAGGAGTCAGAATTGAAAAGAGGAATGGTAGTTCATCATAACTTCCATATGTTAGTAACGTGGAGTTCTGCATATGAATTTGTGTACAGGTGGGAGTAAAACTTGTTACATTAACTTTTACGTAGGAGTTCTTATGCATTAGCAAATAGAATTTTGGTCCCCAGAATTTATAAATCACATAACTAATTAAATTTTTGTGGACTGTTTTCTTCAGCTTCCCTTAAAAAACTGAGTATAACAACTACGCCAATTTACAGTAATCAAAGGTATGGCCCTTTCCATTTGAAATTATAACTTTCTTATAATTATTACCTGTCACTCCTTTCATTTCTACACTATTCATTATCCATAAGCAATTTTCATGTTGTTCGAAAGTTTTAACTTTTGACCTTTCTCTAACAGTCTCTACTTTTCAAGTTCAAGTTCTACTATCCTTGTCAGCATCAACACTCCTGCAATATCTTCAACTTCTATCTCTTTTATATTTCTGCTTTCTATTATCTTTCTAGCTGCACGTAGATATCAGAGCTGTAACAGAGCTTCAACAATTATATAAGACAAAGCTATAGCCCTAGACAGGCCTGGGAAAATCAAAACAAATTCATGATAATACTGCATACTTCAGTAAATTGAGACCATACATACTACTGGAGTGCTCATAACTGTATACTTTCTCACTTTGAGAGTAATTCAAGTCAACACTAATGTATGTAAATTCAGTTTTTACAGTTTTTACATTTAAATGAAGTACCTATGCTCCTATAACAATCAATGAAAACCTAGGAAAAAGTTCAATCTTTTCAGATGTTGCAGGTGTCCCTCCTCATCAACAGGTGCTTCTTTAAATGGTGCTGTAAGTCTTGTATTATGTCTGTCAGCCAAGTATTTCAGATTCTTGTACAGATATCTTAGACACCCAAGAGCTTTTCAAGTGGCGACCAATCCCATCCTTTAATCAATAAAGTCAATGGAAATGAGAGAGTAAGTCACCATAAGCTGAAGCAAACGTCTTTGGCTCAGTGCTACTGCTCACAAATGTTTCTAGAGCTGTACTCTACAGTACGCAGGACGAGAGTGCCAGATATGACACAAAACAGGTGAGAGGCATGCTATTTTGCGGCAGCCAGTGGAGAGTTGGCAGAATAACCTAGGTAATACAGATTTGTATGTTTGAACACTTGTTTATTACACATGGGCAACTGATCTGAGTTTCTAATGATGGAATCATGCTCTAAACATAATGAAGAATATTTCTTAGATATCCTTTGGATTTGGTAGGCATTTAAACAAACTCATATGTAAGCATCCAAACTTAGACGTGCTTTATCTTCCACTGAATGTTTAGACTTTCTGCTAATAACTCAGTACTGCAACAGAATATAAAATTTCTGACCTATATCTCAGCAAACAATATCTTTTCATAGGCTCTTAAAAAGAGTTCTTCAAAAGAAGCACCAAAAATGGCTGCTATAGGAAAAAAAATAACCCATTTTTCCATTGTTGTTTCCAATTTTATTCACTGAACTTTCAGTGTAGAAGTGAAGAATCGGTTTCTTTACAATTCTGCATCTTGTTTTGAAAGTGTGTGTTGTGTAATGAGAACATATCTAAATTTTCAAGATTCTCCCATGGACAAAATAACATTTATCTGTCTCGTTTTTTTTGAGAGATTAGCTTTCTTCTTATGTACTATAACAATTCAGTGACATCTTTAGAATGCTGTTTTTCTTTAAGCCTAGATCCTCAATGACAAGACTGGCAGCTTCATAATCTCCACACAGAGAAGAACAGGAGCTTATTGAAAAACAGTTTCTAGAAGGCAGAAGGGAATATTTTCAGTCACTGGAGCTGCTCGAAGTTCTAATTTAAATACAAATGCATATTTATTTATATAGTTTCACTGAAATAAATGACCAGCAAATGCTAATGATTGTGATTTATTTTTCTCCCTCTTCCCCTTTTCTACTTGCAGAATTGCAGGGCTGTATTGCAGTAAACTAGTTTCCATATTCTTATTCTTCTGGGACCTAATCAAACTGTGTCTATGTCTCCAGGCTCAAAAAAATGAATCTTTACTGCTTTTGCTAGAGTGCTGACTTCCTCATCAGTCAGGCTCATGTCTTTAAAAGCATAAGGTGCTCTGAACACAGCCAGGCTGCAGACAGCTTTTCTGCTGGTGAACCTACTGCACTACCAGAAGGGAAAAATGTCATTTGTATGCACCTGGGTGGAACTGGTAGGATGATTGATAGGCTTAGGATTTTAAGAAAGAATAGGGAGTTAACAAGAATGGAACCCTTTTTCCTTCTCAGAAACACAGGTAATTGACTGTTAGAACCAACTCTGTTGCTGGTATTGATCTGTGACAGTTAGAGACGTTCTTTACAATCACTCGTCCTGTGAGGCCTAATTAACAAAGGCTGGCTTGCTGAATTAGATAAAACTCAACGTCCACTGAAATTAGTGTGATGCTGTCTAAGCGTCCTTCAACTATTAAGGGAAAATCAAGTTTAAGTGGAAGAAACGAGGGAAGTCCTGTTAAGACCTAAAACAATTGTGACTTGAAAAGTAGATTAAGACAACACTTTGGCAAGGACAATGCAGAAACATAAAGACGGTTTCTTAAAAAAGAAAAGGTTCTTTTTTTTTCTGATATTTTAACTATGTTTATTCTATCTACTAACAAATATTTTTTATTTGTTTTATTTTTGTTGTTTTTTCTTTCTCCATGAGAATCACTGACCTGTAGAAAAAGCATTGATTGAAAAATTAGAACTTTAAAAATGCAAATATTTCTTGGCAATACTTTACTATCCAGCATCACCTTGTGATATGAGTTTGTGCAATAGTTTAGACATTACTTGGGAAGCCCAATACTCAGCAAGGTATTAGGTCCTGTGTTGTACACAGATTCTTAAATGAGATCTCAAAGGAGACTAATCAGACCAGCTAATTACAGTCAACATAATTTTCAACTACATACTTAAGAAACATACTTAATAACAGTAAAACAATGCTTACATAGCATTACAGCTCAGGATATCAAAATTATTAAAGAGTTTGGATGTGATTCTCTCTGAGCTATTCATTATCTTTAATGTATTAACCCAACCATTCTGTGGGCTACTCAGCAATGTATGTTTTTTATAGAATATCCCATTTACTGTGTGGCTCACCCCCTTTCAAATAACCAAATAACCTTGCATATTTTCTAGGATAACCTATTTACCTGTGAATTAGATTATTTCCTCAGATACACATTTACGTTTTTTTAAAACATGAGTTTCCCCAAATGTTTTTTCAAGTGTCGTTTAAGATAACTTGAATACATGTTCAGTCACACAGATGTTCTTTTTCATTCCCAGATTTCTCAGGGTCCTTGGGAGCTGACATCACATAACAACTGAATGCACATAAAATACCCTTCTAACTACTTCTCTTTAACTTCTTAACATCTCTCTACTTATGTTATCTTTAAAGATTTTTTTCTGCTTAAATTTACTTGATTTTCATCAGGCTATAACACCTAGTCAGATCAGAAACTCCTGAGATTCCTGGGATGCTGTTTCCATGAGCAATGAGACTCCTTAGATGTTGTACATAGCTCTGTAAATGTCTACTCCAGAGTCATATGCCTTGAATTTCTGTTGATAATTTATCTTGTAGCCAAGGGTAAGTCCAAAGGTGCATTGCTTAAGGAGAATAGAGGTACACACTTATATTAATGTACAAAATCAGTAAGATTATTTAGAGAAGTAACATTTAGATTAGTGTAAATACTGAAATCTGAAATAGAGAAACCTGTAAATTAAGGATGAAGGAAATGTTGATATAAGTATGCTCTGGCTTTGGAGCAGACTTTGAATGTTCAGTAACAGTAGTTGCAGTTTTTATTGTACTTGTCTCCAGGGGAGACTATTTGGCAGAATGTCATTTTCAAGGCATACACTGGGTAGACCGAAAGTCTATCAGTTCCAGTATAGACTCTCCTTTCTCTTTTCCTTTTATTCTGGGGACAGCTAATCAAATCTGAAATGTTTTGAATGGTGCTTCATCTGACAATTTACAGTAATTGCTTGCCATCAGCAAGAAACTTTGAGAGAGGAAGGAAAGAATATCTCCTCATTTTTAGGATACAAAAAATTAAAAGTAATGTAACTTGGAAATAGAAATCTGTCAAAATTAACCACTATCAATACTTTTTTATCCTGGTTGTAATCATTGTGCACTCGTGTAAAATTCTCAAAGCTTATATTGCTGGAAATTATCTTCCTTTTTGACAGGGTACTAGGAATTGCAGAGCTAAGATTTTTGGTTTCTTTACTCTTCCTATCTCTTTTTGAAAGAAGTGTCTCAACAATGGAAAAAAAATCAGTTTTGAATCTGAATGCCCGTGAACTACAGAAATCACTCCACTAGGTTTCTACTTTTCATAGTTAACAGTAGAAACTGTAAGGTCATATATATTAATACTCATCAGTTGGGTTAATATCTGTGGACATTTAGAAGCTAGTCTCTTAAACACTTTGAAAAATGATCTACTCTGTTCATTAAGTAGGGGAATAATATAGATACTAGTTACCAAATGACAACAATTTACACATACTCTCTTTTCCTACTGTCATTTGTCAGAATCAGGTTTTTGTTACATAGAAAGAGGTTTAGATCAATAGCTAGAAATCAGTTTATGTTACATTGATTTGTTAAGCAGATTACGGATGAAGAGTACAAGGAGTTATGGCCTACATAGATCAATCTCTATGTAATGAATGTAACATCTTTCAGTCAATTCTGTGAACATAATGAAGTATCGGAAGTTCTTAAGTATTTTTGCTTTATATTCAGCGACGAAAACAATACATTCTGTGGAGCTTAAAGTAGAAAAACTGGCATGAGAATATAGCTTTTTATCCTCTAATTATAATTTAGCAAAGATAAAGCAAAATGGGTACAAAGCAGACTTGTAACTTGGTTTCATATTTGTAGAAGTGACTAAACAACATATAAAGAAATAAATTCATGAAAGACATCAGCAAGGAAAGAGTTGATATCTTACGGGAAATGCATTAAATGAATTTGGATTTTAACTAGTGCTTCATTTGTGATATAGTGTCCATGATCCATTCATTCATAACATTTAATTCATTAAAAAAAAAATTGTGTCCATTTTTAGCTCACAACAGTTGAAAAATCTGTATAATCTAAAAGGAAGAATTTTTTTAAAATTATTATTATTATTCTAATGCTTGTCTTTTTATTGCCATGAACTTCTTATCCTTCTCTGCTCACCTTCTACTTGGTAATATCTGAATTGAATATTTTTCTGAAAGATGGCTTTTTGTCTTTTTAAGTACTGGGCTACTTTTCTATAGTTTTGTTAATATCATGATGTATGAGCATACTAGAATATCTTAGATGATTTGGGGTATGTTCTCTATGCAATGCCTAGAAGTACAGACTATTCAGAAGAGAGACTGCATCTTTAATCTGATCAGGAGAATGAAGAAGGATACCAACATAAATGATAACTGTTGTGGCAAACAAACAAATAGGTAAACAAACAAAAGAAATGAGTTCCTCATAATTTTTGAACGTGCATAAAATAAAATAAAAATAATATTAAAAAAACAAAAACAACAAAAAACCCTCAAAGGTATCAATGAACAGGAAAAATGTTATGGCAATTTGAGTTTAAGTGGCACTTATGTTCCTTATGTTAGAGAATATAATCAAGTATCCTATGTTCTCAACTTGTTTTGTCTAACCATAATTAGAAGCAAATTTCTTATACTTACTTCTTGATACATACTAGATTACAGTACTGGATAACAAAGGCGAAAAAAAAAACCAATGTCAGAATCATAGAGTTAACACTCATTAGTTCTTTATATATATGTATACACGTATTTATATCTGCAAATAGTCACATCCATATTTCTTCATATTACATCCATTCGCTACAGATGGGGTGAGTTTATTTGCTTTCATTTGCTTCTTCTGTAGATATGTACTAGATTTAATTTCCTTGTGGGCTTGCCTTGATTCGGGGGAAGAAGACTATATTTGTGAAGATTGATCTTGTCCCACTCTTCTGCAAAGTGTGTGTGTCACTGACGGGTGGAATGAGCTGTGGCACCACTGCCACACACAGAATTTCATCTTGCTCCACCTGATACAGGCAAGGTTTTTGTTCATAAGTATAGATCAAACAAGATCTATTAACAAGATCTATTAACTACAGCTAAGATTAGGTCAAATATGGAATCAAGAACATGTTCATATGGACTTATTATGCTGTATTCTGAATCTGCAGTTTAAATGCAGTTTTAGAGACAGAGTGCAGAATTGAATAGGTGATATGTAAGTTTTGGCATTGCCTCTAAACTTAAATATTCCTCTTGCAGTGCTTTTAAGGTTTCATTTAAGATACTAAAAGAAAGGTGTGTTTTTAATTCAAATGAAATACTGGTTAAATTTTGTTAAGAATCCAAGTGAAAGCCAGCAGCAGAATATGGTCCTGAGCTGAATTTACATGCCTGGATGTAAATATAGTCTATCCTATTCACTTTTGCTTTACCTTTCGCTAAAGAGCAGATCAGTTAAGAAAATACTTCAGTTAAGAAATCTTTCAGAAAATATTTCTGGTATACCTCTTCAACATTTAACTAGAGCAAAATTGTTTCAAAATTCTTGATAAAGATTCATAGCATCAGATAGTTAAATGGAACATTTAACCAAATTATAAAGTTTGAAGCCTTTAAACATCAATTAGAATTGTTTTGTCTTAATATTTATGCAGACAATTTTCATGCAAAGAATTTTCTTCAAAGTGTCCGAATGTTTTGTTATTCGATGCATTATTCCATAATTGCAAGGTCCTCAGGCAACCTGTAAACTCCTTACTGTACCAGTTCTGAAAAATCAAAGGCATGTGAGTCCTAATGAATTAAAGTTTCAATGTTTTTTTTTGTTAGAATAGTTCTTCCACTGTTTTGTATTTTGATTTACAAGCTCAGTGAGCAGCACGTTATAACATTTCAGCATTTTATGCTTTAAATATATATATATATACACACACATTATTTCATAGATATCTAATAAGAAGTCTAGCATTCTTCTACTTAAAAGGAAAACTTGAATGTCTGATTTTCTTTTTGGAAAGTAATTATAATGAAACGTATATCTCAAATTGTTTTTTGAAGAAATTATAGATTATAGTATCAAACAATTTAATGATTTTAAAATAGTATGATCTAGAAGTAAAATACATTTCTGTACAATAGCAAATAACTTTAAATGTACAACAGATTTGTGTTATTTTCAAGGACTGTTGCAATATTAGGGCTTCAGAATAGGAGTGTTACCTGGACATATCTGTGCCTCAAAGTTATTATATTCAATACGCAAAACCAAAAATACAATCACTTTGAATTTTCAAATGATGAAGTTACCATTCTCACCTGCATTCCAAGACTTGATCAAAACTCTAATGCTATTAAACACTAGTCCTATAAAGAATGTTTATTTCATAAACATTGTAGTCAAAGGGGAATGTTGTACTAGATTTTTACCATATTTTCTCCTTGAATTTTATACAAGAATGCCTATTTTTTACTATATGCAATAAAGTATCTGAAAAGCATGAACTAATGTACAAAAATATCTCATTAATAGTGCTGCTTATAAGTTACATGACTGCACTAAGAGCAAAATTACACTGCCGAATAGTTATTAAGTAATTACCATATATGTAAATTATTCACATAACAATACATTTTCATTGCTTGTGCACAGGTCCTGAAAATCTTACTCATGATAATCAAACAGAAGACAAATAATGACTTATGGACTTTTCACACAGTAAGTATCTATTTTATCTAATAGCTTGGGGTTAGAAAGTAGTTATTAAATATATACATGGTCTCTGTTTTCTACAATTCTAGTATATATACTCATAAAGCAGCAAACAACCTTTCAGTTCAAGTTGCTTACTATTTATATTCACTATTAAGAGCTGTACAAAATTGCAGCGTAAGTTATAATTAATTTAGTTACAATGAATGTATGTAGTGAAATAAAGAAAAGAGGGCAGGGAGTAGGAGAACAATGACAAATGAAATAGTATAGAATAGGATGGGGTAGGAAAATAATAGAAGAGAAGAAAACCTAAAAATGATGAATGGTAAGAAGCATATCTATTAAAGAGCTTGTACAGCCATTTTATTTTGAATGAAGCAGTCTACAACAAAAACTGCAAAACTATAATCTTCTACGAAAATTTTCCCTAATATAACATGTATTATTTTTGTTTATTTTTAGTTCTTTTTATTGAAAGTCGATTGCCTTTGAAAGTCCTTGGAAAGCAAAATCTTTCAAAACCTTATAAAACAGCCTTGCATAGCTTTCTTTTTCAAAGTACAGATTGGATCTTTGCCACTTCTATGCTGCTCAGCTTCTTTCCATAAATTTGGAATTAATGGCTTCAGTCACTTCCTTCAGTCTCCATCAGCATGTGGCAAGTATTTTTGAGAGGCAGGTTAAAACTGCAATCTAAATTTTAGTTTTCATTTTCTTCTAAACTTCCTTGTTGCATTTGCTTTCTGTTTGTGCCCAGTCTTATAGGGTAAAAGTAATCTCTCTAGACTGTATGCATGCTTACAGACACAACGACATTCACTTTTTCAGACATATGTACTTGATAATAGTACTCATTTATTCATAAAATTTAAAAAAAAAAATACAAGCCAACAAAAAAATTTAAGCTTCAAGACCCGTAGAATAAAGAAAGATACTGACATGTTAAAGCATGTCCAGAGGAGCACCATGGGAATGATCAGAGGACTGTAGCACCTTTCATATGAAGACAAGATGAGAGAGTTGGGGTTGTTCCTCCAGGAGAAGAGAAGCAAATTTTAAATATAAATTCAAATTTAAAAGTAGGAAATTATCATTTGAAATGAGCCTTTTGTTTTATGAATGTGTATACAAAAATGCATTTAAATTGAATTTGAAATATTTAAAGTATTGCATCTTGAGGAAGTGAAAAATCTTTTGAATATGTTGAGTGAATTTTACTTAAATTTTACAGTGAGAGCAACAACATATAACTGGCTGATCTATGTACGGTCCCAAGGACTAAAGTAATTTATCTGTGCTACGATTTCAGCTTCTTCAAGACTATTGCTGTTACTATTACCAATTTCATAAAAAAAAAATAAACTAATAATTTTGTTTAAAAATGAGTTAGAAATCCATAAATATCATTTTAGTTTAATATCTAGGAAAATCCACTCACTGCCTCTCCCATAACAAGAATTTTCTTGGTTGTTCTTTTAGATCTTACAGACCTGTGTGTTTCTAGCCATAGATTAAATCTCCACATTATATTCAAGACTACCACGGATGGTGCTTTGAGCAATTTGGTGTAGTGGAAGGTGACTGCCCACAGCAGGGAAACTGGAACTAAATGGAACAGGATCTTTAAAGTCCCCTCTAACTCAAACCATTCTGTGATTCTATGATTACTATAACCCTAACACTTATTTATTCCTATTTCTAGCTCATGTCAATTTCTTCTGCTACACCTATGATTATTATAGTATCCCTCTCTGATTTCTTTTTGTAATTCTCTGAAGAATCAGCCATTTTGCTCTTTAAAAAGGTAAAATATACAAAATCTGTTCTTTCCAAATTCACTGTCATGTAATTTTCATGTTGATGTACTTATTTAAGTACTGTTCCCAGAAAGACTATAGAAATGATAAAATTTAACTGCATTTAAGCTCAAGGCTCAATGAAGGCACTGCAGTTCAATGAAGTGATTAAAAAGGAATGTATAAAGTACAGATTTGTCTTGTTTGCCCTTTATTTTTTTTCTAGCTAAATATGCTAGAGGAAAGAGTGATATTGCTGCAGAATGAAAGTCAAGAGCCAGAAAATTATTCAGCTGTGGATGGTAATTCAAATACTCCAAAGAGTATTAAGTGACCATTTTACTTGTAGAAGCAGTAATATACCTAGAAGTTAACTTCATGAATAGAAATAAAATTCAGTGATTAGATACTAACTGAGGGGGTGGGCACTTGATTTCAATTCCCCCATCTCACATAGACTGTATTCCTTGTTCCATGAAATTAATTAACGGCGAAGTTCACCATTCCTAGTTGCAGGAACACTGATCAGTTGTCCAAACATTATGCTACTTGAGATATTTCAGAGATGCCTGAGACATTCACAGGACTCTAGAAGGCAAGACAGGAAATCTGTGTTGTCCTGAGGAGCAGCTGAATGTAAGAGGTTATTAAAATACATTTAAAACAGTGGTATCTATCTTAATGCCTGGAGGGTAAACACCTACTTCAAGCTATATCAAGGGTTGAGTTCAGTTTCTCACATACTGTCAGCCAGTGTCACATAAGATGCTCTGCCTCCATTATCACTGCTGAAAAGACTGAGAAGCTGGTATTCAGTCTGCACTGAAGAGCTGAGCCACCACCTAGCCACGCTTCTCAGGTTGCCTGAACTTGGATGCAGCCTAAACTACTAAGTGAAACTTAGTATGAGAGCTGCTCCAAAAGTAATGTCTCCTATTTTATTTTGTTGAACTATGATATCGGAGGTAGATGTTGATGGTATGGCAGTAGAGGTTAAACCTTTCTGCTAGTATTCTGTTACATTTTGTTGTCGTCTGACAGACAACAGTCTGACAAATTGGTGCCTGACAGCTTCACAACAGTATCTAAGGTCATCATTGCCACAGATCAAAAATTCTTTGGGAGTTCATCTTCATATTATTCTATGGTGCAAAATATTTTTTTGAAATACAAAGAAAAAGAAAATATGATCATACAGATCTCACACACCTTTATTCATATAAAAAGTTAAGTATGTAGGTATTCCAAAAGTAATGCCTCCTATTTATCTCCATGGAAATTACAACAGATGTAAAGAATGCAATAACTTTATTTGATAGTGCAAATTCTCAACTACAAAACACTAATTTTCTGTCGCCACCGGGCAACTACCGCATGTCCAGGCCGCACTGTTAGGGACTAGCGTCGAGAGCTCGCTAGGACCAAAAGCACACAGTGTCACCAATGTGGTGGATGTAGCAAAATGGCGTTTATTATCAGAAGTTTGTAGCCTATATACTCTATTTGCATTATCTACGCCCCTCTTTAAGCTTGCTTTATACATTATTCATAAAGTGTAATACATTATTCAGAGCAGGGGAGGGTCCCTACCGCGTCACAACCCGATGCCCCGCTTCCGCCTACGGTAACAATTTTCAACATAGTCACAACAATAAGCTATGCATTTTCACCAGTGAGGAACAAGTCCTGCATGCCACATTTGTAAAAATCTGTACCAGCAGAGGCAACCCACTGGTTCACAGCTGCTATGATAATGTCATTGCTGAAATGCATCACCCATCACCTCACTATGCCAACATCTACTGTTTGGTCTCCATAATGTTCAGCAAATGCTGATGAATTTCATTTACTTCATATGCACTTCCAAGTCAGACTGCCTCTCTGCTACCATCTGACACATGGCAACAAAATGTAATGGAATATTGTCAGGAAGCTTCAATCTACTGCTTTGCAACCATCATCTGACTTTGACATCATAAACCAACATGCTGATGATACAAAGCTGGAAGGAGTGACTGACACACCAAAAGGTTGAGCTACCATTCAACAAGACCTGGACAGACTGGAGATCTAGGCAGGAGGAAACCTGATGAAGTTTAACAAGAGCAAGTATAAAGTTTTGCAATGGGGAGGAATAACCGCATGTGTCAGTACAGGTCAGGGGATGACCTGCTGGAAAGGATCTCTGTAGAGAAGGACACGGCTGTCCTGGTGGCCAGTAGGTTGGCCATGAGCCAGTAGTCTGCCCTTGTGTTCAAGAAGGCCAGTGGTATCTTGGGTACATTAAAAAGAGCATGGCCAGCAGGTTGAAGGAGGTGATTCCCCCCTTCTACTCTGCCTTGGTGAGTCCACATTTAGGATACTGTGTCCTGCTCTGGGTTCCCCAGCACAAAAAAGAACGAGATCTCCTGGAAGGAGTCCAGCAGAGGGCCATAAAGATGATTAAGGGCCTGCAGGATCTCCGGTGTGAGGAAAAGCAGAGTAACCTGGGACTGTTCAGCCTGGGGGAAAGAAGACTGAGAGGGGATCTGATTGATGTTTATTAATATCTAAAGGGAGAAGGGAGGTAAAGAGGTGAGGCCAGACTCTTCTTGGTGATGCGTACTGATAGGACAAGGAGTAATGGCTTAGAACTTAAACATAGGAAGTTCCATATAAACACACAGAAGAACTTATTCATGGTAAGGGTGATGGAGCACTGGAATAGGTTGCCCAGAAAGACTGTGAAATCTCCTTCTATGGAGATATTCAAGACCCATCTGAACACCTACCTAGGTGACCAATTATTGTAGGGTACCTGTTTTTGCAGGGGGGTTGGACTCCATGATCTCTTCAGATCTTTTCTAACCCCTACAATTCTGTGATTCTGTGATTCTAAAATAGGAGGCACTATTTTTATGTATTTTTCATGTAGCCTTGCTCAGAATATCACTTAAAGCATAGAAATATGTGAAACCATTGCTCAAAGAAACTAGGGTACTTTTATGATGAAGCGGTACTTGGTCATAACAATCACCAGTACAAATGATGGGATTTTTGTATTGGCAGTGCATATGTTTTCTCTCTCTTATTCAAAATGTGATTGATTGCAGCACATCTAATAATTGATCCCTAAAGTATAATTTACTGTACCAGATATTTTCTGTTTGAAATTATAATTTCCCTTCTCCTCACAATTTGACTGTCTGAAGAATAAAAGCTCTCTAACTTTCAGTTGATGTAAAGACATCTTTATTTTTTAGCAGTATTGATGACAGAGAAGTTAAGTACTGATAATATTGAGGCAATAAATTAGCCAAGGAAATAAACATACTATTAAGGTTATAAAAAGAAAGTAGGCTTAGAAGAAAAAATGTACAAATAATTCTGTAGATGTTGAAGACTACTGTATCTGACAGTTTTATTAACTGATGAAGGTGTCGTCTTCTCCATGATGATCAGAAACAGAAGACTGTTAGATACAAACAGTGCAAACTGAAATCAGCATTCTTTAACAATGAAAATTGTTAGCAAGAGTGCAGCACAAGCCTAGCATGAAATTATTTAGCTACCTAGAAATGTTAGTCCACTCTGCAAATGAGAATGTGAACATCAGATTCATGTGTTTTTTGGTGGATTTCATCTTTTATAACTTTAAATATTCATATTGTAATTAGCTACATCTGATTTTATGAGCAGTGATTTCATGTAGGATTAATAGGCTATTCAAAAAAGCAAATGATGTCACTGTATTGTGGACACTAAAAGTAAGCAAAACGAGATACATTTTTAAATAGTTTGTTCCAGATGCTTGAAAACAGGCATCTGACTAGGCAAGAGAACCAAGGGAAAAGGATGATGAAAGCAGCTGTCACACACGGGCAAGGTATCAAACAAAAGGCGGTTCTACCCAGTTTTGTATGTTTTCATGGTGTTTTCATCTAGAGAATCTCTGAGTTACTCTCCTTAATGGCACTTTAGTTTGCACCACAGCATGCTCCTAGGTAATGACCAAGCAGTCACTTGCAGATGAAGCTAACCCAAGGGTTGTGCTCCAGGAGAGTACCTAAAACTCATCAACTGCTAATGTGCGTTTTCTCCAAAGTACTAGCCTAGAGACTGTCTGAAGTAAATCCACAGAAACACATATTGTGTGCATGTCAAGTCTGTGACATTAACCATTTGCTGTAAAGACCTACTGTCAATATTATACCATAACTGATACACTGTAAACTTAACCTTTAACTTCTAGGTCATAGTATAATGTGTGAGACAGTTGGTGTAAAGTGCTGTAATACACAGAATTTACTTTATACTTGTTTTTATTTTCTCAAGGAAATTTTTCTCTTCAGTTTTTCTTCTGAAATCATTTTTCCATTCTGTTTCCTCATTACAGGAAAGTGATAACACAGAAAAACAGGTATGTGTTTATGTATTTATTTTAGTAATTCATAACTGGTTCATTTCTGTCTTTTATAGAGCAAAACAATAGTTTTATTCTCTTATAGAAATATACATTACTGAGAGAAATTCCTCTACAGTTGACTGCTTGGAGTTCTACCATGAATTGCTCATCAGTACATTGCTGCACCTTGAAAGTGCAATGTGAGAGGAGGAATCTGCAGAGATGTATATATGGTTAGAATAGCTGATACATATACACGATAGAAGAAAGATGAATATAAACTTTCTTAACTGTTTAAGTGGAATTTTTTCTCCTTATTTCCATTAATTCTAATCTCACCGTCTATTTACTCTCTAAATCTCTATTCCCAGTCAAGCATCTCATGTATTACAGAGATGGGAAGTAAATAAAAGCAGTGAGTGAAAGCAGCAGAGGGTAAATTATGAAAAGCTTGTATGCAAATACTCCTAGGTTTTATACAGCAGCTGCTTAAGACAGACTTTTAAAAATGGGGTATAGAAGAGAGTTGTTTGCTGAAATGCAGATCTCATTCTTAGATCCCACTTATATAATAAAATAATATATATATATATTTATATATCAGATTGCTGTTATTAGCATAGAATAAGCATAGAGTTTAAAAACAACTGTGTAGTAACCACTTACGGAAATAGTCCTCCTCTATTATGTTTGCGCCAGTTGGAGTATGCTAGCTAGTTTATTCTGATACTATCTATTTGCAGTTTTGGTTGTTGTGCAGGAGATTGTTTTGTTTTGTTTTGTTTTGTTTTTTCTCTACTTGGAGTTTAAATCCTTTCACGCAGCAGTGTAAGCAAACCAGACACAGTGATTTCCCTCATCCTCTTTTCACAAGTTAGGTGCTCCAGCCCTCTGGCCCTCCTGTGGATGCTCTCCAGCAGCTCCACATCCTTCTTTGTGATGGGGGTCCCAGGCCTGGACACAATACTTCAGATAGGGCCTTACAAGGGCAGAGGAGGATGATCAACTCCCTGTTCTTCCTCTTTGCAAGGCTAAAAATCCTAGTCTAAATGAAAGGCAAGATTCAATGATTTAATATGAAAGAAAAAATTGACAAAACCCAGTAACTACTAATATAAACTACTTAATATTTGTTTTCACCAAAAAACCAGAACTTCCAGTGTAAATATACTTTTTTGTTTGCTTGGTTCTATTTTCCAAATAAAATTTGGAAACTTTAAAAGCAGAAGAATTGGTTTTTTAAAGCTCCAAGAATGATAGCTTTAGTGTAAAAAAAAATTGTAAGAAATTATCAAAATAATTTTTGAGGTTTATGTATGAGAACAAGCAGTGTCCCCTGGGGGACTATCTTGGGACTGGTGCTCTTTAGCATCTTTATGAATGGCACTGATGACGGAATTGAGTGCACACTCAGCAAATTTGCTGGTGGCACCAAGCTGAGTCGTGAGGTTGACACAGTGGAAGGAAGGGATACCATTCAGAGGGACCTCAACAATCTCAAAAGGTGGGCCCAGGTGAATCGAATGAGGTTAGCACAGCAAAGTGCAAGGTTTTGCACTTGGGCCGGAGGAATCCCAGGCATATATACAGACTGGGAGGAGCAATCGTTGAGAGTTGCCCTGCAGAGACGGACCTAGGTGTCCCAGTGGATGAAAAACTTAACATGAGCCAGCAGTGTGCTCTTGCAGCTCGGAAAGCAAATGGTATTCTGGGCTCTATCAGAAGAGGGGTGTCCAGCAGGGACAGGGAGGTGATTGTCCCTATCTACTCTGCCTTCATGAGGCCCCATCTAGAGTACTGTGTCCAGGTCTGGGACTCCCAATACAAGAAAGACAGGGAGCTCTTCGAGAGGGTCCAGAGGAGGGCCACGAAGATGATCAGAGGGCTGAAGCACCTCCCCTACAAAGACAGACTGAGTGAGCTGGGCTTGTTCAGCCTGGAGAAGAGAAGGCTGGGGGGTGACCTCATTGCTTCCTTCCAGTACCTAAAGGGAGTCTATAAACAGGAGGGGAGTCAAGCCCTTACAAGGGAAGAGAATGGCAGGATAAGGGGAAATGGTTTTAAGTTGAAGGAGGGAAGATTTAGGTTGGATGTCAGGGGGAAGTTCTTTACTATGAGAGTGGTAAGGTGCTGGAACAGGCTGCTCAGAGATGTTGTGGATGCCCCATCCCTGGAGGTGTTCAAAGCTAGGTTAGATGTGGCCCTGGGCAGCCTGGTCTAGTATTAAATGGGGAGGTTGGTGGCCCTGCCTGTGGTAGGGCTGTTGGAGCTTGATGATCCTTGAGTTCCCTTCCAACCCAAGCCGTTCTATGATTCTATGATTCTATGATTCTATGATTACAGAGTGCAACCTCTTGCCCCTCTGATTTCTTTCCCTGATATTTCAGGTTAGCAGTGATGAAGTTGCTGAGAAAGCCTGTGGGCTATCAAAAGGGACTTTAGAGTGCTGGGATGATTAGATGGTGGAGCAGGAGTACAGATGATGTTTTCCTCTATCCCTTCAGTGGCAGCGAGGAATATTGGCAGAACCAGAAAAAGCCATCTCATAAATATGTGGCTAAGAGGCTGGTGTAATTGCAAGAGTGGTTTTTTGTTTGTTTCTTTTTTGTTTGTTTTGACCATGAGATTGTTTACTTGTCACCTGGCCTGATGTCTATTGCTGGGTTTCACCCGTCTCAGAGGAGCAAATGGATTCCAGCCCAGGAGCTGGCAGGGCTCATCAAGAGGGCTTTAAACTAAGTATGAAGGGAAAAGGGACTAAAATGAGCCCTGCTAGAGATGGGCAATGGCAATGATTACAGGGTTGGAAGTAAGGCATTCTACAAGCAGCTGGCAGAAGTTGTGCTGTTTCCAGCCCTTGTTCTCATGGGGGACTTCAACTTCCTTGATATATACTTAAAATATAATACAGAGCAGAAGAAGTAGTCTAGAAGGTTTCTAGAGTGTGTAAAAGATAAATTCCTTGCACAGCTGGCAAGAGAGCCTACTAGGGGAGGTGCCCCACTAGACCTGCTGTTCACAGAGAAGAACTGGTGGGAGATGCCTGGGTCAGTAGCTGTCTTGGGCAGAGTGATGACAAAATGGTAGAATTCTCTACTCTTGGTGAAGTCAGGAGTGGGGACAGCAGAATTTCTACCTTGGACTTCCAATGGGTTCACTTTGAACTATACAGACACTGGTAAGGAGGATCCATTGAGAGTCTGTCCTGAAGGATAATGGAGTTCAGAAAGGCTGGTCACTCCTCAAGAAGGAAGTCTTAGAGGTTCAGAAGGAGGCTGTTCCCCTGTGCTGTAGGATGAGCTGGCAGGGAAGAAGACCCTGAGGATAAGGAAAAGCTGACATTCTCAATGCATTCTTTACATCAGTATTCAAAAGTCAGACCAATTAGCCTTGGGGTACTCTACCCCCTGACCTGGAGTTCTGGGATGTGGAGCAGAATAAAACCCCCACGACTGAGGAGGAAACAGTTAAAGACCTACTACTCCACATGGACTGTTACAAGTCCACGGGGCCAGATGAGATCTACTCAAGGGTGCTGAGGAAGCTGGTGGCTGTGATCACGAAGCCACTTTCCAGCATCAATCCTGGTCAACCAGAGACTTGCCAATCTGACTCCCATCTACAAGAAAGGTTGCAAGGAGGATCTGGGGAACTGCAAGTCTGTCAGCCTGATCCTGATGTTAGGAAAGGTTATGGAACAGATCATCTTGAGAGAGATCATAGAATCATAGAATGGTTTGGGTTGGAAGGGACCTTTAAGATCATCTAGTTCCAACACCAAGGAGGAGGTTCTCTTTCAAACCATCTGTATGTCAATATAGGATAACTGAATATGAATCACAATTTTTTTAAATAGGCATGATAACCATCATGACTCCGTTCCTGTGGGTTTCAAGACACCTAATCAAATAAAACTAAAACAACCACAAGAGAAATGGTAACATGGTTCATTAAATTTCAAAACCCTTAAGAAAAAAATTTCATCACTCTTGAATGAAAAACTAAATATTCAATGGAAAAAGAATCCTATTTTTTAATCACTGGTAATGCATTGCAAACAATAAACATGTTATGCTTTAAATACTTCAAAAGAATTGCCTGATTTCTCAAGACTGGGATATGATTTCATAAATAATTTTCTGTAAAAAGATTATTACGATTTTTTTTCTTTTGTAATCTGTACACTGTTATAGGTTATAGCACTGCAACAAGATGCTTCACCTTTGCAAAATTTTAGCACACATTTTGTACTTAATGGGAAAATGGATAGGACCATTCAAGCAACTCCAGAGTTTAGGGTATATATTGATTTAATAATTTTGTAGTACAGGAAAAACATCTAATTAATTGCAGTTTATTTCTTCATTAGTAAATGAAAACTACTAATATTTTTAGACTGTCTTGAGGTAAAAAAAAATCCTGCATAAGTTCCCTTTCCCACAGCTTATTTTCATTCTTGATCATTAATCTTGTACATATTCCTTTCTAAATCTGAAGGTTTACATTTCTCAAAAAGAATATATGAAAAGAAATAATACAAGAGAGTCAGCAGTCAGCTAACATTTATGTTATAAAATATTAGCTATATAACTTCATATTCAGCAAAAGTAGTCATCCATCAGCAGCAACTATGAGGTAGACTTTTAACGTTTCTCTGTATAAGGTGTTTGGGCTATGATGTATTTTCTAATGTGTTTATTTTAATAACATAAATGTCAAAGCTTTTTTTTTTTTCTACTTGGGATGTAAAGAACAAGTAGAGAAAGTAATATGAATTCAATATGAGTTGAGAACACTGGGCTATTTATTCATTTTCCTTTTGAGGAGAATGCAAATAATTCAGCTAGAATTTGGATTTCTTCTATGCATCTAACCTCATGATTTTGTTCCTTAAGTTTCTATTTATGATCACTTTATGTATGATATTAATTCTAAAATATCCTACTGATTTTGTATTGGTTTCTGTTGTCTCTGAGTGCCCTTGCTCCCTTTTGAATGTCTGGCAGTATCACGCTTGAAGAATCTCAAGGTCTCAGGGGACCAAGCCCAGAGATTTTAGGATATACAGAGGAAGCTGCTGCCTTCAGCTCTGACCCAAACATATCTTGTTACAGGGCAAACCCTGAGCTCCCATCAAAATAAATATGGGCTTAAAATAAATCAATGGATTTAGAATGACTTGACTGATTGAGGTATTTTCCTCCTTTTTCTTTTTTTCTTCTTTTTCTTTTAAACATATAATCAGCCCTTTCTAGTTTGCTGGCCTGTGTAGAGCAGGTTATAGCTAATAGTAACAACCTAACATTCTGAGATTAGTGCTGTTATTCTTGTGACATAGAGACATCAAAAGTTGTATAAAAACATTCAGAGTGACAGGTGGCATTTGCTTTTTTCTCTGATTTTGCACATGCCTGTGACATCTCTTCATAGACACAGTATGGCTTTGATTCCTCGTTGTTTTGTATTCATGTACTTTCAGAGTGCTTCTGTGGATATACAGTATGCTAGGAATTGTAAAAATTCAAAGCATGCATGTAAAAGAATAAATGATAAATTGTTGATGGGGGCAAAAATAGCTGTCATCAAATATGGGAAATAATCCATGAGAGATTTGTATTCCAGAAAGACTATAAAATCCCATGGGAACATAAATGATCACTATTGTTTGTCCTACAATTTTTAACCATTTCAGAGAAGTGTTCTACTAATTCTAATATTAAAAATAGATGGTAGTTAGCGGAGGCCACAAATGCACCCTCTCATAGCTGGGTAGTATATTTTAATCCTGTAAGTGTCATTGTGCCACTCTCTGGTTCAACATTGGTTTCCCAGTTTAGTATTCAGAGAGCTAATTCATTTTGTTGCTGGCAGCAGTGCATTAATGATCAAGCTACGACAATGAACACTGTCTGCATAACAAATGCGTCTTTCTCGAGCTGCAGTAAATACAAAGTGATTAACATGAAATAACTGCTCTAACAAACTGCTTTTCTGCTTTTAAATAGATACTGGTGTTTTTATTTAACCCTACATTTGTTAGATATGTCTTGAATGGGCTTGTTTGCATTTATATTTTGGTTGAGTTAAAAACAAGTGGGGACTTGCTGCCCTTGGAGCTCTACATTACAGAGTACATTCTCTTGGAGAACTGCCTTTAGCATATTTGTTGTAAATGATTATTAATACTCTGTTCTCTTCTTCTGACATTTACTAAGGCAGAAGCATCAAAGAGAACTAAATCATGTCATACTCCTCGAGCTAGCCTAATCCTGCCATTCTATCTAAGCTAATGAAAATAAGGTCTGAGCAGGTTAAAATTGCAGTCGTTAATAACTTAAATCTAACAGAGTACAAGGTGGTGTTGGTTTGCCTCCTGAGTCAGATGAGAAGGTATGATTTAGGAAGTTGATACAAAGGGAAGAATCAAATTGAAGTTGCTCTCCTCTCACAGCTTCATCTCCATTTTTTCTTCTTTCATAATGAGGGACCTTATCAGTGTTTCTGTATTATGAAAAGATGGGATTATTCTGTTCTTAGGAGGAGTAAAATAGTGACAGAGACCCGAATGTTTGATCTGTCAATGTCCCTTATCCTCATTACTCATGCCATTCAATCCTTGTTGGTGGAATCCCTATCCAAAATGTAACAGACAGAGAGGAAAAGTATAGCATCCTCCATAAAACACTTTGAAATGCTTCTCTTGTTACACAGGCAGTGCTCTAAAATGGTGTTGTTTATATTTCCACTGTCATCTCACTTCATCTCATTATAAGGTGCCAGCAGCTTAGGCTTTCTACTATGGAATAGTCTTTTAAAGATGTTTTATTGTTTTATTGGAAGATGTCATAAAACGGAGCTAAAGTTTTTCTTTGGTGGTGTTGGTGTTTTTTTCTGTTTGATTGGTAGGGTTTTTTTGTTTTGTTTTGTTTTGTTTTGTTTTGTTTTGTTTCTACTAAGGCATTGCTGTAAAGAAATGCTGTCAGTATTTAATGTTTGCATGTACTTCTGAGGACTAGAATTTTTTTCTTTTTTTCATTTAGATAATATATGAAACACTTGTCACACATTGAAAATTGAGTTACAGAACTTGAATGTGTATGTCTAGTGAAAAAATATTAGTAAAGCTAATTTATAGGTATATATCTCTGAAAAATAAACAGGATTGTGCCAAAGGGGAACAATATCACGAGGAAGAGAAAAAGATAGGAAAGATAAATTTGTTTTCCTCAAGAAGAATCAAAGAAGTTTTAACTATATGTTTTTTGGGGGAAAAACATACTGACCCACTCATCAAGGTATTGTCTAAAATGTAGAGGTGGAAGAAGCAAGATTTTGGTAATGTCTTTGGGATACACATGAATTTGTGACTACAAATTCATAACAAAGACCACGAGCAGAAGAGAAGAGAATGGCAAAACAATTTTCCTCAATCAGAGCATCAAATGCAATCAGGTTTAAATACAAGATCAATAGAGCTGTGCTGATTCAGAGGCACAGATTCCCATAACAGTACACCTCATCTTTCATTTCTGTAAATCATGATGGTTCAAAGAAAGTGGCATCCAGATAATGTGTATATGAAGTGTACCTGCTGTGCTCAACAGAAAAAGATCTGCAATACCCAAAAGACTCACTAGCATTATTACAAAAGCTTGTTTTTTTTTCTTTCTTTCCTTTTNGGGTTGGAAGGGACCTCCAGAGATCATCGAGTCCAACCCCCCTGCCTAAGCAGGTTCCCTACATCAGGTCGCACAGGTGGGCGTCCAGGCGGGTCTTGAATACCTCCAGAGAAGGAGACTCCACAACCTCCCTGGGCAGCCTGTTCCAGTGCTCCGTCACCCTCACCGTAAAGAAGTTCTTGCGCACATTGGTGCGGAATTTCCTATGCTCCAGTTTCTGGCCGTTTCCCCTTGTCCTGTCTCCACACACTGCTGAAAAGAGTCTGGCTTTTCCACTTTGCCCCCCACACCTTAGATATTTATAGACCTGGATCAGGTCCCCTCTCAGTCTTCTTTTCTCAAGGCTAAACAGACCCAGTTCACTTAGCCTTTCTTCACAGGGGAGATGCTCCAGGCCCTTCACCATCTTTGTGGCCCTCCGCTGGATTCTTTCCAAGAGATCCCTGTCTTTTGTACTGGGGAGCCCAGAACTGGACACAGTACTCCAGATGAGGCCTTACCAGGGCAGAGGAGAGGGGGAGGATCACCTCTCTCGACCTGCTGGCTGTGCTCTTTTTAATGCAGCCCAGAATGCCATTGGCCTTTTTGGCCACAAGGGCATACTGCTGGCTCATGGCCAACCTGTCGTCCACCAGGACACCCAGGTCCCTCTCTGCAGAGCTCCTCTCCAGCAGGTCATCCCCCAACCTGTACTGCTGCATGCAATTATTCCTCCCTAGGTGCAAGACTCTATAGTTGCTTTTGTTAAACCTCATCTGGTTTCTTACCGCCCAGCTCTCCAGCCTGTCCAGGTCTCACTGAATGGCAGCACAGCCTTCAGGCGTGTCAGCCAATCCTCCCAACTTCGTATCATCAGCAAACTTACTGAGGGTGGCCACTATCCCCTCATCAAGGTCACTGATGAAGATGTTGAACAAGACTGGACCCGGCACCGACCCCTGAGGAACACCGCTAGTTACAGGTCTCCAGCCGGACTCTGCACCGCCAACAATGACCCTCTGTGCTCTGCCAGTCAGCCAGTTCTCAACCCACCTCACTGTCCACTCATCTATCCCACACTTCCTCAGCTTTGTTATAAGGATGTCGTGGGAGACAGTATCAAATGCCTTCCTGAAATCAAGGTAGACTACATCCACTGCTCTCCCCCCATCCACCCAGCCAGTGACAACATCATAGAAGGCTACCAGGCTACCACATGAGAGAGAAGGAATAAAATAAAGATCAGTGAAGCGTCATTTTGTCTTTACTATCAGACTATATTGCCTACATTGCCACACCTTACCATATGGTCTTTCAGTCCCCTTGTACAGACTGGGGCTGTTGCCTTCTCAAAAGTAACTTTTAACCCAGTGCCCAATATTCTATTGAGAGCTACATCTTGACAATCAGGATAAAGAACTTCAGACTAAGAGTTAAAAATCACCCTTTCCCTTATATTGATGCCTCAAGTGTCTGACAGCACTTGTACTGACAGATTTTTCAGTCTGGTGCTGCACTTCACACTCATAGATTACATAGTGGGAACCAGATTAACTACAGCATATGCAGTGATGGATTTGGCTTATGTATTGACTCTACTCTGATTGTGACCTTGTGATTGTTTATTTTTTTGCCGTCATGGATTTATGTAGTATGTGCTTGGAATTACATGAATTAAGTCCCATGGGAATTCCTCAGTTAAAAAAAAAAGTGCTTTACACTCATTTTATATCACTTATGATGAATATATATATATATATATATATATTTTTTTTTTTTGGAAACATGAGAGTTTTTCTTCTGTTCTCAATAATTTCTTTTATTTAAAATGTATCACAGCAAAAGAGACTGTTAGGTCATTTAATTGCAAATACATTGCATTTAGTTATTCTGCCATTAAAATGAAATGCAAAAGGTCTTTCTGAGTTTCTTAAAAGTAGTTGTCCTGCCACAGTTTCTTTAATCCAGACAATTTGTAACTGAATCTTAAGCTAATCCCTCATTTGCTGCCTAAATAATATAGCTTGTTTGAAATTGTAACTTCTGTCTTGGTCTTAAAGGAGGACTGGAAAATTACCTGCACAAAAAAGAAACAGCATCTTCAGTTTAATATGCATTTTAAAATTTTCAGGGAATTTTGATCAGCCGGGTATACAGAACATACATTCTCATGCAAATTTCTTATGTTAACAACAAAGTTAAATACTGAGTGTTAAGTGTGCAGACACTAGCATTACTAAGGAAAAAAATAAGGTATCCAACCTATAAGAGAACATTCAGTGTGCAAGCAACTAAACAATGTGCAAGCAATCCTCATTTAAGGAATGAAACTGCTAAATACCTTATTTCTGCTTAGTTATGATTGCACTTTGTATGTACCAGCTATTTTCTGGTTTTCTTTCTGATGACATATATGTGTTATGAGGCAAAGAAAGATAAATAGAGGAAAAGTTTTACCATACAAGTCTGTTTTGCTCATCAGTCATGTTTCCATAATCTTTCCAAAGAGATAGAAAGATTTGAATTCAAGATATTTCTTTTTTCAAGATTTGATGGACTTTATGTTACATTTTCTTTGAGCAGGCTGTTTTCTAAATAAATTCTTAACTACTGGAAGTCAGGGCCTGAGCAGTTAATTATAAAAACATGACTAGTGACAGAATTTTTACTCAATCTTCTACTAAATTATTTATTTATTGGAAAACTTTTCAGAGGATTTTTTGAAGTGAATTATGTAGAAAGAGAAGAAAAGAGCAGAAATGAGTAAGATCTTAAAAAGTCAGAGAAAGTACAAAGAGTTTCTTTTAACATTTTCTTTTGGATGAATCAGTGTACTTACGGCAGTGTTTAGAACTAAGAAAGGCTAAAGGATGATTTTCCAAGAAATGCAGAAAAAAAACCCACCACACTAGATATTGTACTTGAGGAGCAGGGTATATGCACTTTCAACATGAATTGCAACATATACTGTAATACTTTTAAACCCTATGATAGTATCCATAAAGCAGTGAAATCCTTTGGCAGTCAAGCATTTAAGCTTCTGGTTGTGCATGAATAACAAAAATTTAAGAAAATCTCTTCCATTTCATTTTTCCTCCTCTTGCTGTGTGCATTTTATTTTATTTTATTTTATTTTATTTTATTTTATTTTATTTTTCCTATTGCAGTTGATCTCACACTACTATGTCACTCCCCACTATACTAGTCAAGAAGTTGTATGGTAATTTAACAGCATGCCTCTGGCACAAGTTGCTCAGTGCAGTGGATTAAAGAGAAACATCTTCCAGTGGATAGTTCACAGCTGCACTATGTTATACTTTAATTTCAGGATCCTAAGTATTTTCTATGGTGGAGAAAAAAGAGCATTGAAGAAACATGTAGGTGAAGAGGGACACTGGACAAAACTGCTAACTGTTCATGACAAGGATTTTAACAACATTTATCTGTTAGGACTGTGTTCCTGCTGCAGTGAGCCGCCTGTCCTCTCCTACCTGTAGCAGTACTAGTGAAGAACCAGGGGGGGGTGGGGTGAGCAGAGCGAGGCAATTTGAGAGAGGAGGAGGAGTGGAAACAGGTACCGGCTCAGCGAAGTGGGCATCCCCCATCCCAACTATCCTTGGCTCCCCAGGTGCCTCTGCGAAATAGGTTTGAGGCCCTGGAACTCGAGGGAGAGGCGAGTGAGGGTGTGGAGGGAGGTCCACCCATGACGTCGCCTCGGGTGAAGCGGTCGACCCCACGCCTCAAGACTGCCTCCTCCCGGAAGGACGGAAGGGTGGTTGTCGTAGGCGACTCCCTGCTGAGAGGAACGGAAGGCCCTATATGTTGGCCTGACCCTACCCATAGGGAGGTGTGCTGCCTCCCTGGGGCACAGGTCAGGGACATTTCTAGGAAACTTCCTGGACTGATTCGCCCTTCAGATTATTACCCCTTATTTATAGTTCAGGTTGGGGGATGACCTGCTGGAGAGGAGCTCTGCAGAGAGGGACCTGGGTGTCCTGGTGGACGACAGGTTGGCCATGAGCCAGCAGTATGCCCTTGTGGCCAAAAAGGCCAATGGCATTCTGGGCTGCATTAAAAAGAGCACAGCCAGCAGGTCGAGAGAGGTGATCCTCCCCCTCTNACTGCTGTAAGCACATCCTTCCTGTCACTTTGCTTCCTTTTTTCACTACTTTTGTTAAAGCTAATGGTGTGGGACTCTATGCAAACTCTTACATGTATCAGAACCAGATTAAGAAAGTCTGAGAAAACAAATATATCTGGCTCATGAGTCAACTTTGTCCAAACTCTTTTAAAATTATGAATGTTGATGTTTTAAAAGATAGCTAGGCTGATGAAATCAAATTCATATTAGGGCCATCCAGATAAGATTACACTGCATGTTTCTTTTCTTAAGATGGGGATTATACGCCAGGCTTTAAATTAAAGAGCACTGATGGAAATTTCGTAATTAATGAAGCATAAACTTTTGAAGAAAATGATGAAAAGTAGCACTGTATCACGCAAGCAAAGCAAGAATACTTGTTCAGACTTGCAGCTCTCAAATCATTTGAACCAATTTCAATTGATTTCTCCATTGAATAAAATAACTGACTCTATGACAAACTGAATTAATGGACAAAGGAGAATCTAAAAAAGCATAAGAAAAGTTATGTTTATCAGCTGTTATGCTAAGATGAAGATATCTGGACAATATCAATTTTTTGGGAAAGTTGTTTAATTAGTGATAAATATCTGTGAACTTAACAACCACTGTATCTGCTGATTTATTTTTATATTTTTATATTTTTTTAATTTTGATATTAGTTTTAATTTTATTTATATTTATATTTTGACTTTTAAATTTTTATTTGCTTTATATTTTTATATTTTTTATTTTATTGCAGTAGGTCCAGAAACTCCCATCAACTCAAGGAAAATGTATTGAACACAGTGTACAAAAGCATACATAAAAGAAAATCTCTATAGCTTTATGCAGTTCAATTTTACATTGACAAGATAATCTATATTCTTTGCCTATACTATTTAGATAGCTTGATATGTGATCAGAAAACCAACAGGCCTATGATGTTTCTTGCACTGAGAAGTAATTTCAAGAACATAAGTAAACCTGCATGCCATGGATCTTAGAAGCAGTCCTTTGACCTTAATTTCTGATAATATCATTAAAACAATTATGATGATGTAGACGGGATTTTTTAAGAGAAATTTTCTCTAAGTCTCAATTTTGAATCTTCATATCTGTATTCTTACTTCTCACTAAATGAATGTTAAAATCATAAAAGCTTTGCTTTTCACATACTTTTTCACTACTCAAGCAGGAAAAACCTTATCATAGCCAAGGTAAAAATTTTTACTTGCATTGAATTTAACCATATTTAAATATTTTTGTCTTCTCTAACTTGCTTCATTCAAGTAGCTTCATATTCTTTCTTTTTCACATGTTCACAAGATTTTCAGTGCAAAGAGAAAACAGGTCAAACTTCAATAAATAGTTTCGGCCTTGTGTTAGTAGTATTAGCGTACTTTATCCACCCAATTAATTTTATCCTTCCTAATGCAAACTTCTGTCTAATTCAGGTTCTTCCTTTTGCAATAACCTTCCTAATTATTTATGCTTTTGATTCCATGGATTTTTTTCCCAATTTCCATTCAAAAATACATGTTCTGTAATTTCTTTTGTCACATTTATTGTCTGGATTTTATTAGCTAACTTAATGCTTGCATCATTTATCACCTAAAAAGTGTTTAAACTTACATGCAATAAATCTTATTTCATATGAAACTACACTGTTTAACCTGAAGGAATTATGCTGACAGTATGCCAAATTGTGCTTTGCTTATACAACCTCCACTGGAGTTTCGTGGTGTATGGTAAGCTGAATAACACTGGAGGGTAACAGATTTTTTGAACAGCTTTGACAACCACTCTGAAACATTGATAAGAAGCATTAAGGAAAAAAAGAGGAGAGGAACACCACATGGAGTTTGCATTAGTAGAACTGTGATAAATTGACAGTTTACTGCTTGCTCATTTATTTGTGCGCTATCACTAGGGAGCGTCAGGCTACTGAAGTAAACATAATGGATGGAAGAAACGCACAGAGCACGCTGCGCTGCTACAAGGAGGGAATGATTTGGGAATTTATCAGCATGTTTTTAGTGATTTTTATCTTCCCTGGTGCCAGGAAATTCCTTGCCCAAATAGACAGGTCCTTATTATCTTGTTTGTATTTCTTCACAGGCAAAATATAAAAATAGAAAATTCTACAATAATATTATGTCTTTAATAATATGAAGTTACAATATTACAATAAGTTATCATTTTATATGATGTATCAAGGTAGGAATATGAATCTTCATGGAACATTTTACACTAAAAGTCTAATTTAACCTCTAAGATCAGGGACAGAGGCTCTGCAGATGAGAATGTACTATGAAAATTGTTTCCTAAATGGTTCACATTTTACAGTACCCTTCTTTATGAAAGATATGTATTTATTTCAGTAGCTAAATAAATATTTGTACTGGACCCTAAGCACAGAACAGTTTATGATATGTAAAAGAGGTTTTTAAGCAGCAAAAATACACTGAAATGTTTACATCTTTTAAATGTTCCCAGCGTACTCCTAGATAGACTGTAAACATGATGCATATTATCAACAGTTGGACTAAGAAACAAATTAAAAAAAAATTTAAAATGCAGCCCTTTCTCTCCTCAGTGAATTCTACAGTCTGTGTTTTTGTTTTATTCTTCAGGATTTTTATTATCTGTATCCATTCACAAGAGTTGGAAGAAATGAGGCTCCTGACAATCTGTTTTGATGCCGCTTGGCACTGAAGTGATGAGGAGCTCTTGGATTCCTACTGGTTACCCCCATGGATTAATGAAGGGTGAGACAGAAACTGCAGAGGTGCCATGCAGAACGACCTTAACTGATAAGACTGTTCTGCCTTCACTGCAGTAGGTGAAAAAGGCAGGCTGTATGCAGCAGGCTGATCTTTTCTACATCTTAATGAGAAAAATTGACCTGTTTATCCACTGGATATCTTCTTTGGTTTTGATTCAAGCCATTTTTTAGAAAATCTTTTCTGTTTTTAAATTTGATCAGAATCATCCAAAATGATTTATTGTTAGCAAAACCTAGTGACTTTCTAAAAATTATAGAAAAGCACTTGCCAATATATTCATTTGTAACTATGACATTCATAGATTACTTCAAGACACATGGTATTACTGACTTAATTTATATGAATTAGGAAGTAGTATATGAGTGAACGCAGGCTCCTTTTTTCCACCTACCAAATGGTTTTCATTAACTATGTTTTTTTGTGATTTTTTTTTTTAAATCTAAGTTCAGGTTTTTATTTCTCTATTGTATCTTTAGGCTATTATTTGTTGAAAAAGTAGATACAGAGAATATAAAGAAGATCTCCAAATTACAGCTTTCTTCGTGCAGAAAATGCTCATTTTGATAAAAAACACTTTCCTTAGCTTTAATTTCATTATGAAAGCTAGGTCTATGTGTATCAGATTGAATGAACATCTAACATATCTTTTAAGCTTACTGAATCAAATTTTCAAAAGTTTGGAAAAGGAAAAAAAAGGTGGAATGAAAAAATGTTAGAATTAAGGTAGAGTGAGACATTATCTATTCCACTACTTGTTTTGTATTTTTCACAGTTCTTGAGTTCAGCATCTTTGTGTAGTTCAAATTTCTCCCAGATGTTCATCTCAGCATTTTATTCCTCATTCAGCCATTAAACTCCTGCTTGTTTCCACCATAGAAACATAGCAGCTCTCCTCTTACCCAATTTGGTATCTTACTTAAAATTGTACTGTACCTGTCATCTAGGTTGACAATAAATACATCATTCCTGTAGCCCAGTTTGCTCAAAGCCCCCATCCAACCTGTCCTTGAACACTTCCAGAGATGGGGCATCCACAGATTCTGAGCTACATGTTCCAGTGCCTTGCCACCTTCCAAGTAAATAATTTATTCCTAATAAATGACCTAAATCTATCCTCTTTTAGTTTAAAAACATTACATTGCTAGATAAAGACTCCTTCCTCATCTTTCCTGTAGGCTCCTTATAAGCACTGTAAGGTCACTATAATGTCTCCAGTCTTCTTTTCTCTACTAAACAACCCCAATTCATGTAGTCTGTTTTTGTAAGAGAGGTTCTCCAGCCCTCTGATCATCCTCATGACACTCCTTTAGCCCCACTCAAAAATGTTCATGTCTTTCTTATGCTTTCTTACACTCCAGAGCTGAATATAGTATTTCAGGTTGGGTGTTAAAGTGTGGAGTAGAGAGAGAGAATCACTTTGCATGACCCACTGGCCATTCTTTAGATGTAGCCCAGGATACAATTGCCTTTTGCTGCAAGCTCGCATGACTGGCTCATGTTCAGTTTCTTTTCCTCCAGTACCTCCAAATACTTCTCCACAGGGCTGCTCTCTACCCTCTCATCATCCAATCTGTATGCATGTTTGGGATTATCCCAACCCAAATGCAAGATGTTATACTTGACCTTGTTGAATTGAATGACTTTACATGAGCCCACCTCTCAAGCTTGTCAAGGTCCCTGTGGATGGTAACCCTTCTCTCCAATGTGTGGACTGCTCCACTCAGCTTGGTGTCATCAACAAACTTGCTGAGGATACGCTTAATCGCACTGTCCACGTCACTGAAAAATATGTTAAATGCCTTTTTCTCTTTCACATTAGTAGAAGTTGCACTTAAAGTGTTTTTTCAAGACATAACTGGAATAAGTATTGTGGAATTCTGTATGACAGGCTTTTTTATTATCTAAAAGAATTTATAAAAATTAAATCTTTCATAAAATATTTGTAGAATATTGATATGTTGTCAAATGGAAGGCAGTAATGTATTCACTTACTGTAGCTTAACATAGAGAGGATTTAGTGCAATCAATTACAACAAAAAATACTGTCTTCTATAGGTAATTTACTATTGTCCTGTGGCTTCATTAGGAAGAAGGTACGCATACAAAAATGTCCTGCTTTTCCAGCTGGCTCTATATGCAATATTCATAGTGCTGCTAATGAAGTAAATAAAAGAAAAAAAAATCCCTACTGGATCCTAGTTTGTTCACTGATATGAAATGTCTAATTATGTGTATGGCTATAGTGCACTTGTATTCCACAATAATTTGGATATTAACATTAAAGTAAGAAGTGCAGTTGTGAACATATAACATTTTCTAACCTTATCCTGACATTAGAATTATCTTACTCTAAAATAAAATTTGAAACATATAATTATTATGTACAAAATTAACATTTCTTGCTTTCCATAGCAATTTTGTATTTAAGGATTTATTTCAAGTAAACAATGCTAACATTGTTATTTAATATCTGATTGGCAATATTGCTGTGATATTGTTTTGCAAGCCATGTCATTTTTTTTAAATGGCAATTATGTAATGCATAGTACTTGCATGTCATCTGAAAGCTGTTGAGAACATTTTTATATATTGTACAACTGAGAAGCACAGATATCAACTTTCCCTACTAAGTGTAAATCTGTCATGTTAATTTCCTTGTTATTACATGGCTAAAGACATTTCTAAAACATTTTTAATGGGTGTATATCAGTGTAGAAGAGAAACACTGTTCCAGCCTGCTTTGCTCAAGGAACTGCATAATATTTAGGAAGCTATTATAGCACACAAGTCATTGAATATATTAACTCTTTAATTTCATTTTGTGTGTGTGAGAGAGAGAGGAAAAGAAAGTTAATATTTTGCTTTTAGATAATAAATCATTATTATCTAAAATATATAGTCTGCATATATAGTCTCAAAAAGAGAATAATTATTTAATTTCTAAAATGGTAAGAAAGTGGGATATAGAGAAAAAATACATGAAAGTAATTCTACCAAAAGTACTCTAACTGTATACAATTATAGTAACTACTCCTAATGTTAACATCACCTCTAGCTGTGTATTCCACAGGAGACCAAACATTTCTGATAAAGCAGGATCTTGGACAAAAAACGTAGGTCAACTCTTATAAATGAAGTAAATGCAGTCAACATCACAGAATCACAGAAGCACAGAATCGTAGGGGTTGGAAGGGACCTCCAGAGATCATCGAGTCCAACCCCCCTGCCTAAGCAGGTTCCCTACATCAGGTCGCACAGGTGGGCGTCCAGGCGGGTCTTGAATACCTCCAGAGAAGGAGACTCCACAACCTCCCTGGGCAGCCTGTTCCAGTGCTCCGTCACCCTCACCGTAAAGAAGTTCTTGCGCACATTGGTGCGGAATTTCCTATGCTCCAGTTTCTGGCCGTTTCCCCTTGTCCTGTCTCCACACACTGCTGAAAAGAGTCTGGCCTAGCCACTTTGCCCCCCACACCTTAGATATTTATAGACCTGGATCAGGTCCCCTCTCA
>JACDJE010000383.1:565748-632155 GCA_016647715.1 Pavo muticus | reverse complement strand
GCCAGAAACTGGAGCATAGGAAATTCCGCACCAATGTGCGCAAGAACTTCTTTACGGTGAGGGTGACGGAGCACTGGAACAGGCTGCCCAGGGAGGTTGTGGAGTCTCCTTCTCTGGAGGTATTCAAGACCTGCCTGGACGCCCACCTGTGCGACCTGATGTAGGGAACCTGCTTAGGCAGGGGGGTTGGACTCGATGATCTCTGGAGGTCCCTTCCAACCCTTACGATTCTGTGATTCTGTGATTCTGTGATCTCAAATGAAGGTTCTTTGAGAATACCTTGAAATGTCTCCATGAAGGAAAAAGAAGCAGAAATAAAATAGAAGGAAGGACAAATTACCACTCTGTGGCTATACAAGAAAACCATACAAGACAACCCCTTTCCGTGAAGAAAATTAAATTCTGTTTCACCTCCCTCAGGGCCCAAATCTTTTCCTTGGTATCACAATATGCTGTTGACTTCCAAACATTTTCAGAACATATTTTTGGTGCTTGAATTTCTGACATCTCAGGATCTTTGCTGGAGTAGGTGTTGAAGATGGCCTAAGGAAAACCAATAATCTTCAGTTTTTCAGATGTGATGATGATGCATAAATAATTACTCCAGTGAACAGATTTGCAAGGAAAAATGTGTTTGAGTTTGTATTTTCATTTTCAGAAATGCCAGGAACATTTTGATTTCCTCAGAATGTCCTGACGAGGCTGGAAAGACTGTTATCTGAGTATTTTGTATATATCTCCCACACAGATGAAGTGAAGATGAAGCAGACAGTAGACACCTGTCTGACTAGCATTATTCTGCCAGAACTTCTGTTAGGGAGCCAGCAAAATTTTCCAGCTGGCCCAACACCTGACTTTCATTAATTACTACACAGTAGCAAAAGAGATATTCTTAGCCTGCAGATAGTGCTATATCTGCTCCTGATTTGGCTGTATCCATGAAAAAAGGCACACATTCTAGGAACCATAAACAGGATGATAGTACTTTTTCCAGACTTCCTTGGTGGTAGATTCTGTATGTGATTCAGCCTACGTGTCACTAATCGGGTACTGTGAGAGAGGTAGGGAATATGTATTAGCACACAGGCCAGCCTAGACTCCTGAATGATTTGAACTGTAAGTATCCAAACGAATGTCCACAGCACACACATGACATGGATTAACTTTCTCATGTGTGCTGATAAATTCAGCTAAAACTTGGCCTAGATATGAGAGAGTTCTGTGAAGGCTGCATCAGTCTTTTCCTAGCTCTTTGGCATGCCTCAAGAAAATAGAACAATTTAGATTAAAGGGGATGTCAGGAATTCAGTTAGTCCAAGATTCTATACTAAACAGGGCTAAATTCAAAGTTAATTTTTTTTCCTCAGTGCCATAATCATTCAAGTTTTAAATACGTCTGAGGATGGAGGTTCCTCAACCTCCCTATGCAACCTGTTCCAGTCGTTATTTCCTTTTTTTCAACTTGTCACTATTGCCTCTTGTATTTTGTTTTTATCTGAAAATAGATTAGCTCTGTTATCCTTTTATTCACCTATTAGATAATTGATGAGCTCTTTGGCCCAGGTGTCTATGAAGTTGTTATCTAACTCAGTTCTTTCTGGGGTGCCATGTCACCATAATACTTGCATTTCAAGGCCCAGGATAGCGTTCTGGGCAATGACATGTGGTACAGGATATGTTTCCAAACATTCAGTGGTGGCTTCCACCACTGTAAGCAGATGGCATTTACGTTGGAAGGTTTGTGGTATAATACACCTGTCAGGCCTCCTCATATTGATATTTGAGCCATTGTCCTCCATACCAGAGAGGATTTAACTGCTTGGTTTGCTTGTTTGTGGTGCATTTTGCATTCATGGATAATCTGTGCAATGGTGTCCATGGTCAATTCTGCAATTAACTTTTCCTACTGATCTTAAAGCTGATATAAGAGCTGGACAGTACTTCTCAAGGAAGCAGAGATTAGTGGATAGTAAGAAACCAACACCAAAATTAAGGAAATCGGATACTTAAGTAACAAAAGTCAATGCTTAGGTCTGTATACACGAAGACTTTAACAGCTTGTATGAAACTCTGCAATATATATATTTTTTATACTTTAAGAGTTTCCAGCTTAAACAATTTGATAAAACATCAAAAACAAATCTGATAGGACATAAGAAAACTAACAATGAAAAAAAAAAAAAAGACCAGATAAAAAGTCAGCAAAAATATCAGGTTAAAACAAGTATCTAAATCTATAAATGCTATTTGTTGCCTTTTTCTAAAAGCCGAACTAAAAAGACTAAATTGCTGACAATTCCAAGGGTAACATACTGATATATTCTATTATTTATGCTTATACAGCAAAATGAATAAGACTTGTATTCTTGCCTTTTTTTCTCTTACTTGCTATATAACACTTACAAGTGTTCAAATATTCATTGTTAGTGTATTTTTCAATGCTTCATTTCGTTATTATTATTTTTTTTCTTTATGTGTTGCAATGAAACTACAAGACATCTGACAGGAGAATAAAGTGGGTATGTTCCTGATTAAAAGAAAAGTACAATAAAGCAAAATTTAAGCATTCATTTTAAACAATAATTAATTACACCAGATAACTTTTAAATTTTCTGCTTGGTTAAAGTAAGTAATACTGAGAATTTCTATTTTCCCATCTTCCTATTGCAAGCCTGAAATTAGGTGTTCTTTGTATGAATACTGCAGGATGAAATAAAACAAAGCAAAAAGCACCTGAAGTATTACTTTCCTTATTATTATTATTTAATAATTTAAATGTGTATGTACACATGGAATATTGGTTGCTGCTGCAGGAATGTTCTAGCTAGGTGCAAGTAAGGAGAGAAGGTGGGACATCATATTACCTAACTGGAATATCTACTGAACCATCCATTTAAGTTACCTGTAAAGTCAATGGGAGATGTAGAGCATTTTAGAATATGATTAATCTACCTTATTTAGATGTTTATTTTAGGATGATGTGAACTTCAAACTAAAACCACCTATCTGTCTAAGTCAGCCAAAAAGGGAGAGTAATGTGACTATTCAGATGTAAATGTTTACACGTGTCTCGCTCCAATTTATAGGAGGGAGATGAGGTTCTTTTAATGTATGTGTACCCGAAGTGAGATTAAGAAACAATGGTTCAAATGTTGGTCCAACCAGTTTATTACAAATCTTAGTCAGAGAGATGGAGAAGGGGAAGGTGGACACTATTACGAACTAGGGTGATGGGGAAGGAAAGGCGGGCGATAGGAAAGATAGGAAATAGAAGCAAGGAGTCTTTATAGGCAGCAAGAGGGAGATAGTCACCACCAAGGGTCCATCGAGGTTTGTAGCTCAGTCTTCAGTAGAGGTGGGTCATCGGGCGTTGTTCCGTTGACAATGAAGGTGACGATCCGAACACCGAACACCATGATGATTTCCAATGGCAGTATTTATAAGTCCAAAGTGGTTGAGTCAGCTCTTTTTGGAGTGACAGCTTCTGGCTTTTGGATCTCAGCAGGAACTCCTTTTGTTCCCATCTTCCAGGCCTTGCCAGCAGATAAGAGGGAGTATGGAGGCGTCAACTTGTATCTTGTCTTCACAGGATACAATGGTATCACCCCACAATCTCCCATAGCAGACAGGAGTTATCTGGTCACAGGACAGATCTTCCACCAGTAAACAGTCCAGTAAACAGTCCTTAGCACTCCCTTCCGAAGGCAAACAGCTCCAAAGAAATGCTTTCAAATGTAAAATTGTCCAGATAGTGATGTTGATTGCCATACAGCAACACCCACCTCTAATCTCCTGGAGTCTTATCACAAGGAATACCTCAGGAAGCAAGCTTTGAGCCAGAAAGAACAAAGAAGGATTCATACAACATGTAGTCAGATAAACTGCACCCATTTTTTTTTTCTTCCATTAACTTCGGCAGAAAGCCAAAGTTTTTATTATAAGGTAAAAATATTTATCTTCCACTCTCACTTCCATTGAGGGTTTCGTTATATTGCACCGAACAGGATTAGGCATAGTCTTGGCATCTCCTCCTGTATGCTGATGACCTTTTTGTTGGAAGATACACAAAGAATTCACCTTTGCACAAAGGAAATAATTGTATACCCTACTAAAATAAAGTATCCCACAGCTGCACATAAGATCAAAGAGTTTTTTCTTCAGTCATACTTATTCACCAATTTATAGCAGTTGATTTAATAATATTAGGGAAATTCAACCATCCTATACTGATAGAATGATCCCAGACATGGATTTTGAGTGGACCAGTGGACCAGAGGTTATTCTCATAGGTGCCTTCTCAACATGTCGTAGAAGTTAACAGAGACAAGGAATAACCCTCAACATAGAGCCTACATACAAGCACTTTTTTTGGAAGATAAGAGAATTTAACAGTACAGATGCAGGCTACTGCATGGATCTCAGTATTAGAGAAGAGTTACCCTTCTTTAAATATTTATTTTGTTAATGCAGACAAAATTCAGCACATTAGCTGCTACGTGAAGAAGTTCATATTTCTCTTTCATTTCAGCATGCTTCTCAGCATCATTCTTAAAGCTACTAAAATTTTTGGATAGAAACTTCCTCTGTAATCTCCTTTTCATTCAAAGTCTCCAAGTACCTCATTTTGCAGCAAGAGGACTGCTTATAATGGAGGAGACTATAATGTTAGAGCCACTTGATTTTATTATCACTGAATAAAGTAACTGAGGAAATACAGTATTAGCTAACACTTCAACTTCAAAACAGTCAGTAGGGATAAGGGATGAAATACATTCCTAAAGAAAAGCCATTACCATATGCTGAAGTGTTTTGCATTATGAAATGATATGTAAAATACACCCGAGATGAATAAAATGGTATTGTACTCCAGGCTACATCTTCACTTTAAAATATGTAGTGGTTGCAATTAAAGGAGAAACAAAGGTAAATTAAAGTGCAGCTGTAAGAGATTATTCTTTTCCATCATTGTCTCAAAGCCTGCTGAGTTCACAGATGAACAAGTCCAAGCAAGTGCTGGTCAAGGGCTGCGAAATCCTTTGTCTGTGGGACACAGATGGACAAGGCCAGGGGCAACGAGAGAGAGGGATAAGCCGCAGCTTAATGGCTGGGAAGCAGTCTTTTGTGTGGGCTTATCTTGAGGGAGATAGCCATCTCAGGGGGTACTGCACATGACTCTTACCCAAGTGCTCAGGAATGCCACGTTGGAAGAAGAAGAAAGATAAAAAGGGGATGTACAACCATGAGATTAGGTTTCTGACAACAGATTCCTCACGAAGAAGAAGAGGTTTCTGACAACAGATTCCTCAAGACCTGCTTCTCCCTCCTGGTCTTGCTCTGCGCTCTACCTGCTTGCTGCCTAAGGCCGGCCACTCTGCTGCTGCTCTCCCCTGAGAAGCGTTTTCTGACAACAGATTCGTCATGACCTGAGACCTGCATGCTGAAGAAGAAGAACAAGTGTCTGATATCAGAAGCCTCATGAGCTGATGCCTGCATGCTGACGGACTCTCTCCTGGGCCTACCGGAGACCTGCTGCTTCCTCCTGGACTTACCCTGCCACTTCTTCCTGGTACATGCTTGCCGCCTAAGGCTGGCCACGCTGCTGCTGCTCTCCCCTTGCGCTTTTGCCTCGGATCATCGGAACGGCATGCAACGGGACCGCTGCTGGATCTTGGTGGTGACTATCCCTGCTTTACGCAATTCTTGCTTCTTTCCTATCTTTTCTATCACCCGCCTTCCCTTCCCCATCACCCTAATTCGTAATACTCGCCATCCTCCCCTTCCCCATCTCCCTGATTAAGATTTGTAATAAACTGGTTGGACCAACATTTGAACTTCTTAATCTCACGCTGGGTATACATACATCAAAGAACTTCCTCTCGCTCCTATAAATTGGAGCGAGACAGCAGCACAGTTGTTATTTTAATTCCTGAGACTCACCAGTTTCTGGAAAGTCCTACAGCTCCTCCCTAGAACCATGTTGTTACAGGTTGTTCCTAACACAAAGTAATAGAATTTAAACTCGTGTTACTTTACCAAAATAGACGGAAGACTATTTATAAAAAATAAAGTACTTGATATCTCTAGCTGAAAATATTTCACTCCACTGTTCTTATTGCTAAGGGTTTGTTGTTGTTGTTGTTTGTATTTTCTGTGCATTTTTTTTTGCATGAGAATAAGGATATTTCTTCATATAAGGATTAAGGATGAATCTTTAATACACTCCTTAGCGTTTATATTTTAGATACTTCTACATTTTTAGCAGATTACATATTTTTTTCCTTATCTTCATAATAATTGGTTAAATAAACAACAACAGCAACACTTCCTAAAATATTGTATGCATCTTTATTGATTTCTATTTTTATTTGAATGAAAGCATTAAGAAAATGGAAAGTAATCTACAGGCCAAAACTGATTCACAGTTCTTTTTGGTATTATAATGGTATGTTACATATATATATTTTCTAATTAATACATTGGAAGCATAGGTATCACAGATAAAATTAACCAGAAATTTTGACTTGTTCTGGTGAGTTGCTGTTTAAAAATTCTAATTTCATATTTACTAATGTCAGCCATGACCTTTAATAAGGTTTAATGGAACAAGGCTATGCTAATTTTATATGTTATGAGTATCTTGAAAAGTTCTAGTTATAGAAATTATAATGCAACATAATTATTAAATATGTGACTAACAGATGATTTGTTCAGAAGAGCTAGTTGGAGCCTAAGTAGAAATGCCTAAACCTAAAGACTGTCTCTAGTGCTCTCCATCAATTTACTTTGAGCTTTCCACTAAGAATAATGCATACTTACTGCATTATTAGACCATGTAAATTTTATATCATAAATCTCTGTATACTCGTCATGATATTACTCAGTCCTAAAAAAATGGGTAATTCAAGTTCAGTTGTTTTCAGAAGCAGTGAACCATATTTTTTCTTCACTTTCTGTATTTGTATAAAAAGCAGCTGAAAAAAAAAAAGGTTAATTACATATTAAGCCTTAATTTGTCTTACTTTCTTCCAATTGCAGTCATAACGTGCAGTCTTTTTTCTATAGTGAAGCTAAACATCAGCTCATCACAGAGTTTCATTTGCTGTCTCTATGAAAGACGGTTCTGCATGGCTACGGCTGATGGGTATTGACATTCCCAATTTGCAATGATTGTCAAATTATAGGTATTCAGTTTCTGAAGAATGATTTGAAATGCATCTCTTTTGCTATATTTTGCCATATTTTACCAACTATCTCAATATTCACCACTCCAGAATAAGATCCTAGAAGACTAACACTGAGTTTCCGCACAAGCCTGCACAGACTCATTGGAATACTGCTAAGGCAAATTCCAAATTTCCAAAATTTGTAGGAGAAGCCATTAGTCAGAATATTCCAATTTATATAGGGGCAAGAGAGATTAGGAAACCCAGTTCCAAAGAGATATCACTAAAGCGTTAAGAGTATTGAAAGTGTTTCTGTAGCCATTCTTTGCACCCAGGAGAACATAATTAAGTTTAAATTTATCTTTGTTTTATATTTATTTATTTATATTGTTTCATTTTCAGTTTTCTTGACTTTCTGTCTCTCAAAAAGGCCAACTGCAATATAGTTTTATGATTACGTATATACACAGAACCTTTGTCGTATGAAATAGTCATGACAGATTATTTTGAAAATCTACTGGAATAAAAATCTTCCTGCCTGAAGTATCTTTTCAAGACTTCCAGAAAAATAATATTTAATACAGTGTATTTGACGCTGAAGCATGGAACAGAAATTCTGGAAAATGTTTTACTTACATTTCTTTTCAGAGAATACTGTCCTTCAAAGACTTCCTGCTAATCATCATTTTATTAATCTTAATGAACTGTTTTCATATATTTTTCCATCTCTACATCTCCATTCACAATGACAGTTTCTTTTCTCTCTCTATTATTTTAGTAATATTCCTTAAAAGGCTACCAACGTGGGAAACTATATACCAGTTATATTTTTATTTCCATGATTTTCCTTTGTATCTTGCTCTTTTCTCAAAGAATCATAGAATCAGGGAATATCTTGTGTTGGAAGGGACCCCAAGGATCATCAAGTTCCAACAGGCTAGGCCACATACCTTCAGTAACAGACCACGTTGCCCAGGGCCCCATTATCTTGCTTGTTTCTTTTTTGCAAGCCGTTCATGAAACCAACAGAGTGTGTAATATTCTCACTAGAGTAACAAAGTTAATTAGTTTAATATGAATGTGTTTATTTTCACAATCCTTTTTTTATTGCTTTGTTATATGTTATCCCAAAACCTAAATTCTTTGTTTTTCTCCCCTGATTTTGTCCTATATGAAAAATATTTCTCCTTCAGTCTCTCAGCTCCCACATTCAGTGTTCAATTTCAATGTAAGAAAAGCTCCTAAAGAGTATTTGAGTTATTATCTTTATTTAGTTAATTACTATGATTCCTGTCAAAATTTCATCTTATGTTCCTACTGTAAAACGTTAGTTTCCTCAGTGTTATCAGGGATAACAGTAGTGCTAACCCATTCTTAGCACTGACAGAGTTTCTGGCAAAGCAATTTTTCACAAAATCAGAAAATTACAGAATGGCTGAGGTTATAAGAGGACTCTGGTCGTCATCTGGACCAACCCCCTGGTCAAGTAGGCACACCTGGAGCAAATTGCCAAGTCCATGGCAGGTGTTTTTTGAGGACCTCCAAGATCTTTCTGTGTGGACTGTTTTCTGATTGCAGTTTTTAATTTTTTTCAGCTTAAAACTTTTCATTTTATATTTCTCAGTTTTTGTTTTCAAATCTTTCTCAGTGTGGACAAAAACAGTGCCACCCCAAACCCACAGTTTAAATGTATATTGATTTTAGTCAATTAATGCTTCTTCTAAAATCTGAAAATAAGTACTGCATTTCTCCTATTTTATTCTGATGCACCAAGAGTATATTTGTAATACAAATGTTTTGTACTGTGACAGACTGATAATGTTTCACGTATTAGAAAAGTAACAAAAATGTAAGAAGAAATGCAAATGAAAATGTTAGAAGGATGCAAACTATTCTGATAAGCTGCAAAGTAAACTATGTAATTTCTTCATCTGTCAGTCTATTTATTGAATTTAGCTTATTTGATTCTTGATATAAAGCTTTAGCCAGTAAAACATCTGAAGATGGAGGAGGAGAGAAGTATTTTAAACACCACTAGAATATTGAATTCTTCGTGATCCCCATCAGTTACTTCATTGGACCTAACTAGACAACAGTTAATAAAGGTATTATTGCTTAGTGGTAAAGTTGATATTGACTACCTTCAGAAGACTTTAATTTTTGGGTAAGCTCAGTGTCACAGTGTCTTTATTGCAGAAACTTTTTTTTTTGTGACTGTATTTTGACTAATAAATTTGGAACAAGGTGTTTCATTCTCCCTAAGTTAAAACTAATACCTGTTGCAGTTGGAGCTAATACAAAATTTCTTCGTAATGGAGAAGTTGTGCATTCATTTATCATCATTGTATGATTTTACTTCAGCAGTTATCATTTCAAGATTGTGTACAGTATGGAGGTTATGACACGAAGACTTTAGGGAACTGAAATATTTTTCACTTTAAAAATTAGTCCTTGTGTTTTGGATCTTAAAACAATCCCTCAAAAGCACCACTTCTATCATGGTTCCCATGTTGCACAACACTTGGAAATTCAGCTGGGACCTTATAGTTATGTTCCTTCAGTGAGCTTCTGTGTTCCTAAATATTTTAGAGCAATTTTCAGGAGATATACAGATGCCCTGGCACATAGCCATTACAGAATTCACCCCATGGTTTTTTTTCCTACATAATTTTTTCTGTGATTGAGTTTTTTTCAGACAGATAGGAAAGTGTATTTTCAAGTGATCTTTCCAGTCATGCTTAGTGTTTCTGTGGTCTCTGGCAAATTGTAACTGTTTTTTCTAAGGAGTAAATCACTGTCACCAGTTACATCCTCAGGGTCAACCAACATAAACCATGATCAGTTAATTTAATTGAGACTGCATGGTATAATATTTCTTTCCATGGTAGTTGGTATAGAACACCTACTTTTTGTTTCATAAAGTTTCTTTTTCTTTCCCCCCTCCCTATTGACATGTAATCTCACATCATCGTAAATCTCTTCAATTTATCAAAGGCTATACTCAAAATTGTCTTTAGCAAAAGCTCAATGCTTTTCAGTTTTGGATTACAGAATTCACGCTTGATCCAAATTCCTCTTATCTTTCTAAGCAATTGTATACAAGAGCTTAGCACACATCCAAACATCTGCAGTGTTGGATATCTTCCCTTTTCTCTTTTATTTCTGTTTTAAAAACTGGTATTCTGTACACACTGATTACAACCCTCTTGATACAGCCTGAAAAGGTGGACAAATGACTATGCAGCATTTTCTGGAACATTTGTTGTGGAAAGTAGGTGTAAAAAGTGAAATATTTGTGTTAATCAGACTCCTCTGATAATCAACTCTGGGGCTTTGATGAGTACTACCAAAATAATGTAAAAAAAATAAATATATATATATCTTCTTGCAAAACCAATCAGCAACAGTCTTCTCAAATGTCTTCTGTAGATTTACAGCATATATACTGGGGCTTAAAAAACAAGTCCACCTTTATTGCATTTCCTTTACTAGACATAGAAAGAAAATAATACAAGCTGTGTTAAGTTCACACTGTCCTCAGTATCTCCTCTCCCAGGGTGCAGTCCTTCAATAGTGAAGCTGAACATACCTCCATAATCACAAATCCTCTTCTCTGTTTCCATGCTCTAAATCTTCTGTCAGCTTTAACAGTCATCTGGCTGTGTAAAAACAATAGGTTGCATTTATGGTGTTGTGTGACAATAACCATTCTCTAGAGCAGCAGATACCCTGTGTGTCACTGTTTCCAGATGGAAAGAGTACCTCCTTGTCTTACAGCTCTGATGAATTCTTTGAATGACCCTAAAACATCTGACTTAACTGTATATTATGCTTTTCTCTGGTACCCAGCAAATTTTCTTGAGAGAATGCTAAACCTACAGCTTTATTATTATTATTATTATTTATTTTTGTTTTTACTTAACCTTAGTTTTTACTGTTTACTGGGCAACACTGGGTCATAGGTAATGATTTACATTAGCAAAGCTGACAAGAAAATGAGGAGATTTTGTTAACCTTTACAATAAAAACATAGATTCGCTCTTGAATTTTAATTTCCCGCTATTAAAGTTTTGTCTGAAAGTACATTTAAAAATTGTTTTATTCTTTTTAATGTTGCCTAATAATATTAAAATAAGCTTTATATGCAGATATAGTAGATTTAATTTGAAATGAAAGTGATAGGAAATTGCCTTCTCATTTTCATGACCAGTAAATAAAGTCCTATTTTCTTTTGTATGTCACTTCCCTTTTACTGTTGTTTCTAGTTTTATTCTTCATTGTACCATTCTTTCTGTTAATGAGAGGCTGAACAGCAATAAGATGTTTTTACATGTAGGGCAGTTCTAGTTTCCACTCTTTCCTTTCCTACTCAAGATCTTATTCCAACCTCCAGCTCTTTTCTCTCAGTCCCCACGTATTACTCTGCTCTTTTGTGTTTTTTACAGCTTCTGCTGCCGCAGCCTTTTTCTTAACTTACCAAATCAGGATCAACTGTGATTAGACAAAGCTGTCCAGCAGGGAAAAAGAAAGCATAATTGCTGCATATGTCAGTAAGAACACATGACTAGAAAGACTAGAAAAAGTGGAAAGACTGAGTTCTTATACATATTGATTGCACAAGGATAAAAGTAAACTGAATTAACTGCTAACCTTGACTTTAAAAACAGAAGAAATTAACAAAAACCTTTGAATACATAAGGGATGATTTTTTAAAAATTATTTATCTATATGATATTTTACAGTAAAAGCTGTGCTGTTACTCAAACTTAGTTGTTATTAGATTCTGTTAGCAGATCTGAAAAAATGAAACAAGTGACACATGGAAACAGATGTTAAGGAAAACTTTACTAATTTGAAGGAGAATAATGATGTGTCTTTTGGCAAGCACAACTAGTTTGCCTATTTTAACGTTACTTTTTTGTGTGCTGCTGATAAAACCAGGACCAACAATAAGAACCAGAACGTTTCTAAATGGTTTCTTACTGATATTTTCTGTCAGAAATGTATATATATATCTTTCTGTGTTGTGCCTACAGGTGGAGTGTAGTAATCATTAAATTATATCTTGTAACTAGCTATTTTATTTATTTAAGGTCAATTCACTTTGTTATACTTGTTCTTTTCATTTTTCCTCTTCTACCTAAGTTGTACTTACTTACTAAGTAAGACTTTTCTAATTCTAATACATATTTAACAGCACAAAGCATTTTAAAACTGCATTTCAGATCTCTTCAAATATATTTCAGGATCTTCAAATATTATCAGCAAGTGTAGAATCTGCCATTTTCTCCATGATTTTACTGAGAGAGAATAAATGAATGAATGTTGGAAGGAGATTCCATTGTATCGCTGATGTTGTATCACTGCAAATTAAATCTGCGAAGATACAGCTGTGTTTCCTCAGCAAACTGTTAAAAGTTTCCCCATGTGGACATTTCTGACATTTTGAAAAATCTTCATTTCTGATAGGAATGAAAATGGAAACATAAAATTTGCAGGGAAAAAAAAATCATCTAGAACATAAAGTAATTCTTCAGTTTTTAGTACACAGTCTCCTCGCCCTTCCCTCTCTCCTTGCCCTTCCCCCACCTTGGTCCTAAAGAAATATAAAAATATTATATAAAAATATATATAAATATATATACATATAAATTGAATCTATATATATATGTAAAAATTGAATCTGTATACTTTCTCTAATTAGAGAACCCATCAAGAGCCCTAAAGATAGATCTTAAGGAAACACTTTGAATCATGCTGTACCTGGAAGTATGCAGGTGTACTTGATGGACCTGAAATCTCCAGCCTTCACACTGTGGAGACAGCAGCACCCACATCTTCCAGAGCAAGCTGCCATCTCACCTGCCCCAGAATCTATCACAAATCTCATTTGTCTTTTAGTAGAATTTTCCCCGAATTTCAACTTTTTTTTTTTTCATTTGTTTTGCCAGGATTATTTTTTGTATTAAAATAAAAAAAAAAAAAAGTGGTTTTTTTTTTTGTTGTTGTTGTTGTTGTTCTTGTTTGTTTCTTGTTGGTAATATTTTGTTCATTTTTTTTTCAGAAGATTCTTGACTTGTTTCCCAGGAGTCAAATGCTGAGAGGCAATGTCTTGCCTGAATCACCAGATTCTGTAATTTTCTGACAGCCATTCAGATCAGCATTCTGACAGTGGAATTAAGCAAATTAATGGTAACTACCTTAGCCCTTACCATAAACTAAAGCAAACGTTTGCCTATAACATAAAGAGTTTATTCTTTAAAACTGTTTTGAAACACTTTTCTCTCAATATTCTTCCATAACACTAAAGGAAAGTCCAGTCATGATGAAAGTAATCAAAGGAGAAAACACATTTGTGATGATTAATGCATTTAATCCAACCCATCAAACTCAAAGTCACAGAATTATTGTTGTACTGCATTTCCTGCTTTATTAAATCAAGTTATGTAGATGTAGCAGACTTACTGTTATTTTCTCATTATTGTAGGTTACAGAAAAGTCATTAATACTAAAAAGAACTGAGTAATTTTTCATGATACCTTTATCTTTAGAGACTTCTGAATGCTTAGAAACAGAGATCAGAGATCAGTAAAGCCACCCTATACTAAGAAATGTTGATGTTGACAGATGGGAAAAATAACCACGTCTTATTCAATTTCATAATAAAAACAAAAGAAAATATGAAATACTATCTTTCTAAAAATCTGTTACTTATCTGGATCAATAGATTAAAAAAATATCTAGCAAGGAAAGGAACATATAAAATAGTCATCTACTAGTAAAGTTGTTTCCTAGAGATGCAAGCATTCTGAGTGTTTGTCCTACTCCCTTACTTTCTTACAAATTTTCTTCAGCATTTTTATGTGTGAAATAAATGAGCAACTGTATAGATCAGCCAACTAATCTGTATTCCCTTTCCACATAAATACTTAGGAAAAAATACAGCAGAAAAGAAGTAGTCTTTATGTTTTGTATCTCTGAAGGAATCTTGTATTCTTCTGTGTGAAATTTCAGATGGAGTAATACTTTTTTCTTCTAACAATGAACATTCCCCAAACCCGATAGCCTACTGGTTAGCTTGCCCACCAGGAAATAGGAGAAATCTGAATTTCCTCAAGCAGAACAAGAACTTTGATCTCCCATATTCCTAATGGATGATTTGACCATTACACTAGACTATAAAAAGATTATATTGGAGAAACTGGATGAAAGTCTGTTTGTGGATCAATTTGAGGGTATTTTGCTCCAGGAACTGAAACCAAGGGCTACTCCATCAAAAAGACTTCACTGTAACAAGCTTAAAAAGAACTAGGACATCTGGGGCTTTCAAAATACCATCGAAAACACCTTACTATGTATCAGAAACAAAGCAGCCGTTTAGTACAAAAGCTTTTCCAGATTCTCAGTAAATTCTCTCACAATAAGGAGAATTGCACAAAAGACAGAATCTGAGGTCATTTGAAGGCTATTTCTAAGTCTAGTGACTTGCAGCATTTTACCTTTTTCTTCATAGGTAGTAGAAAAGATGTAGACACAACAGACAACCAAGAGAGACTGCTGATTTGTTCAAGTTCACAGTTCTGTCTGTGATTGGATAGAGACACAGGTGCAGCTGGTTTGCTGTGCATACTAGGCAAACAATGAGGAGAAGAGCTTCTAGTCAAGGAGTAATCAAGTGTTGACTATAAACTGATTGAACTAAATACCATGGCATTTTTAAATGCCTTGTTGCTGTTCTGTACCTCAGTCCTACTCAGGAAAGCTGACTAAAGGGCAATGTATCCAATCATTAACTGTCTTCTTCAGAATGGACTGAATAATTTTTTTTACCACAATGACTGTATTTGTATTAACTGTGAAAGAACCTTAGAGACCTAGCTCACATAAGACTCTAACTGAATAATCTGATTGGATATTAAGAAAAAAATTATTTTCAGAGAGAATGGTAATAGATTGGAACAGGCTGCCCAGGGAAGTAGTAGAGTCACTGTCCCTGCAGGTTTACAAGAAAAGAGTACATGTGTTATTTAGGAACATGGTTTAGTGGGCATGGTGATGGTTAATGGTTGGACTAGATGATCTTGGAAGTCTTTCCCAACCTTAATGACTCTATGATTCTGATTCAATTATTATATTCACAGAAAAGACAAAGGAATGCAAAGGCCTTGAGGAAGAGAATAATAAATCTTTTAAAGATATCACATAAGTGTATAAAGATAATTGCAACCAAAGGATCTTCCCTGGCACAGAGGTGAGGCTAACAGGTTGGTGGTTTCCTGGGTCGTCCTTCCTACCCTTGTTAAAAATCAGTGCAAATATTCCTTTTTTTCCAGTCAACAATGACTTCACCTGACTGACAAGATTTTGCAAATGCCATTGAGGATACCTTGGCAATTACATCAATCAATTCCCTCAGGACTCTGGTATGCAATGGAAATAGAACTATATTTTATCTTAGGACTGCTTTAGTTTGGAACATGTCCTGACTCATTTAGATGTGCACTGTCCTTCAGAGAGAGAGCCTTTCTGTCCATGTCTGTGGAAACAGCCCCTACAAGGTATCCACAGTCATCTTCATGTACCATAGAATACTAGAATCCTAGAGACTGGAAAATGCCATTAAGATAATGAAGTCCAACCACACATCTGACACTACTAGTCAACTGCTAAATCATGTTCCTAAGAACAGTTTCCACACATCTCTTAAATACTTCCAGGAAGGACAAATTCATCATTTCCTTGGGCAGCCGGTCTGAATACTTCGCTATCCCCTCCACGAGGAAATTCTCCTAATATCCAATCTAAACCTCCCTGGTGCAACTTAAAGTTGTTGCCTTGTGTTCTACCACTTGTTATTTACAAAAAAGAGTCTGATGCCATAAAATAACCATATAGGTTAGGGACTGACATGCTGGAACGGAGCTCTGCAGAGAAGGAACTAGATGACATGGTGGACAACAAGCTGACCATGAGTCGGCAGTGTGTACTTGTTGCCAGGAAGGCCAATGATGTTCTGGGGTGAACGAAAAAGGGCATGATCAGCATATCAGGGGAAGTGATTCTCCAACTCTACTCCACCCTAGTGAGGCCACATATGGAGAGAGTCTAGAGAAGTGCTACAAAGATGATTTGGAGCCTGGAGAATCTCCCTTTTGAGGAAAGGCTGAGTGGTCTGTAATTGTTCAGCCTGGAAAAGAAAAGACAGAGAGGGGATTTTACTAACACTTACAAATACCCAAAGGGCATTTTTAAAAAGGTTGGGGCCAGGCATTTTATTGGTGCTCAATGGCAAGACAAGGGGCAACAGGCACAAATCAGAGCACAGAAAGTTCCATCTGAACATGAGGAAGAACTTTTTTACTTTGAAGGTGACAGCTCACTGGAACAAGCTACACAGAGAGGTTGTGGAGTCTCTTCTCAAGATATTCAAAACCTGCCTGGACACTTTCTTCTGCAGTCTACTTTAGGGAACCTGCCTTAGTAGGGAGATTGCACTAAATGGTCTCTAGAGGTCTCTTCCAACTCCTATGATTCTGTGGCACCCTCCTTGCTGCAACCTCCTTTCAGGTAGTTACAGAGATTGATGAGATCTTCCCTCAACCTTCCTTTCTACAGAGTAAGCGATCCCAGTTCCCTCAACTACTGCTCATTAGTCTTGTTTTCTAGTCTCTTCACCAGCTCTCTTGCTCTTCTCTGCACCCACTTGAGTAACCCAATATCATTCTTGTAGTGGGGAGCTCAAACCTGAATATAGTATTTGAGGTGTGGTCTCAACACTGCTCCATCACTTCCCCCATCCCGCTGGTCACACTGTTTCTGATGTAGACCAGAATGCCTCTGGCCTTTTTGGTCACATGGACACACTCCTAGCTCATGTCCAACCAGCTGTCGACTAGTACCAGCAGGTCCTTTTCTACTGGACAGCTTTCCAGACACTCTTTCCCAAGCCCATTCATGTGGGGTTGTTAGGAACCAATTGCAACAGCCAGAACTTAGCCCTGTTTAATGTCACATGATTAGACACAGCTCATTGATCTAGTCTGTATCATCATCCTCTGTTGTTTCAAGCTTTGTTTCGAATCAGCATCTGAAAGGTCTAAATGCCTTCTTCATCATCCCCTTTATTTCTTTTTAAAATATTGTATCTGCTAATCATATAGGAAAAATCATTCCTGTGACTATGATGTTTATTTCTGAACAAAAAAAAATATATCCTAATAGTTTTAAATGCTTATATTCTTTGATCCTTCAGAGCTAAGACTTACACATACTCCCATGATACCAGAGTACGGTCTTAGTCTATATGTAGTCTAAATATTTTACAAAACATTCTGCTCTCTTTAGCATACCTGGAGATATTTGTGCGCAGTTCAGAGAATCTTAGTGTTTAGGAATAAATCATAGCTCCAAATATTGTGATACAGCTCAGAAATTTCAAAATAGTTGTTCTAGACATGGATTTTAGAGCAGAATTAGGCAGGATTTTTCATATTACTGGTCTCTGTAGCGTCCTACAGAAGAGTGTAGTAATAATTGTTTTATTTCTTGAGTGTTAATATATGGATATTACAAGAAGATCTGCTTTTATCCATTAGGTGAAACAAACAGATGAATGTCTGAATCACAGTCTTAGTTCCTAAGAATTTAAAAACAGTTCACAGGGTCTGATGCTACCACAGTTGTAGGTATTTACTGTGAATCTTTACCACATACACATATTCTGAGTACAGCTGTGCTGTGCAGAAATAGAACACTGTGTATAGAAATAGAAACAGAATGTGTCAGAGTTTTTTTATTTGTTTGTTTTTACTATTTTCTAATAAAGATAAGTTGGCTTAACAAGTTCTGATTTCTCTAACATTTTCTGATTCTCATTTACCTACAACTCACACTGTTTGTTTTGTGTCACATTGATAGTAAATTTTCTGATGTGCTGACCTTTATATTTTTGTCTACTGTTTAGAGAAACAAGATTTTCAACAATTTATATGATACGATCCTAAAGTCAAAGCCTGAAGCCCTTCTTGGTTCAGTTTGATTCAGCCGCTGAAGACAGTATGCTAATAACATAGCCATTTAACGTAAAACTATGCTTTCCATGATCAGACCTGCATCAGTAAATGTTTTCCTTCTTTCTTTAGTTGTCTCAAAAAAAAATCACATTAAACTAATTTTTATCTTCTCTCTTAACCATTCTAAAAATCTTTATTCTAACCTCAGATGATCTGCATTGTAGCACAAACAGATAGGAGCCACAGAGCCATTTTCTCTTTCCTCCCACTGAAGATATGGGGAGAGAATTGGAAAAAGGAAAAACAGATGGGTTGAGATAAAGACAGTTTGATAGGACAGAAAAGGAAGAGATAATAATAATAATAATAATAATAATAATAATAATAGAATACACAATAAAGTGCTGCATATGTCAGTTGCTTACCATCAGCTGATCAATGTCCAGTCAGTCTCTGAGCAGAGGCAGGTCTCCCAGACAACTTTGAGTTTTATTGTTCAGTATGATGCCATAAGATGTGGGATATCCATTTGTCCAATTTAGATCAACTGTCTTGGTTGTGGACGCCCCCTGTGCACCCTCAGCTCATTTCTGGCAGGGCAGCGTCAGAAGTCCTTGAGTTAGTGTAAGCACTCTTCAACAACTAAAGCATCAGTGTTTTAACAAATTTGTTTTTTCTCCTAAATCCAGAACACAGCACCATTACAGTCACTATGAGGAAAATTACCTTGTTTGTGCTAATCTTTTATACATATCTGGACACATCTTTTGTCATGGGAAGTTTACGTGCCTGGAAGTGATTAACTTAGAATTGCAATGTAATTAAAGGTGCCTCATTTAGATTACTGCTCACTCTTTTTCTTTTTTCAGACAAATGCTTTATGTAGTAGAGTACAAAAGAATAAATGGAAAACTCAGTACTCAAGTCTTTGTCTTTCATTTCTATTTCTGACATACTAATCTTTGTATTTTTTTTTTTTTTAAAAGCATCTAGAAATACATGTCTGGCTTCTGAGACTGTGCCTTCTGACTGTCAATTTTCTGTTTAATAAGGCATGTAATGCTTTTTCTCAGGAGGGTGCTCATGTCAGTCTAGGCTGACCTCTTTTTTCATTTGTCAATAAATTGCCACTAGTTTAGCATGCACCTGCTAAATGAGTTTCCTTTCACAAAAGTTTGAAGGGGAGTGATGTTGCCAGATGGCCATTTAACATGTCTCTAACTGAGGCCAAAAACAAGTCAAAAAACAAAGAGAAGATTTTTCCATATTGAATTCACAAGCAGATGCAGGACAAGCACAAGAACTCTTTCCAGAAGGAAAACACACGTCAGAAATGAGAAAAAATAGAAATAGAATAATTAATGCAATATAACAATGGGACTTGTAGTGATGACTCTATCGGAAGTGACAGTCTCTATTCCCTGTCTTGTATGACTATTGTATTATCTTCACTTTCTTATTTAAATTATGAATTATAGGAGACCAGATCTTAATACATACATATATATTTTTAGCCATCTGATCAGTAACTACATAATATTTGGACAAACAAATAGGACTGTAAACCTGGGTTTTTAGAGCTCTTGAAGTTTATAAATGCACATAGTACTAGGAAGATGAGACTTTCTGCAGCATAATACAGTTGTATGTGCTTGTTCTTCAAATCAGTTAACATTCCTAGTTTAATAGGAAAGATTCAGTGAGCAGTGTTCAACTAAGTACCCTTAGTGCTAAGGTCCTTGTCTGTTCTTTTTTGCTCAAATAAGTACAGAAGTTCAACAAATGTGAAAACTTGTAGTATTTTTTAAAGCTGTATTCTAGCTGAGGTTGAGGATGTACTTGAAACAAAGTCCCAGTGTATTCAAATGTCTTATGAGCACTGAGAAACCTAACCTCCTAATTAATAAAGGGATATTAATTTTATTTCAAAGAAGTGTATGTTTTCTCCCTCCATTTTCTTACATTTTGGTAACCTGAAGGCCTAAAATTTCAAATTCCCTCTAAAAGAAGATTCCATGATCACAGACAAGTCCTGTGGTATGGCTGTTTGTACCTGTTTTGAAGATTTCTGAAGATTCCGGAACACATTACAAGATTTCCATATAAATAATCTCTGGGTCATAAGTGAAAATAATTATCAACAACAGTACCAGTTATATGCTTATCCAATAGTATAAGGAGATGTTTGATAGGTTGCTCCACCCTTCCACATGGGCCATTAGCTTACTTCTGGCTTTACAAAAAAGTAAAAAATCCTTAGAGTTCATTTTATATATATTACAAAAGATTCGCACATTCACAGAAACCTTGTATCTTCCATAGATTGCAGTTTTACAATATAGGCCACCACCACCAACACTCTTAGCTTTTGTATTGGAGAGAAAAATCCATTTAAGCTATTTTCATTAACAGAGAAAATGATTGGAAGATAAAAGAATTATGAAGACAGTACTTTTGCTCATTGTTTTCTTCTCAGTTCTGTCAAACATTTTGAATGCAAACAAAACAATTATGAAGAAAAAATGATGAATTATTTCAAAATAAGTAGCAAGTATACTTTCTTTCTTTTTTAAAATGTAGAAAGACTACTTAAAATATTAATACTTTGATGTACTAGTAATTATCTACAATTCTGTATACATTGTGTAATCTGCCATAGATTGGTCAAGAAATAATGAAAACATAATCAGCAATACTATCACAGATTACTCAAGAAACAGTGAAAATATAATCAGTTATATAAATTAAAATAAAACAATTCCAACTTTCATTCAAATTAAATTTTTTCAAAACATATTTCTTGATGTTCTACATCTCTTAATGTAAGTACTACAAAGATATCTTTTAAAATCCAAACCACTGAATCTCTCTCACAGAATTTTGAATTCTGATAAGCTCTGAATTCATTTCTCCATGATGAATCAAGAAGCATAGCACCAACCCACATAAGCTCTTTGGAACTGAAGTAATTCAAATAACATGCAGAACAACTCATCATTTTGTGTAATCACTTGCATCTCACGTGTCTCAAACTATACTGGAGAAAGTAGTGATATAACAGTGGCTGTGAAGAGAGAAAATAAGGGGATGAGTTATCTAGTTCTCCAAAATATGCAGTCCCCATAACTTTCACAGACTCCTTCCTAAAAAGATTTTGGTCCTGTTTCATTTCCTCAAAATTTTGGAAATATTAAAACTCATTTAATAATAGGCAAAGTAAGTGTTAGGCTCCAATTCAACTCCTTGCAGAGAAGTTTTTGCACCAGCTAGGGAATCCATGTGTAAGGTTAGTATTTTAGCTGCTTTTCCACTAAAGAATCCCAGGGAGTTACCTCACATGTTTCTCCACTATATTATTAGATATAGTTCAAAGAATCTGTGAAACACTGTGGGTGATACCTGCAGCCTATGTTGGTTGTCAAAAGAATTTGAATTTTAATGTCAAGTTGCCCTTTTTTTTTAATGACAATTATATCACCCTTAGAAAAGGTGAATTTGTCCTTAAAACTGAGCTATTCTGTCACTCAAGTGGAAGGATTGTTTGCCACAAAAACCAAAGGGAGACAAAGTGCACCTTGAACAGCAAAAAGGACATTCAACCAGATTTTCTTAAACTCCATTGGTTCTGCTACAATGATCTCCCATCTCTCCCTGAAGGATAGACATGTTCTCCTGCAGGTAAGTGTAGATCTGCACTTAAAATCTCTGAGAGGAAAAAATAAAGACGAAAAAAGGGGTGAGTTCAAAGATATGTTTACGTGGAAGGAAAATCTTAGACTTCCTCTTTGTTTGTCAGATCCACAACTGGCAACTCAGAGAAATGACAACTGTACATTTTTGATATACAGGATATCTTTTCTGTGAAGGGTGATTATTACTGCTTTTGCGGTGTTTCTGACTTACTAAGGTCTTTCTCTGAAGTGAAAGATGCAATCATTACACTTCATTGAAGATATTTTATTTGTTCTGTGAGAAATGATGTCTTCACAAAAGCTCAGATTTAAAGACTGAGTTAGTAAGCATATCATTTTCAGCCAGTCAGCTTTTATTTATATGTAAGTTGCTCCAAAATTAGTGCCTCCTATTTATTTCCTTGGAAATTACAACAGATACAAAAACACAATAACATTGTTTGATTGAGCAGACTCTCATCTGAAAAAAAAAAAAATCCACTATTTTTCAACATAGACATCACCATTAGCTATGCGTTTTCTTCAGCAATGAACAAGAGCCTGCATGCTGCACTTGCAAAAATCTGCAACAGTGGAGGTGACCCCCTGGTTCATAGCTGCTATGATGGTATCGTTGCTGAAACACCCTAGTTACCACTTCACTGTGCTAATATCTGCTGTTTGGTATCCATAAACATTCAGCAAATGTCATTGTGTCAAGGGGTACAGTTTTTTCTGCATGGAGGAATTTGACAGCACACCTTTGCCACATCTGCACTTCCATGTCAGGCGCCATTTTGTCACGCTGCCCCTCTGCTGTCAGCTGTCGCAAAGCAGCAACATGTGATGGGGTACTTGTGGGAAGGTTCAGTCTCTACTGCCATACCACCAACATCCACATGTGATGTTGTGGTCCTACATTATAAAATAAGAGGCATTACCTTCAGAGCAGCCCTCATATTTTCTAACACTAGGAGGGAATGGAAATGGGCTGAGATCTCTAGAAGGAGGAATAATTACTGACGAGGTTTTGAAGCTCAAACTTTTCCATTAGTTACAAGTGTCAAAAACATTGAATGCTTCTTCAGATCAAGAGTACTAATCGTTTTTTGAGAAATTTTCAAATACATTGGCCTTTACTCCATGCCTTAGAGACATTAGTTTCCCTTTAAAATTTGCATATTAATGTTATTTGATTTCTGTGACAGTTGTGAAAACTGTTTTTTCTCATTAGACATGATTTTTCAGACTTCCTGTGGTTTTTTGACAACTGACAAAAGACAGTGTATAGCCATAATTTAACTTCTTGACACCCACTCAAGTACATACTAATTTTATAAACTACATTAATAAGCCGTGTTATGTGCATTGTTAAAAGTGGCTGGATTGTACAATTATATGAAGTTCTGTATGGCATTACTTTGTACTTCTGAAGTACTTCTAGTAGTGAATGCTCTATTAATGTATTAACATGCTGAGTATCATGTTGTCCCTGGCTCAAAAAAAGACTGCACTTGTGTGTTTCTAATTTAAAAATGGATGAAAGCTATGAAATTCAGAGTAAGCTTTCAAGAATTTAATCCTTCAAAGAGGAATGGCAATGCTATGCATCATGGAGTGCATATAATATTTGCTTCAAAAATTTTACTGTTTATACATGAAATAGAATTGTGTTAACTTTACTGAATTTAGAATCTATCTTCCCCAGCACTCAATTCCAGTATTCACTTTTCCAGTATTAACACGATTGTATCACATTTCTATTCTTATTTTATGTAGTCATTTACTGTTTTAAACATTTAACAACACTCAGTGCACTTAGAGGCACAAAATTATATTTTCAAGATCTAAAAATTTCATCATGCACCCCCATTCATGAAACTGAAAATGCAGGCACCATTTCAATATGCTTGTAATCTGGGCCTTCTCAGGTTAGGCTTGGCAATTTGTTCTGATGATATCTGCGTACTGTAAACCAGCATTTTATTTCACAGTTTCCATTTGTAATCATTAATAAACCATATCAATATATTATAGTTATGGTAGAGCTCTCTCTATTCAGCATTTAGAAAGCAGTAAAGAGTACTGAATATATTCACAGGCAACTTCACAACTACTGAGCTGTTTCTAAGAGATGTCCACTTGAAGTACCTCTAGTTGGATTGCTTTACCTGTGTGTCCAAAAGACAGGCAATAAAGTGAGCTCCAGAAACACTTAGGGATTTCCTAGCTGCACATAATGGTATGTGGTTGTTTCCAACAGTTACTCCAGTGCTTCTGAAATACCCAAGGAAGGTCCTGCGAGTCATCATTCACTCTTAAAACATTTGCTTTTATCCCAGTAAAGCAACATTGAGCTCCAAGTAGAAGTCCTTTGAATTTACAGTCTACAGAATGATTCTATTGCAAAGAGATCAATTGAAACCTGAACATCTAGGAGGTGGTTGGGCTATCAAAATCCCTCGCTTTATAAGAAAAGTGCAAGTTTAAGACTACCTGATGAGATGTAATGTGAACAAGTCTATGGGGCCTGATAACATTCATCCTAGAGTCCTGAATAATGATGTAGTTGCCAAGTCACTCTCCATCGTATTGGAAAAGTCATGGCTTACAGGTGAACTCCCAGATGACTGGAAAAGAGAAACAGCTCTCCCATTTTTAAGAAGGGTAGAAAGGAAGACCCACAGAACTAAAGACTAGTGAAAGTCACTTCTGTGCTTGGGGAGATCATGGAAAAGATTCTCCTGGAAGCTATGTTAAAGCACATGCAAGATGAGGAGGTGATGTAAGACAGCCAGCATGGCTTCACCAAGGACAGATTGTGCCTGACTATTCTGAGGCCTTCTACAATGAAGTAACAAATTATATAATCTATCAGAACTTCTGCAGAGCTTTTCACAGGGTCTCACATTGCATTCTTATCTCTAAATTTGAGAGTTATGGATTTGAGGAGTTAACTATTCAGTGGATGAAGAATTGGTTAGACGATCACAGCCAGAGGGTTACAGCCAATGTCTCTATATTACCTGCCTGCCAGGTTAAATCACAGCACAGAGTCTACACCAAAACTAAGTTTGCATTTAATTTTCATACTAAAGAGAAATATAGCCTCAAGTGGCTACTATAATAATGTTTCTATGAAATTGCTTACTATCTAAAGGGAGTTATTTATTAGTGAAGAAAGCGCATAGTTATCCAAGAGCGTCTAGGCAACATCAATGTACATAAATCTATGGGCCCCAATGGGATGCATCCATGTGTGCTGAGGGAGCTGGCAGAGGTGATTGCTGAACCGCTCTCTATCATCTTTGAGAGGTCTTGGAGAATGGGAGAGGTGCCTGAAGACTGGAGGATAGCCAATGTCACTCCGGTCTTCAGAAAGGGCAAGAAGGAAGATCCGGGTAATTACAGGCCAGTCAGCCTCACCTCTGTCCCTGGAAAGGTGATGGAACAGCTTGTGGTGTAATGCCATCTCCAGACAATTGGAAGAAAAGGAGTTTGTCAGGAGTAGCGAGCATGGGTTCACAAGGTGGAGGTCATGCTTGACCAACTTGGTAGCCTTCTATGATGTCATCACTGGCTGGGTGGATGGGGGGAGAGCAGTGGATGCAGTCTACCTTGATTTCAGCAAGGCATTTGATACTGTCTCTCACGACATCCTTATAACAAAGCTGAGGAAGCGTGGGATAGATGAGGGGACAGTGAGGTGGATTGAGAACTGGCTGACTGACAGAGCACAGAGGGTTGTGATTGAGATCACAGAGTCCAGTTGGAGGCCTATATTTAGTGATATTCCTCAGGGGTCGGTGCTGGGTCTGGTCTTGTTCAACATCTTCATCAGTGACCTTGATGAGGGGATAGTGTTCACCCTCAGTAAGTTTGCTGATGATATGAAGCTGGGAGGAATAGCTGACACACCAGAAGGCTGTGCTGCCATTCAGCTAGACCTGGACAGGATGGAGAGTTGCGCAGAGAGGAACCAGATGAGGTTTAACAAAAGCAAGTGTAGAGTCTTGCACACAGGGAGGAATAACTGCATGCACCAGTACAGGTTGGCGGATGACCTGCTGGAGAAAAGTTCTTCAGAGAGGGACTTGGAGTTCCTCGTGGACAACAGGTTGGCCATGAGCCAGCAGTGTGCCCTGGTGGTCAAGAAGGCCAGTGGGATCCCGGGCTGCATTAAAAGGAATGTGGCCAGCAGGTCAAGGGAGGTGATCCTCTCTCTCTCCTCTGCCCTGGTCAGGCCTCACCTGGAGTATTGTGTGTAGTTCTAGGCTCTCTGTACAAAGATGACAGGGATCTCCTGGAGAGAGTCCAGTGGAAGATCACAAAGATGATACAGGACCTGGAGGATCTCTTGTATGAGGAAAGGCTGAGTGAACTGGGTCTGTTCAGCTTTGAGAAAAGAAGGCTGAGAGGGGATCTAATCAATGTCGATAAATATCTAAAGTGCGGGAGGCAAAAGGACAAGGGCAGACTCTTTTCAGTGGTGTATGGTGATACGACAAGGGGAAATGGCCGCAAACTGACACATAGGAAGTTCCGCACAAATTTGCATAAGAACTTCTTCACAGTGAGGGTGACGGAGCACTGGAACAGGCTGCCCAGGGAGGTTGTGGAGTCTCCTTCCCTGGAGAAATTCAAGACTTGCCTGGATGCCTACCTGTGCAACCCTCAATGATCTCTAGAGGTGGCTTCCAGCCCCTACAATTCTGTGACTGTGTGATCTAGCATAGGATCGTGGAATCACCAAGGTTGGAAAAGACCTCCAAAATCATCCAGTCCAACTGTCCATCTACTGATATTTCCCCACTAAAACATCATGTTTTACCATACACCAAAAGGTGCAAGTGTCCTGTAAATCATGCTTTATATCTGTCAATCCCATCCTGAAATCTGTTGCTAAAACTGGATGTGCAGGATTAGTAGGCTATGGAGTCACTTCTTCAGATGTCTGCACTGTAGAGATAGGATTCAACTAGAGAATAGGCACCTTAATTTAAACATGTATTAGGAAGGTGTCAAAAAAAAGGGCAAGTGCCTTAAGTCTGTGTCAACACAGATGTAGTCAAAACAGGTAATGTAATCTACTGAGCTATCATGTAATCCTAAAGCAGTTGCTTACTTCTCAATTGTACGTCCTAAAACATAGGCTTTAGTTTATATATGTAGTGATCTAATGTATCCTGTCTGACCTTGGTCTGACTAGTTTCCCACACAACATGTGCTTCTTCAGCTGATGCTATGCTGACATCTTGTATAGCATGCATCTCAAATACCATTAGGTACTTTGATAGCTGAATCAAACTTTATAAGTCTGCTAAGGTACTCTATCTAGGATTGATAGTCTGAGCCTCATGTTGTTTAATCTGTGTATTTTTAACTGTATTCTTCCTCTTTTCAATAGTGAGGGAGCTAGCAAAAAGAAAAAAAAAAAGGGTTATACTTCATGATAAGATGTTATTACACTGTAGGAGATACTATGCAGTGTAGCTTATAAAAATATCAACTTCTTACATATTAGAGTATGCTGATGAACAGTTTACCCAACCTTTGAGCTTGTGCTTGCTAGAGTATTATTAGTCAGTAATTCATTCATAGAGATCGGTCATTATTGAGATACTAAATTTTTCACAGATGTACAGAAAATATGTCCCTTCTGTTCTTTATAAAATCTTTTTTTTTTTTTTTTTTTTTTTTTCTATTTATGTAGGCAATAGTTTCCATCTCAAAATGGTCTTAATTAGAATCTGTAACCAGTAGCCATGTTGTTTAGATATTGTATCCTTTTAGCCAACCAAGTGGAAATTCCTGATACTTAGCTGCATAGAATTGATGATTGCTTTCAGGTTTATCTATTAAAAAAACAAAAAAATAAAAAAAAAAAAAAAAAAAAAACCCACGTAACCTCATTGCTTTGCTCTTTTTGGCATAAATAGAGGAACATCAGAATGCAATTTATCCTGCGTTATCTTAAAACAAAAACAAGGTAAGCTAACTTAAGAGTAACTCCATACCTAATTTTTGTCTTAACATTGCAGCAATCAAATTATCATTCATTTCCATAGTACCTTTCACATAGTCTACATTTGCATGCTCTTAAAGTTCCAGAAACTTCAATCTGGGCAAGTATAATCTAGTGTCTTTTCTTAAAAGGAATACTAAAGGAGCGGCCTACATTGTAAGTCACAGAAGAATTTTTTTTTACAGATTTTAAGAACATAAACTAGGTGAATAAGACCTTAATGAGAAGGTTCATGTGGGCAGTTATTGCTTTGTTTTGACAGAGAAAGAAACTAACCATTTATTTTAAGAGGCTTCACATCCAGAATTTAGTCACTTACAAAATAAAGATATTATATTATTAAAAGATATGTTAAATTAGGATAAGAGGAATTAGTTTATGAAAATCTTGAAGATTTTGGATCTAGTGTCTTTTTAAAAATAATTAATTAAAATTAATATTTTTTGTTAACTTCACATTTGTATTCTAGCATTTTATATAGGTAAGTACCACAAATCATCAACTGAATAAAACATATATATTCTGTATGGTCTCTGTCTTTTCAAGGGGTATGTAAATCTTACTTGTTCTAGGTCAGCACTAGGATATGAGACATATACATTCCAATTCCTGGGTACTATTCAAATTTTACTCAATACATAGAATATGGAAATAAATATTTCTTATTCTCATGAAGAGCTGCAAAGTTTTACAGAGATACTAAGAAAAGATTATAACATCTTTCAAATATCTAGAACAGACTCAGCTTCTTAAGAGAACTCATATACACAGTGAAGCTCAAAATCTTCTGACTGTTCTTTAGTCTGAAAATTTCATTGCTAGAGAAAACAGGGATCATAAACTACAAAAGTCTTCAATGTAGTTTAAGGAACTTAAATTACTCCATGTGTGCTGAGTAGAGAAAGTAAACTATGCCGGCTAGATAGCTGTGGTTCAAGGAACTTGAAAGTTTTAACCACTCTTGGCTGAATGTAGAATGTCCAGAAGATAGATGGTTTAAAGAGCTTAAAGCTTTATGGGAAACTACGGAGTTTTCAAGGACCTACAGGCGAAGAAATGTAACCATAGCTTAATCTTTGGAAATATTCAGTGGCAACATTTTGTCATGGTTCCTTGATGCTTGCCTTCTCACTCCCACACTGTTTTGCAACACCTCCCAGTTGTGCCAAGGCAACTGCTTTTCATTTCACCCTGGGAGACAGGCAAGACCCGATACATTCTAAAAAGAGCTTTTCCAATTCTGCCCCTCCTCCTATTACTTGTTTATTCCACAGATTAGTTATTTCATCTCATAAATATTGGTGCTAACATGACTGAGAAGTGGCACTCCTTTACAGTAAGGGAATGAAGAGCCAAGGAATGATGGGAGGTGGAAACTCCTTGCATTACAACTGTCATAAGCACCACTTATAAATTCAAAGAATTAGGCCAAGACCAAAGATTACTTTTCTAATATTAAGACCAACTGAGCTGAAGGCAAAGCTAACTGCCTTTCAAACCACAAACTAATACATAAATGCTTCTGAAAGTTGTCACTCAGATTTCCTCAGATCTTGAAAAAAATGCTACTTTTTTCCCCCCCAATTCTTAATACTTTTTAATTATTTTTAATGGTTATTTTGCTATTAGTCAAACAAGTTTTAGCATAATTGCCTTCCCAAGGCTACAGATCTCATTCATGTTAACCACTTTTGTCAAACACAATTGTTTTCAATTCAAATTGGAGAAGCTGATCAGGAACCTGCTTTAGGAAAATAAATAAATAAATAAAATGAAAATGCATAATGACAACAAAGAAATGAGAACTATATGGAGAATGGTAAAAACAGTGGTACAAGACAGATTTGGAAGTCATAGAGTTAGCTCTAATGTTAAGAAAATTTCCAAGCAGCCATTGCTGTAACTGATTCCATAGAAGAATAGACAGGATATAGCTGAAGATAAAATATTTCTGTGTTTAGTAGTCTGGATATACCTTTAGCTACCTATATATATCTGAGTATCTAGGTATTGGTTTATTGATTTCAGTCTCCAAGAAAACAGCAAATACATTGCTAAAGAACAGTCTATTTTATTAATAAACATTAAACATGCTATGCTCAGGCAACACATGGGTCTTCCTCTTCTATTGTTTTTAAAATAAGTCATTTTTAAGCCCAAAGCATAGAATAGCTTTTGGTTGCAGTTCTGTTTTTAATAAAGATTTCAAGTAAAATGTGCAAGAAATCAATCTTGTATTATCTTCGGAATCAGTCTTCCTGAACTTTCATACCTGTGATCCCAGTCAATATCATAGAATCATAGAACGCTTTGAGTTGGAAGAGACCTCTGAAGGCCATCTAGTCCAACTCCCCTGCAATGAACAGGGACACCACAGCTAGATCAGGTTGCCAAGGGCCTTATCCAGCCTTGCCTTGAAAGTCTCCAGGGATGGGGCATCAACCACGTCACTCGGCAACATATTCCAATGCCTCATCAACCTCACTATAAAAGATTTTTTCCTTATATTTAATGTAAATCTACCCTATTTGAGCTTGAATATTAAGTAATTACTGATTTCAAGAAAATTCTGGCTTTCTAGAATGATTCTCTTATCTTTGCTAACATTTCTGACACCCTTACCTCAAAATTTATAGGAATTGGATCGCTTGTAAGAACAAATTTTCCTTTAATAGATAGTAGGTTGAATTATTAATGTTCTCACAACAAGAAGCTTCTTTCTATATTCTATTATTATAAAATAAGTTATTAGAAAGAGAAATGTTATCACTTATTATACAAGTAAATTGCAAACTGGTTGTCAGGACAGTTAATATATAAATAGAAGAGGAAATCAATTTTTAAAAATCAGTGAAAGGAAAATGGGAGTTTTAGGAACTTAAAATTTATTTCTGATATTAAATATACATGATAACAATACGAGGTAACACATTTCCTACAACATCACATATAATTATTTGTCATAGTGTACTAAGAATTATGTTCTTAGTGTAGGATTTCAGAAAGATCCATAGCATTGTTGATATATTTGAAATCTGGGGAAGGAAATGAATAATAAATTAAGTGCTGAATTTCAAAAAATGTTTAAATTAATTAATATTCTGAAACCCTAAATAAAAGAGTTTTTATCAGAAACATAAGATAGATAGAAATTGAGACCAGGACACAGCTTTAAGTTAGCTTGCATATGTTACCTTTATCTCTAACTTACACTTAATTGCATTCACGTGTCCTCTATGTAACTTTGCCTAAATTTACTGCCCTATCCTGTAGCTAGTAAGCTGTAAAGTAGAGTGTAAGAAAAGATAATGCATTAAACACTGAAGAACAGACCTGATAACTTAGGCCCATGCGCAGAGGGCATTTTCTTCTACTTGGGCATCAAACATACAGTAAGAAAGCTAAAGACAACCATTCCTACAGAGCATGGGTCCATGCACAGAAGACAGCAGATCAAATTCAGGCTGGGTATAAAACTTCCATCTCACAGAGCCAAATAATGAATTCACAGCACATTTCCCATCCCCAGCTGTAACAGATTTAAAAAACAAACAAACCAAAACAACAACAACAACAAAACAGTACTCCACCATTGAGTTACTCTTGATTAGTCAAGAATAAAACCTTGATGCTTGTACAGCTCCAGGTACAGCCACCAACCAGGAGAGTATGCCACTGCCACCAGAGCCAGTGGCAGTTCTCAAGCAGTTGACAGGCTGAGAATTGCTTACAGAAGTTTCTGAATGAATGAAGCATTAAGCTAATTAACATATAATTTGCATAAAATAAAGCAGCAAATGACAGTCACCAGTTCAGGCAGATGAGTAGGATTAATTGCAGGAGGTAGTTATCGTAAGCTGGGACCAAGGAAATTCTATAAGTATATTAATATTTCAGGAAAACACTTGAAACTCATTTCCAGCCCTAGAGAGCTCAAATTCTCATAGCAAATGTAGTTCAGCATCACATGCATTTCAGAAAGGAGATCAATAGTGAAGCAATACAGTATTCCTTTTCTGTTGAGGAAATTATTCGATTGAATTTGTTGGACGAAATTAGGAAATCACTTCCTAGTAACTGTTTACAAGACTTTATGAGAAAACAGAGGGGCTGGATTTCTTTTGGTTAGCATGCAGGGTTTTTCAAAGAAATTACTGTTAGAGTCAAGATGGAAGACTACGTGAATGGCCACTATTTTATTCTGTTTATATAAATGTTTCCACAGCCTGTGTGGAAGAAGTGTGTGTGCAGATGACTTGTTCCATAGATAACTCATTAGAAAATAAGTTTGTGGCAGTATGTAAGAAATCTCAGGAATTAAAGCTCCTTAGTCAGGAAAAGAAGTATGCCTTAGTGCTTGGTCTGGATTTATAGCTGTACAATTCACTCAGTTATCTTTAGACATATTTAATGTCTTATATGGGTAAAAGAAAAACAAACAACAAAAATAAAGATTTGTGAAGGTGATTCCAAATTACTTTGTAAAATTATAGGCACTGGAATGGCCTGCCCAGGGAGGTGGTGAAGTCGCTGTCCCTAGCAGTGTTCAAGAGGCATCAGGATGAGGAGCTACGAGATATGGTTCAGTAGCATATCTTGTGGTAGCAATGGTAATGGGAGGACGGTTGGACTAGATGATCTTGTAGGTCGTTTCCAACCTTGTGATTCTATGATTCTATGATTATGCTTGCAGTACATTCCCTAAATTATAAGTTCATGTACATATATTTATGTTGCCCAGGGAAGTGCTTGAGGAAAAGGTAGATGAAGTACTTAGGGACATGGTTTACTAGGCAGTATTGCTGGTAGGTAGATAGTTGGACAAGATGATCTCAGAGGTCTTTTCCAGACTTAATGATTCTGTGATTCCATATCATAGTCATAATTTTCTTTTCTTTGCAGTGTAGAATGTGTCATATACTTGAAAATACATACATACATTAGTAAATTACATATTTATCTGCAAACCATGCTAACTTGCTAATTACAAAGCATTATTACACATCTTCACTGCTTAAGGCATGTCTTCATTTTTAGTCTAATCCACTTCAGGAAAAAAAAAAAAAATCATCTCAGCATTTGAGATTATTATTAAAGAGATAAACCAGTTAGTGTTTTCAGAATTTACTGTTTTTTTTCTTGAGTAGCACAGTATAAAGCTATACCCTAGCTTCTAAAAAGCTTTCATAACATTTCCATCCCATCATTTTGTGAAAGAAGTCTAATAATAATAATCACACTTCATAATAGAATTTAGTGGCTGCCTAACTGTGCTTTGACTTCTTAGGATTAGCAGTTATTGCTGTAATTGTTATTTCTTCTGATTGCAAGTGGCATAGCACTTAACCAGTCAATTTGTTCCCATTTCACATGCTGTACCTTTTTTTGAGACTGATTTACAGATAATGAAGTAATCTATATTTAGATATTTTTCTGAAGATGGTTCTTTTGGTAATTTTTGTTGGAATTTAAATATGCAATTTTCAGATACTAAATGGATAATGCTGCTAATATGCATGAAGTTATGGGTTTGCTTTTAAGCTGAGATTTGAGGTACAAGTATTTTAAAACTGTATTACAGTACAGAAAATAGATTTACATCTCTGTGTTTTATTTAGTTGGAAAATTCACTCTTTCAACACATACATTGTTAGAAAGAGTAGATCATCAATAAAATTCCTAAAATTGAATATTTCAACAGTGAATAGATGCTGAATCCATATTTACCTATGTCAAACAAACAAAACTGTTTCATTTCTCATCTTTTACAACAACTATCTTTGACATTCAGTGTAGTATGAGTGAGAAGGAAAAGACTGCCATTACTAATGTTTCCAGCTTTATTCTGAGGTTGTCTTTTCTATAAAACAAGTTCAAGAACTACTCTGCTTTTCCTCTGTAACAAATAGCACTATCTCTCAGCCTCACAACAGTTTGGAACAAACTCTCATTCAACTCTTATGAAGCCAATATTTTACTATTAAGATTGAATACAAAATATAAATTATTAAATTTTATTTCAATTTATGCATTTATCCAATTTATAATAAGATGTATTGTTTTAAACATCTCAGAATTGTGGAAATATTGGCTAGAGGAGGTCTCTGGAGGTCATTAGCCCAATGTTTTGCTTGAAGCAGGACTGTTGCCAACAGTAAATCAGACCACTTAGCATGGCTTTGCCTAATCTAATTTTGAAAGCTTCCAAGGAAGGAAGTTTCATAGCACCTCCAGTCCTGCACAGCTCACAGTGAATTTTCTTTCCAGTCACTTGACCATCTGAGGCTGCAATCTACACCTGTTGACCATCCCAGCAGTGCTTTTTGCACTAAACAGAAAGGTTTAAATCCATGATTTAGCAATTGCCCTTCAGATAACTGCAGTTTGTGTTAGACTGCAGTTTAGCCTCCTCCTTGCTAAACTAAGCAAGCCCAGCTTTCTTGGCCTTTCAGTCAAGATGATGCCAGCTGGATTGTGAACACTCTGATAATCTTTCCTCTGAGGATCTACATTTTTTTGTTTTTCTTGAAAAGGAGGGCCCCGAACAGGACACAATCTGCAGGTGTATCCTCACCAGTGCCCAGTAGGAGGGAGATAAAAACTTCTCTTGATTTGGTGGACGCAATCTTGACATAGCATATGTGGTTTCCAATTTTACCCACCAAACTCAGAAATTTAGAATGTGAATATTTACATCTGAGCTCATGCTATGTTGTTTTTCAATAATCGGTAGGGGGGAAAAAGTGAGTTGCTTAATATTTCATCCATCTTCCCTGTTGTGATGTTTTTCTTCACAGAGAGGAATGCCTATTTCTAATCTTTGACAGTAAATAGACACTAAAATTATATCTAGTCTTTTGCAAGATATCCTGAGGTTTATAAGTCATCTTCACAGGCTGACACAGGGCTGGAAAGATGACTGGAGATCTGATGGGATACCACTACATTTAAGTATCTGACTTTCCATGCTAGATCCAACCTGAATATAAAAATTTGGAAGAGATTTATCTCATCCCAGATGAGATAATATTTTAGAAACAACATTGAAATAATGATCCTGGAAGAGATTCTCTGCAAGAGATGATGGAGCTACTGGAGGTACACAAGCCATGTGTGTGATCTTTTCTCAAAGACGGGGAAGCTAAAGTTCCAGCTGGATTTCATTTGGGGTAAATATGTTCTTTATCTATAAAATCTCTATATTATTTGCACCAACCTTCCCTTCCCTATTAGATAACAGTGAAATAACCAGGGCCTGTTATACTCTATTTACATTTCAGTTCTGGGCTAGCTGCCTCTGATTTCCTTACTGCGCTTCCAACAATATGAAGAGTAGACAGCAACAAATTAAAAGCTTTTTGTTATCTGGAATAAATGTCAAAGGACTTCTGTATTAATAATAAGAAACATGACTGGGGTCAGATGAAGACCTCATACCCTCTACCTTTTGATTATGTATCCAAGAATAAAGAGTTAAGTCTTTGAATTACTTACTTTTCAAATAATCATATCAAAAATCTTTTGATTACTTATTACTTGAAGAGTACTTCTTACATTTGTGGAGATCCATGAAATTACAAAGAGAACAAAACGTAGGGCTGGAGAATTCTTTTTTCTAAGTTGTTTTTGTATATTTTAGGACATGATGCTTTCTAGGGCTATTATATCTCCTTAAGATATAAGCCCTGACATAAATCATTTCACAGTAACCTATAATGGATCAGTGGTAGGAAAGCTCCTCTGCTACGGCTACACAAACAGCTCACCTCTGTGTAATTACAGGAAGGATATTTTTTTACTACTAGAGGATTGCCTAATGGGCATCTTTATTTTTTGTTGACAGTGAATTCATCCTTTTCAAAAGACAAGTACAAAGTCTATGGACATTTAGGTTCCATTTGAGTGCTCAGGGCAGATGAAGTGGGAAGTAAATGGTCTTCTTATGGACTCAAGGTAAATTCTGCTCTGATTAAATAGACCATAGCACCTCAGAGAGAGTCACTGGTTAACAGTAGTAAGGATGAAAAAAGAAAAAACTATTCAAGTGATAATGTCTTCTTCAAAGTGTCCTCTTTTACTTTAGAGGTTGTAAAATTAAGCCTGAAGAATTTAGGACCTTGATTATAGCCTCCACTATGAAGAACTTGCAGAAATGCAAATTGCTTTCAGGTATATTGGTATTTAAGTGCTATCACTTAATTTCACAGAATACATATGTTTGTCCTAAATCTTTCCAAGCCTCTCAGCTGGCCTCTGTTTTTACATGTTGTTGCTTTCTCTGTCGTCTATTAATCCACTTAAGAGACTACTTTCTGTGCTGTCTCCCACAGAGTTTGAATATCACACTCCTGAGTATTAGCACTAAAAGCTCTAATTCCTTGTATTCTAATGGAAATTGTGAATTAAAGAGTAAAATAAATCATTTTAACAATAAAAAAGAGAAATAAAATAACCTCCAAAATGAACAAATTTTTCCTCCTCTGATGATTTATTCATTTTCAAAATATTTTTAAGTTTATGCCTTTCTGTTACAAAATAACTAAAATATTTATATTGCCTGTATATATAACAGGTTCAGAGCACATTCATAGTTTATCATGTACATTTTCTAGATGTATTTGAGCAGGTGGTGCATGAACTATAGGATTTTTTGTGTATAATCCAATTGTTTCCTCTAAATGAAATATCCCGTTTTTAAAAAGTATATATTTAATCATTAGTTTTAAATCGATTATCTGAACCAAATGGGAAGATTTTTATAAATAGTCCTTTTTGACACTTATATAATGAGGATTTTCCCTAGTCCAGGGGCAAAAAGAAATCTCTATGTTATCTGCACATTAGAAGAGCAGTATCTGTTCATCTTTCATTTTTCTATCCTTTATTTAAAGTAAAGTTATTGGTTTGGGGTTTTTCTGCACAATAAGTTATCAAAGTTCTGTGGTCTATATCTGATATTATTCTGTGATTTTTTTTTTTTTTTGCCAGAACTCATACTCATGATCTTCCAGCCTTTACTGTCCTTTTCCAACACAACAGACACAGATCCTACCTGTTTCTCCCTTGTTAGTGCTGTGGAACTCAGGTCCTTATACCTTCAAGATCTCAATGAAGCTCAGGTCATGTTCATATTTGTTAGCACACATTCTCCTCACCTCCACTTGCATCTTTTTTATTTTGCAAATCAGGGATTTCCCCAGTGCACATATCCTGCAGATGAAGAGCCCCTCTGCCTCAGCAAGAGGCACTGGTGACCCCACAGCCCTGACCTACAGAATTTGGTGTTGGTCAAGGCTCTGCCATGTCAGGGGAGTTGCTACAGTGCTGATGATGACAACTGTGCCTTGTGGTGCTTCTGCACAAGCTACTGCCTCTTCTAGCTGTGCTATCAACTTAGTACCTGTAGGCACTGATCAAAATAATGTTTGACTCTTCCTAATCAGTTGAAATAAAAGCTCAAGGCACACTTTGATCAGGAACAGCAGATGAGGTTTAAATGTGTATTGTCTAAAGCATGTCTTTTAAGAGTACAAGGGGCTGCAAGTTTCCACTCAGCCTGGGAAAGATTGAATGTTCTCATCTCTAATAGTGCGGCAGAAAAAGGCATCATTGTTTCCTCCCGGCATACTTGAGGATGTAATCTCCACTTGCAAACATTTTCCTTCACTCTCCAATTTCAACCTGAAATGACTCATAACTACAACTTCAGGGGAAGTTTGAAGGACACAAATTTCAAGTGAATGTAAGTGTGCCACTAAAACTCTGAGTAAGACGCTGAAACCTGAGAGCTAAGGTGTCTGTTTCAGTTGAGATCCTGAGGTGCCTTTTTTTCTCTCCAAATATCAAACTAGGTCTTTCAGAAGTGACAAGCACGATATATTTGGTTCTACAGATCTTAATATTGAATACTGTAAATTACTTCACTAGATAGACATGTGAAAATATGCACTGTAAGATTTTTTTCTACTATGAGTAAGAGACATCAGTCAACTATAGCCGGCCTATCGCTCTTCAGAAAGCTTTATTTCTCAGGGAGTAACAATATAGACATTTGAGGTGGTGTTTTTATTAAGTTTAGAATTAAAAGAAAATTATTATTGACTTTATTAAGTTTTGATGTGAAAAAGAAACACTGCTGAAAGAATATGAAGGATTTATTTTATAGGTTGTTTTGAACATAACAGAACAGAATAGAGTACGAAGGAATGGAGTGGAAGGGAACTGTTTGTTACTAAGTAACAGTTGTTACTGCATCTATTCAACAATCATTTCCTATCAAACCTTAGTATATGAGATACCTCTCCATTTCAGTGAATGTCTGAAAGGTCTCAGTTTCAGTAAATGTAAACTAATTAAACATATATCTACTTTGGTTCAGGGAGCCAGATCTAAAGAGATGCAGACCTCTAAGTAGCATGTTAATGAATGTTAATGAATGCCAAAAATGCTCCTCTATTTCATAACTGGCAAATATACAGAGACTATATGCTTCTACCAAGGATAAAAATACATATATTTAAAATGAGTAGGGTTAGGATGAGAACTCATTTACTATTTAGAATCTGATGGAACTTATATATCATTTGATACTACTATTTTTAATCGATTAGCAGAAAGATTTAAAAAAAATAATGAATATCTTGTTATTCTTTTTACCATTATAAAATATAGGCACAAATGTATCAGAACAGATGCAGAACTATGTTGGTTTGATAATATCTTAAGCAGGAAGCTTTCTCTAATCCAAGACAGGTAGGGGAGACAGAATGATGGAATTACATCAAAGTGGGAAATTGCCTGATAGTTAAAATATTCACTTGAGATGATAGAGTTGGATTCTAACTTTACTTGGCAAATACAGGCCATGATTCTATGGACAGACACAATCTCTTTTCTTCTAGCCTGCCCACTCCAGAAATAAATTAGAAAATCTAATCCCTGGTCAGAGAGAAAGAGACTGGCATTGTCCAATGTTTGACCTTCCTGTTTTACAACATCTTTTTTTATTATTATTTATTGACTATGATTATACTAATAAACTAACTCATTGCTAATTATTTACTGTGGAGGTACTGTTTTGTCAGATGGTATGGCTGCAGAGGATCCAGCAGCAATGCATGGAAATTTTCCTTGCCCTCCCACTTGATGATGTGTGGAGGACATCTCCGGCTGAATGCATCTGAGAGCATAGCCTGAAATGGATAAATAGCCGATATAAAGCATAATGGCACTCCCTGAAGAGCATGGGAAAACACACTAATTATCTCCACAGAGAGACCTGATAAGGAGTCAGGTGGGTGGGTACTGCTGAGATGACTGAAGCTAAGGGAGAGCAAAACAGTGTGGAGAAAGAAGGGGAAAAAAAAGGCAACAAACTTAAAAAGAGAATACATTTGGGACCGTGGCTATAAGAAACATCTCATGAAATCTACGAAAAGTAAAGATACTGTGTTCCAGAATGTGTATATATGGATACAATTTTTTTTTAAGTCCATCAGCATTTTTCATATGTTTTGTTTTCAGATTCCTTAATGTATGCCTGAAGCACCACTTATCAAAATCTTTATGATGAGATTTAGGGAGTTTTACTTCACTTTCCTAATTGGTCTCTTTCTTGTGACTTTCATACTACACAAGATTTAAAACAGTCTCTATTTCTTCATGGTTTGTGGAAATATTTTTTATTTGACAAGTGAACACTGTTAGCGATAGCATTGTTTTCTTAATCCTACATTACTGTTCTGTTCCTATTTCAAAATCTAAGCCAGGTATGTTCAAACTGCAACCTATGGGCCGCATGCGGTCTGGCCCTGCAGACCTATGTCTACTCCTACCCCACACCATCTTGATGGCAGGTCTTCCCAGCTTGGTTGTATCGCTTGCCTCCGACCACACACCCATTGCACACAACAACCAAACAGTGGTGTGCAATGGGCAATGTCTGGGCTGAAACCAGGGTACAGGGAGGGCACAGTGCAATGCTAAGTTAAGTTGTGGCAAATAATTGCATTATTAATTATTATTAATTGCATTATTAATTATAATTAACATTAGCTAAACACAGTCCTGTAAATAGGAAAAATATGCAGCTTTGTTTTCTGTTTTGATAAAGGAATTTAAGAACCGGTTTCAATGTTGCTAAGCATACCAAATCATTTTATTTTTATATATATATATGTATCTTTGTCTCCATTTTCAGTATACATAAAAACCCATGAATTTTTAAACTGAATGTAGGGAGTTGTAATCACAGAATCACAGAATCACAGAATCACTAAGGTTGGAAAAGACCTATAAGATCATCCAGTCCAACCATCCACCTATCACCAATGGTTCTCGCTAAACCATATCCCTCAACACAACATCCAAATGTTCCTTGAACACCTCCAGGGTCGGTGACTCCACCATCTCCCTGGGCAGCCCATTCCAGTGCCTGACCACTCTTTCAGAGAAGTAGTATTTCCTAATATCCAGCCTGAATCTTCCCTGGCACAGCTTGAAACCATTCCCTCTAGTCCTATCACCAGTTACACGAGAGAAGAGGCCGACCCCCAGCTCACTACAACCTCCCTTCAGATATTCAACTCAAAATTTCATCATGTCTCTTTACTGGACATTGATAAGACCTGTTTTACCAAAAAGCAAAAACATCCCTCACTTCACAGTCACACCTTGTTCATGTCATTGCCCTTTGGCAGTACATTTGTGTACAGCTGTTTTCAAGGATGAAGCAAAGGAAAATTTCACCGAAAATCTCCGATGAACACCTTGAGGACTCACTAAAAATTGTAGCTATTTCCAATGAACCTATCTGATGCATTATTTTCACAAAAATAATGTCAAATATCCCACTGGTTTTATGTTTTTATTGCTTTTTTAACATGTTTTAATAAAAATATTTTTAAAAAGTTTAATTATATACATTAACTATTTTATTTATTTGTTACATGGCCCCACCAAAGGCTCAGTATGGCCTAGACAAGCCAAAATTTTGGACAGCCATGATGTAGGGCATATGTTCTTTCCAAATCTTCTTTCAGCAACCTTCAGAAAACCCACATAGATAGAAGAAATAGTTACAATATACTGGTATGTATGCTATATTATTATTGTTTGCAACGGTTAACTATTTTTTTCATATTTATGGAAGAATAAATACTACAGAAAAAACATTGCAGGCAAAACAGTTTGGAAACTGTTGCACAAATGAAAGCTGCAGCAGGTGGGAAATACAGACAATTGCTCCAGGGAGACTGGAGTTGATTCCAGGACCATGCTGTGAGGGAGCAAGGGAAATATGTAAGACAGAGGGAAATATACATTCTTATGATGATTTTTTTGTTTGTTAGATTTGGTTGTTCTAATGTAAGACACAGTTTTCAGCTTGTAACAAGTGGCAAGCTTAGGATACTTTGACGTTTAGAAGAAGTGGAAGGTGAAATTAACAAGAAAATCATGGTATTTACTGTTAAAGTTTGGAAAAGAAAAATATCAGTGAAATTGCACATATTTAATATGAATATATGAATATTTTTCAATGAATATTAAAAAAAAAATCACCTGAAAACTGCTGATTCAGTAAATGTCATGAGTGTCTGCGTGCAGGTAAGTCAGATGTTTGCTATCGGGTCACATCTAGCAGTGGTGCAGCCCCCATTTCATCCATCTATGTGACCAGCACAAACTCAGATCTCTCCCAGATCACGCTTCCACCAAATCCTTTCAACAAATTATCTAATTATCCAACAAATTATATAAACATGTACATTAAATACTTGCATGTGGGTTGAACAAATGGCTTCCTTTTTGTTACTTTTTCCTCAAATTGAGGAGTTTTTAAGATTTTATCCCATTTTGTAAAAGAGGTTGGGGTTTGTTTTTGTTTTTTGAAACATTACTCATCAGTGATCTTGAAAACCTATGACGTTCTTTACTTTTCCAGTTAAAAATCAAATAACATTTTGTTCCTCCTTGAATCTTCTGTTGGTCTGTTTGAGAGTGAAACAGGTGTTTAAGAATGGATTGGTGGAAAAATGTTCTGAATCTCCGGTCAGAATACTCCTGTAAACTTTCTTGAAGAACTTGTCAAATGTTACTGTATTACATAAAACAACCAAACCAACAAGTTTCCATTACACTTCTAAAAGTAATCACCTTTGACTTACGTTGTTCCAGTAAAGCTCTTGATTGCATGAATATATATTTCATATATACTATATGACAGTTATAAGGCAGTGTAGCTATATTTAAATTTGTTATATCTTTGTTGATTTACAGCAGCAAAAGATCTACCACTGATTTTCTTTTGAAAATTTGAGAGCTCTATTGAATTAACTGTAAATTCACAATTGTAGTGATTTGTGTGAAACTAATAGTATACTTAATGTCAACTAAAATGAAAAGTAATCCCAGATTTATCTCTGTTTATGGAATGTTAGCTAGTTGATATTCTTTTATATACACTGAAAAAAAAGTTTATTTTCATAGATAAAGCAGGATGAATCAGATTGCATACGACTCCTCTCCTCTGTGACAAATGGGTTTGTAAAGTATTACTTGCACAGCATAATGGTAATTTGTCTACTCAGTGGTTGTAACAAGTGTATTATATTTTTGTTTAACAGTTATAATTCATCACTTCGATACACAAATTATACTTGCACATACATTCAATACACAAAAATACATGCAGATACTATATTTCTCAATAAATTGGATATCAACAATAAAGTTACATTTGCTTTCCAAAAACGGTATCAGAAATTCATTTTTGTTTCTCCACATAAATAGGAGCTAGACTGTAACCATGGGACTGTGTTTTTAAGAACCGTCAGAAATTATACTGGAGGATGAACCATGCTCTATGTTTGCCCCATGCTCAATTGAGTGCTTGTATAACTATGTAGAATTGTCATTTATTTTTAATTCTATTTGAGACAAAAGTTGTGACTACTTTATCTAAATCTCTTGAGTATATATTTACTTAGATATCTTAATATCTAAGAAAACTCAAAAGATTAAATATATTATACTTCATGTAATTGCTTAGAAACTATTGCATGCTCATGTCAAAAATCTGTACCTTTTATAATACAATAGACCTTTTATAATAAGATAGTTTAACTAGAAAGCAAAAAAATGTTCCCATGGTGTGTGAAATATCTGTGATAGCAAGTGACAACAGGAATATTTTTTGAATTGGTAATTAGTGGTTGCAGAATCCTGAAGAGGATTTCTTCAAGATAAGAATTAGGAGTTAGGCCAAGTATTTCTTTAGATACAGTTTATGCATTTAATTTTAAAAGCAGAAATTTAGATTTTCCTCATTCATGTAGCAATAGCAAACTGTAAAAGTGATCTATTAAATAAAAAATGAACAATTTTTTTTTCCTTTTTTTTATCTTTTCACACATAAATGTAAAATTATTATTTCTCCATAGATGACTTTTTACATTAATAAAATTTGGCTCTATTTGTAAAGAAATGGAAGGCTTTTTTAAATGGGTAAGCATTTTAGCCTGAAGATCTGTTCCTCATATGCTGATCCATCCTAATATTGACTCGTAGTTCACACAAAGAAAACAAAAGGACTTTAATACTTGCTTATTATTAGCCACTTTTTAAAGTTATTTAAATATGATTATAAAAATAATAGGTAAAACAATATGGTTGCGAGAATAAATATGAATTTAGCTTCGCAAGCAGGAATGACATTATTCAATTTTGTAAGAATTCGTTTCTAGACCTTCCAGTATTGTATCAAAAATGTTATGAGTATAATACAAAATGTTCATCTAATATAACTGCATTCTCCTGATTCATTGCATTGTTGTGCTTTATGAAAATGTAAATATTGCTTTTTCATGACTTTTTAACTTCATACCAAATCAGGTAACCAAATTAAAAGCAACAAGAGCAACAAAATAAAACAAAAGGTTTTATTTTTGGAAAAACAAACAAAACAAAACAAAAAAAGGAATAAAAATCCAATGCAAAAAGTACTGGAAATAAATGTGTACAGTGAAATAGATGTTATTTGTTGATCAACAGAAGTTTTTGCCAGATTTAAATTAACAGAATACAATCAATATTCAAAATTTCTTACTCATCAACTATATATCATTAATTAAAATACAACTAGAAAACCTATATGATATGTTACCTTGAATCCATGGTTAATCAACCATGGATTTGGGGACAACAGTTTAGAAATCTCTGATTTATATTTAAGCACTTCTAGGAATTAAATAGAGGAGTAACTTTTTAAGCTGTAAATGAGGTTCACTTACGATAACAGAACAGATTTTCTATATCACTTGCTATTTTTTTAATTTATTTTTGAGGAGAATTGGAATATGGATTTAGGAAACAAAGATATTTTCCTTGATTCTTGCCTAGGTGTCTAAATTCTCTAGCTCCTTAATTAACAACAGTCACAAATATATTTTTCTCTCAAATGCATGTGCAGAATTATATAGCAAAGTAGCACCAGCAGGCAAGGTTTTATAAGCAGTAGTGCTGTAGCTCCTTAGAGACGTCACAGTATGTAATTAAAAATGAGAAATATAAATCAGGATGTGGAGACCATTTTTAAAAGTTGAATGTATCTTACAGTTTTTCATTGTAAAAATTAATTTTCTTGTCTCTGAAAAGTCAGAGAATGCATAATGTTGTTATCAATATAGTAAGATAACATCATTGATATTTATATTTATGATCAGACAGAAAACAGTGAGTAGACAAACATGCACAAAAGGCACGTGCATGGGTTTGTTTTTTTCCTTTTTATATAAGGAATAGTATAGTCTTTAGATGCACAATAGCATTATTCCTAAGACACAAAAAAAAGCCATCTATGAGATATATAGGTCAATCCACATGAATTACAACATTTTTACATCACCACTATACCATGGTTCACTTTTGCATTGAACTGTTGCCAATTATTCTTTGTTTATGTAATATAGCCTCTGGAAACACTTAGGGGTTGTTTTACTTGTGCATATTGCCTAGAACTTTAATTATAAAAAAATCAAATGCAGATTATTCAAAAATTTTACATGAAGATCTAGAAATTAAATGGCTTCCACAAATTTTCTTCTTCGTAAAAATAAAATCATGCACCTCAGGATTGAGGTCTTCAGTGAATCTCCTCAGTCACGTATTCAAGATTTGAAAGGTCATGGTATCATACGCCTTAAAAGCATATTACATTTCTAAACGCAGGAAAGTTGACTGGCACAGAACAGTACTTTTGTTACCTAAGGCAACACAGGATGATGTTTAGAGTAAACTGTCATTGAAAGGAGGAGGAAAGGTATCTAGCAGAATCACAAAAAGACAAAAGACATTTCTGTAAACATTCTGGGTCTTGAATCAGCTAATAAAATATGAGTTGAAATTTGATAAATATGATTATCCAAAGCTCTGTTATTTCTACATGTTATATTAAACAAATATTTGATAGGTTATTGAATTTCTATACATGCTAGTGAAGTCATTAGAAGATAATCTTTGTTCACCTCCTTCTTTCTTCTTGTCCTGGAATTTGCCAGCCTATATGGAAAGGAGAATAGTACCTTTGCTAGTTTGCTGTCCTCTCTGTTCAGTGCCAATGAATATGATTCTACTAAATGTGATCCAAAAGAGCCAGCATGCTAAAAAACAATGGTTTAGAAGTAGCCAGTGGGCTAGATAACTGACATAGAATGGTTTGGATTGGAAGGGACCTTTTGATCAACTAGTTCTAACCCACCTGCTATAGGCAAGGACATCTCCCTCTAGATCAGGTTTCTCGAAGCCCCTTCCAGCCTGGCCTTGAATGCTCCTAGGAAAAGGACATTCACAACTGTGAAAACATTCACAGCATTCAAGGACAGGTTGGATGAGGTCCTGGGCAACCTGGTATAGTGGAAGTTGTCCCTACCCAAGGCACGGGACTTGAAACTAATTGATCTTTTAAGGTTCCTTCAAATCCAAACCATTGCATGAGTCTGTGACTCAAAGAAAGTCAGTAACTTCCTTCCTATGCTTATTTTAATGAATTATAAATTCCCCTTTTTGAGACTGCACAATTATGGTATCTTCTATCTTCTCTCTTATGTCTTATGCTTTGTAATACTAATACATGCTAAATATATAGACATATACATACAACAGGCACATACATATAATCTGTATATAAACATGATTAATGAGAACAAAGAAAAATATATAAATAAAAATGCATTCTTCAAGAATCAGTTGCTTTATGTTCTGCCTGATATTTGAAAACACATTTATATTTAATAACTCAGCACTTAAAGATGTGCCATGGAACTAAAGACTTTCTTTTGAATATATGGAAGCTAATAAATAATTCTGATAGTGGAAATATAAAACAGTGAAATATTGCTTGGGGAATCTAAGGAACCTTAGTAAACAAATTTAGAGAAATGATACGCTTGGTAATTTGAGAATGTGAAGATGTTTCAAGGAGACCCATTTTGAAATAAAAGTTAGGATTTGGGGTTTGTTTCTTCCTTTCTTGCAGACAGTAGTGGCAATACAAAATTATTTTTCTATTAATTAAAAATATATATATATGATTTGGGTTGTGTCTAATTTTAATGGCTATATTTCCATGTGGATTTGTGGACATATTCATGTTAGATTGGCATCTTTACAATGGATGTTTGTTCATGACTTGCTCGAAACACCTTCTGATCCTACATCCAGTTAATTTATGAAAACATTAAAGAGAATTGGCCCTAAAATGGAGCCCAGGGGAACCCCACTTATGACTGACTGCCAGACAAATTTAACCCCCTTACCAAAAACTTTTGGGAAAAAAATCTCTTAGATTGCCTAATACCTTATATGTGAATTTCCAACAATGTTGGGGAAGAGAATACTTACTTTCCTAAGCGTATCTCAGCAAGATTAAAGAAATTCGGTATTCTTTATTCTTTCTTCCCTTACTTTATATTATATGTATATACGGACTCTACTACTTTAAACTCAGAAAACTGTACTGTACAGTTTATGCAGATAGTTTTGAAATAGCTGAAATAAATACAAAACAGAATAAGTACGGAAAAATATGCTGAAACGTGTATTATTTTTGAGGAAACCTTCTTTCACATAAATGTCATATAGTATTTTGATAAAGACTTGGAATAGTATTTGTATAACTTCACAATCATTCAAAGTTGATATTTTTTGGAAGTATAATTTTCTTTATTATATAAATTTCTTTGTTAATAGACATTACGTTTATGTACAGCCAGTTCTATTTTAAAAGAGAAAGGTTTAAATCCCTCAGGGAGAGAAGGATCTTCAGTTTCAAGTTTTCAATGAATACACTAAGCACAAGATTATTGTCAGAGGATCTGGATTAAGAAAGTTGTGGCTGAAAAACTGTAAAGCTGTTTTATCTTCCCATATGTGGTCTTTCTGCTATTATGAAATAGCCTAGGTGTATTTCTCAAGAAAGCTAATATCCTATTTTGTATCAGTGAAAATTCAAGTAAGAACATTTCAACAAAAACTGAGATTACATGTATATATATACATATATAGACATAATCTGAATATAGAGTGCATTCTCATCATTTGTTTGGAAAAATAAATAATTTTGCAACTTTTTTTATTTTTATTTTTAAACAAGTAGATAAATCTGAATACTGGTTTGGAGTATTTTTTATTCCTGAGTTTTTCTCCAGCAGACTGTCTCCTTGAATTAACAAGAATAAAATATGATTTTAAAAGCTTGACAGGATAAACTAGATTTGATTAAGAGATAAAGAATCTTTATAATAGATGTTTTTTCCATTGGTGTTTGTCAGAACTATAAATTATGTATCACAGGTTTAGAAGTCCGTATAGAAATTCAACTTAAAATCATTTTCTTCTGGAGAAAAGACAGACTGTAAGCTATTTTTAAATGGGCTATAGAGAAAAGAAAATAGAGAAGGAAATACCCGAAGGGAATTTAGGTTTATTTCACATAAACCTTGATGTGGTTAGTATTCACAAGATTTCTTCTTTTCTTAGATTTGAGAAATCTTTCTTATCAATAACTCTGTTTTCTCTTTTTTTTTTCATTTATTTATCAAATTTAAAATCTGAATGTACATCAATTCAAAACAGAATTTTTCATGTTTGGGGAGTAAGATACTAAAACTAAACCAAAATGAAGTGCTCTGACTGCTTTGTTGTTGTGTGCAATGGTGGTGATCCTCTGTTCCCTTCATAGCCTACTCTGGAAAGCAGTAATTTTAGTGGCAAGTGCCCACCAGCTTGAGTACACCAGCAAAGAGAGGAGGAGAAAACTTATTTTAATTTCTTCTGAGGTTGATTTATTGGAATGAAAGCAGAAATATATTGTTTGTCAATGAAAAAATATAATTCCTACATAAATGTAGCAGGAGGCAAATGGTACTTAAAATATATTTATGGAGCAGAAACAGAGGTAAAGAACCAAATAGTTGCCTGAGGTATAAATATGTTTTTGAAAAAGATCCCAATTCATCAATGATAGAACAAGGGAATGCAAGGCGTCTGCATATGAGAATGTCTGTCTGCAAGCAGTTTTATTATTTCAGATTTCTATTTAAAAGACATTTAAATTATCTATTGCAAGATCTCCATATCCTAAAAAAAAATATACTGCAATAAATATTTGTCAAATAGCAAGTGTTAAATTCTAAGCATTTTTGTTACATTGACATTTTGTTTTCATGAGTTCAACCAGGCACAATTAAATTCTACATCTTGGCAGATCAGTGATGGTTGTAATTGTGTCTAATTAGTGTTATGTCTGTATGTTTTTAATTATACCATAGTTAGTTCCAAGTTCAAATGCTAAAAAATAATACTCTTTGTTCATATTTGAATGCTTAATGTGTATTAGTCAAATCTTTAGGCGCTGATGGCTTGACATTAGCAGTGTCATGGTTTTCCATAGATTATTCTATATCTTTACATCATGCAGTGAGCAGACAGAACTGGGATGGGTTCTAAGAGACTCCATTTCCCAGAGTATTCCTGCCCTTCTCATATGGTTTCCAGGAAGGAAGTGATGTAGTGACCTGAGGTCATCCCTTTTGTTCTGCTCCACTCCTAGCTTTGCCGTGCTGTTAGAATATATTCTCTTTTTCGCATTTATTTGATTTATTACTCTTGATTCCTTTTATATTGTATTATATCACATCCCTTTACCATTTTTAGTAAAAGAGTTTCTCTTTATCTCTTTATCTCTTTATCTTTCTCTTTATCTCAGTCAAGTAACTCCTCCTCCTTACTTTTCTGTCGCTTCCTGGTGACAGGGGTGGGGTGCGGAGGATCTGTCTCTCCCTGTCTCAGACAAAAGGACCTCTACCCACAACAAGAAGTAACCCCACGTTTCTACTTGTGTTAAAGTGAATTCTTGATTTTGAAGGGTTTTTTGTTGATTTTTTCCTAGTTACGTTAGTATTTCCCTAATTGGGAATTACAGAATTTGTTTCAAGTGTTACCAATAATATTTTTGGAATGAGATTACTAAAATTTATGGTCAAAATCCATATTAGACTTTGTAACCCTAGTCATATTATCATTGGAGTGCAGACCCTTCCCAGGTGAAAATTAACAGAAAGTCTTGCAATTACATTTATTTAAAACGGAGTGAATCATGAGAGGTCAGCTGGAGAAGTAGTGTAAGCAGAGTAATCAAAGCAATTCTTGAGCAGCCAGCAAAGAACTTTTCTGTACAGAGGCTCAAACTATTGCAAATGTTTTCTATCTAGAACCGTTTTCATACTTAGATAAGAATAGTTATGCTATACCCTATGAAAAAAACACATTACTTGTGAAAATAACATTTATTTACTTAAACGATATCTGTTTGATACCCGTTCACTGTATACTTTTTTGTGTGTGTGTGTTTCTTTTCTTCTCTGGACATGTTTAAGAAATAGAAGGAAAACTACCAAGGATATTGAGAATGCCAAAACAACTAACAGTGAAAGAATGGACAGATAAGAAGATAATAATAAATTTTTCTTGGACTGTAAGGTACACAGCATTGCAATCAGGTTCAGTCAGTAGAACTTCCATGGAGCTTTTGAAGACTGTGTCAGTCACCACCTCCTTTACTGACAGGCCACAGTATTTCAAATTCCATGAGAATATTTTCAGCTTATAGCAGACTTCATTACTTCACTTCCTCTGTCTTAATAACTGCAACATGGGAAATGTTTACGCTGTAGACAGAAGGGAACTAGTTAGAATCATAGAATCATAGAATGATTTGGGTTGGAAGGGACATCTAAGATGATCTAGTTCCAGCCCCCCTGCTATAGGCAGGGATACCTCCCTCTAGACCAGGTTGCTCAAAGTCCCATCCAGCCTGGCCTTGAATGCCTCTAGGGAGGGCACATCCACAGCCTTGCTGGACCACCTGTTCCAGTGTCTCACCACCCTCACAGTAAAGAATTTCTTCCTAATATCTAGTCTAAATGCTACCATCTTCCAGTATAAAGCCATTTTCCCTCATCCTGTCACTACCTGCCCTTGTGAAAAGTAGAGGAAGACTACTACAAGGTCTCCCTGGAGCCTTCTCTCAAAGCCCCAGCGCCAGCTCTCTCAGCCTGTCCTTATAGAGGAGGTACTCCAGCCTTGTGGTCATCTTTGTGGCCCTCCTCTGGACCCATTCCAAGATCTCCATGTCCTTCTTGTGTTGGGGGCTCCAGAACTGGACACAGTATTCCAGGTGGGATGACACAAGAACAGAGTAGAGGGGCAGAATCACCTCCCTAGAACTGCTTGCTGGTCACACTTCTCTTGATGCAACCCAGGATGCAGTTGGCGTTCCGGGCTGCAGGCACACATTGCCAGCTCATGTTGAGTTGTTCATCAATCAACACCTCCAAAACCTTCTCCTCAGGGTTGCTCCCAAACCATTCTCTATTCAGCGTGTATTTGTGCTTGGGATTGTCCTGACCCAGATGCAGGACACTTGGCCTTGTTGAACTTCATGAGGTTTGCATAAGCCCACCTCTCAAGCCTATCCAGGTCCCTCTGGATGGCATCCCTTCCTTCTAGCGAGTCAACTGCACCACTCAGTTTGGTGTTGTCTGCAAACCTGTTGAGGGTGCACTCAATCCCACTGTCCATATTGCCTACAAAGATGTTAAATATCACCCATCCCAGCACCGAACTCTGAGGAACGCCACTCATCACCGGTCTTTATTTGGACATTGAGCCATTGACTGCAAAACTCTGAGTGTGAAAGTACAGCCAATTCCTTATCCAGCAAGTGGTCCATCCATCAAATCCATTTTTCTCCAGCTTGGTGACCAGGATGTCTTGCGAGACAGTCTCAAACGCTTTGCACAAGTCCAGGTAGATGAAGTCAGTTGCTCTTCCTTTGGCATTCACAGAGGTGAGACTGACTGGCCTGTAGTTCCCTAGGTGTTCTTTTTTTAAATGCATAGTGCATGCTAACTTAAAATGCTTCTCAGCTCTTTTGTATTGCAGCTATATTCATGTATAAATAAGTGACTCCACATCATTCTGCAATTCAAAGTATAGATAAAATAGATTTATATTTTCTAGAAAATGAATGCTGTCCATAATATTCAGTTTAGTTTCCAGCAATTGAGTCTAACTAAAGAAACTGACCATAACACATTATAGCAAATGGACTGAGACAGTTGTACACAGGCTGCATTCCCAATGTTCTTCCTTTTACAAGAAGAAACTCCATTTTCAGAGTTCTGTTCTTTATAGACAGATAAAGTAGAACCTACTTCAAAGATATATATAATCTCAGCCAATTGCCAAATCTGACTTCATGGTGGTTATAAAAGGAGCATATTATAAACAGGTCACAGTGATATGCTGACCAACTGAAATGTACTATGTGCATGGGAGTTTCTATTTCTTCCTGAATATTAGAGTTGACAGCACACTGCACTGTTCCATTTGTACCAGTTATATCCTGCTCAGTGCTTCTTCAGGTACAGCCAGTTCCACGAAGTCACTCAGAGAAAATGTTTTTTTAGAATGACTTAAAAAAGAACTTCAGTTTTAGTAACGATCTTTTTTTTCATAGTCTTCGTATTTTTCAATCCTTTAAAAAATAATCCAGTTGGTGAAAAAGACAGCATTGAAGTACCTCAAGCTGTGAATTGTTCCATTTTCCACTAGCTTCTTCCCTGTTATCCTAGAATATTCAGGCATTTTCTTCTTGGTGTTCTAACATCCTGTAACATCCTATAACAAAATTTAAGTCTTCACAATCTGTCCTCTTGTAGGAATGGTTTAAATGAATCATAATGAAGGTCCACCTAGGCCATTATGATTTTTTTTTATATGCACACAAAGATGCAAGAAGAGTGGTGTTGTATATCAGCAAATACCATGCCATATGTTTATTATTTAATGATATATATGAGATATGTTACTTTATGTCTGATATATTACAGAATCACAGAATGGTTGAGGCTGAAAGAACCTTTTGGAAGTCATCTGGTCCAACTCCCATGCTCAAGCAGGATCACCTGGAGCAGGTTGCTCAGAGCAGTGTTGAGAGTTTCTGAATTAGCTAGTGAAATGCAGACCTCTCAAATGACAGTTGTATTAGTAGACTCTGTTTTGGAGGCACTGACTTCTTAATAAGATTGATGTATTGATGATAGGAAAGTGGATGCAGTTCTCTTTTCTTCCATCCATCCATGCAATTAAAACTTTTTTTGCTTTCCTAGAAATCTGATCACGTCCATGATGAGACATCCACGGGTTGTTCTCTTCTGCATTAAGAAAACAAAATTAAACAAAAATGTCATCATTTGGAATCTTCCTCTGTAAAGAAGAATCAGTACTCTTTTTTTTGTATGGTCTCTGCTGATACCTTGTTGAACTGGCTTAACTAACCATTTGTCACAAAGCACTGATGCAACATTTCAAATACTTTGCAGGAGAGAGCTGTTTTTGGTTTTCTGCTGTTCTGAATGGTAGCTGAAGAATTATATTTTGTTAATTTTCCTTGCATGGTTATCAAAAACTATGCAATTTCAAAAATAGGGTGCCTGGCCATGCTGTGGCTACACTTGGTCCTCTTATGTCAGGACATCCAGAGCCTCACTGTCTTCTATAGTGCCACCAGCGCTTTTATTGATGTACCAAAAGTAATTGTTCTGTTTTGTTTTGTTTTCCATTAAATATGAATATAAATATTATTATATGAAGAATTTTAAGAAATTTTATATGAAGACTATTTTTTGCCAGGTTGTGGAGAAGCATAACTCTGTAGATATCTTCTTTCTGTGAACATTTGAAGCAGAACAGATTTGAAACTAGTAGTATATGAGGCAGACTGAATGAAATTTTCAGTAGTGGTTCCAGAATAATAATAAAGAGCCCTAATCCTCCAGCAGCAACAACAAAGCAACAACAACAACAGTTGAAGAAATATATGTTTGATTTGCATGATCGTTAATGTTCTGATTTGATGGTTGAAGAAAGAATGGGTACTGGAATTTATTCCCACAGGAAATATGAAGAAATGAAACCGAGAAAAAGTACGTATAGCCTTTTTTATCAGTTTCCTTGCATTTTTTGCATCTGACAGTCACTAATGGGAATTTCAGTTAAACTCCATTCAGCTTTACAAGTGGTTCCTAAGGTCAGGCTGAGAAAAAAATATGAAGATGAGTATTTCAGGAAATGAGTTTTTTAAAAGTTTGTTAAAAAGTTGTTATTATTCCCAGATTCTAGTGAAATCCCTTCCAAGGACATTTCATTAAACAGATTAGTTTGGGAAAGAAACTGCTGTTCACTTGATGAAGGAAGTACAAATAGTATCAAATACACCAAATACACAATGATGCTTAAGAAGTTTCCAAGTTTTGGAAGTTTATATAAATATTTGAGAAAACTCCTTGCAATTAAAATGAAGGATTACTACTGCCAATAGCAGTATCTTCTGGAATGAAATAAATACTCTATTGTTTACATAAAACGTATAATTTTGAACTATTCCCAGATAATCTGTTATTCTACTTAAATTACCCCTTACTGAAATGTTGCTTCAATGGCTACAGCCAAACAGTAACAGTTACATAGAAGCACAAAAAGATAATGATAAAAAAACATTTCAGTCAAACTGTAGAAAATAGGTCTTTTTATCCTAAAATGTGTTAATTAATGTAATTCTCAATGAAGCCATAAAATAATCATCATTTTACAAGTGGAAGTCTCACTAAGAACGAAGTGTTTAAAATCTCTCCCTCCTTCATTTACAAAACCATCAACTTTGCATTACGTTTAAAATGTCTTCTGGTGGTAATTTGCAAAAAAGAAAAGTACTGTTAAAATAAGGACAGTTTAAAAGCATAAAACAATGCTTTGCAGTGCACTTCAAAAGGTCACTTATTTCACTGTCCTTCCCCAAAGCAAGATTAACTCTTTTCAGTCTTGACAAACATTGCTCTAGCTTGTGGCTAAAGAGACACAATGATGATTGTTAGGTAACTTCCTTTACATTCTGGCATTTTTGTATTATGAATTACTGCATTTATCTAACATGCATGCTGTGGCAATCAGAAGCAGAGTAATATTTTCCTTGCTGAAAAATATGCAAGTTATTTATTGCATGACTGAATTTTTATATCTAATATTTTCGTGCTTCTGATCAATACACTGTCCTTTCTTGCCATCTTTATCCATGTCCTTTAGTTCATGTCTGGTAAGCCTTCAGTCTATTTGTTCCCATCACAATATGATAATAGATGAGGTTTTAGGATTTAATACATTGCTACAACTCGGATTTGTAGAAATCAGCTCTAACATGAACTGAATCATTTCATTGATTCAGTTTAAAATTAACGTTATTTTAAGTTTGTCTGTGTATTCAATTTTAAATCCCCTTATCTATACTGTCTTTATGTTCAACTACTTTCCCAAAACCAGAAAAAAAATAGACCTACATTTTCAGCAGAGAAAAAAAAGTAGACCTAGCTCTCTACATTTGAGAGATCAGAACAGATCCTGTAAACTAAAATTCTGCATAAACATCTGCCTTGTTCTTTCTGTTTCTGGTAATATCTGAAATTTGCTAACTATTGAGTTTCCATTAAGCATATGATTGTAAAGAAATACCAGTGAAGACTAAAAATTATTTCCTTAGATGTAACTGTCATTATAGGTTTGCCTTTCCAGTAGAACAGTCTTGATATTTGCATATGAAAAATGGAATTATTATCATTTTTCAAGTGTTATTTTTCGCATATGTGTTCTCTTTTTTTTTGTGTTTTCTGGTGGAAAATATATCTAATCAGGTAAAAGATAAGAATATGTTACTGCACAAATGATTACAGATACTATTTTCTTTGTAAACAGGAAGCTCCTACTGTAGAGAGAAAACCTCTAGATAAAATTCTAATATTTCAATCCCATTTTTACATTTTCTGATTTAATATGAAAAATAGAAATGCTTAAATGTTCTATGTTCTTTTTCATCTAACAGAACTATTTCTAATGGAATTTTTTCGCTCTATTTTATTTTATTTTATTTGGAATTCACAAAGGCCTTCAACATGTTATACAAACCTTGAGGGCTGTTTTACTACAGCTTTCTCTAAGACAGAAGTGCAGTATGTACTTGTTGCGTTAATTCCATCTCTGTCAGAAATTAGAGTGCAAGCTTCCCATTGAGCAAATGGGAATATCACAAATTCTTCATACGTGCCGTGTCAGGAGGATTTGCTCAGAGGTTTGTCAAACAAACAGATGAATTTCCACAAAATATATTTTTTTGGTGAATCAATGCTTGAAAATCTGTTATTAACAACTGAAGTTGACATTAACCAAATGCAAATATATTTTCCAGACAATTAATTTACTTCCTACTTCCTCTTATGCCTTTTCTGCATTTCTGGATTTTTTTTGTTTGGTTTGTTTTGTTCTTGTTTTACTTTTCTTTGTGTCTTCCTTCCCTCTCCTCTTTGCTTGATTTAGCCCAAATCTCTCAAAACAATGTAAATGATGATTTAATGATGCACACAAAAGATTTTTGTAATATTTCAGTTGCAATACTGGAATGTCACAGTCAAATTTGATCATAAATGAACATAAATTAGATACCACCACTGCAGGTTATAAGTAAGACTTACTGATGTCTGATTAGTGCTTAAATTGTTTCACACCACTAGTTTTGTGGGATTTAGTGTTCCTTAGTGGGTCTGGAAATGAACAAAATGAAAAGAAGCTTTGTTGTCAGCTCAGGAGAAGGTTTACTTTTTCCGTGCAGGGTCATTTACCACTAAAGAGGAGTGAGGTGTTGATTAAAGTTTATTTTTATGCATTGTTATATGCTGTTATGAATATTTATGGCAGTTTCAAATTAGGTAGGCTATTCTTTACTTTATTCTCTGAATGTTTTCCATTTAGTGTTGCTGTGCACATGCATAAATTGGATGTAACTTATAGCAATACTGTCCACATACATGTCCACTGGCAGCTACATTTCAGAATGCTGTTGAGGATATATATTCATGCAGAACATGTATCAACATGAATCTGCACAAAATGGGTGATACATGTTCACATTGGCACGAATAACTGGTATTATTGCCTCTCAGTTAAGGTGTGATATACCCCATATGTGGCCGGATCACTGTGAAAGAATTGCAAGAAAGAACTGGTGATTTTTGTCACAGGGGTATGGCAGACTGACTGGGAAAAAAGCCATTTAAATCTTGTCCTAAGTAAAAGTTCTTTTGAGTTAAAATTTATATATATATACATTTAAGAACTGATTGTTCAGTAGTTGGAAGGAATTAAAGAATCTGCTGACAAGTAAAGAATACTGCAGAGTGATTACCTCATGACATTTTAGTTCACTGCTTCTAGTACACCATGAAGTTTATGATGTTGCTGGGCACAGTGAGAGGCAAACAGTAGCACATAGGAACAGTTCACATACAATAAGACAGCTGTAAATTCACTGATCAAAAAAAGTTCTTCACTATCATTATGCAAAAAAAAAAAAAAAAAAAAAATTTTTTCTTCAGCTGAGATATTTGGTAGTTCTTAGTGAATGAACCCTGCAAGGCACAGGAATCTTGTTTTATTGTTTCAGAGTACAAAAGAATAATTCAGACATTGTTAAAATATCTCACTGATACGAGATTTGCTAAGAGTCTTTATAAGGTCTGAAGATTGTACAGTAGCCGAAAAGTAAAGCTGAGAGACTTCACTAAAGAACCCCAGATATTTTTAAAGAAAGGAAAGGAAGCATGAGGGTCAGTGGAAATTCTATATGTGATTATACAGATACAGGTAGGTGATATTTGAATTGTACTCAGTTTTGGATCGCACTGACACTCTGTCAGAGTTCAATACGTGGGAAAAAAAGTACAAGACATTCATTTTCAACTCAAGGTCACATGAGCTACTTATATTTAAAAAAACTAAATAAATGGAACCTCTATTCTACTACTACATAAAATTTACTCACAACAAGGTAAAATACTGTAATGTCTGAAATATTTTTATGTAATCAAATACGTTCTTTGGAAAATGATTTTTAATTTCTGAATGGGAAATATAATTTTGAGGCTAGGCAGTAAATAGCAGGACTGAGTGCAGCTCCATTAGAACAAGATGAACATAATTACTGCAGAAAAAAAAGAAGTTGAAGATTTATTATTTGCTTTTGTTAGGTTGAAAATGTTAGATCTCTATTTCTTCCTATTTCCTCAAAAGTAAGTTTACAAGAGCACCTGAGAACAGGAGTAGATGCAGATCAGAGATCGCAGCAATGACTATCAACATCAGAACACTTCACACAAGACCTGAAAGAGATAAAATGCAAGAAGTATTACTCCTAATATAAATCCTATCAGGCAGAGTTTCTTTTGACCTACAGTAATAAGTGATTTCTGTATATTCTAAAGCAGAAACTTCTAGACATTTTCCCAACACTTCTTTTTTGCTTAGGTTTTACTATAATAAATTCTGTTCTTTTTCAAGCTCTTCTGAATCCTCCTAATTTTTCACGATGTTATATATTATATATGAGTTTTATCAAGTTAAACGTGTGTGATATAGGAGCTTGGAAGTGAATCAGTCCTCTTACTAGTTCTAAGTGATTTAATGTACCGTAACATCTGTGATATGTAGAGAAGTCTAGTAAGGAGTTTTCTTGATCTGCTCTGACCTTCACTGGAATGTTGTTTGTAACTATGATTTATATTGTTTTCATATTTGTTAGTTATATTTCTAGTCTCAAAATATTTTAACTCCAGGCTTCAGATTTCAAGGCCATTGCCTGACTATTTACTGAATAGTTCCAGGATAAGTTATAGTGGTTCTTATTGGAAGAGTGATTATATTAGAATAATATTCTCAAATTGAGATGGAGAGAAGACATTGACACCACAGTGGTAATTAAATAAAACAACTCTCTTCTTGAAACAGGGTTTAGGAGAATTGTCTTCCTACAAATAAATGTAGGGTGCATGTATAAAAATTTCTTTCCAACAGTAAGAGGATGTGTAAATTTGCCGTTACATATTTCCTTTTGTTGTCTAGGCTGATCATGAAATTATTCCAGAGCCAATAGATCTGTCTGTTGGTGAATCAAATTTCAAAACTTTTAGAAGATAATATGGTTGCCAACACACTAATCTCCACAGGCATAAAATATCTGTTATTGAAAAGATTCCCATGTGTATGTTAGAATCTTAAGATTGTGTTATGCACCACAGTACCACTGCTAGGTTTCATATAAAAAAAAACATTGTGCCTTAATTAATTTTCTAGTTGCACAAAGATCTGATTTATTTAAGAAGTTGCAAGTTGTCTGTGCTAAAAGTTAGGCACTTCTATTTAGAGACAATTTTCACTTCCTACTATTGCTTTGATAAGCATCATCATAAGAAAGAATTAGGAGCAAAAATTCTATTGTAAAATATGTTTAATTGTGACACATGCCACAGTATCTATTTGCAATTCCTTTTTAATTGCTGAACAAGGTGAAATAATTAAGAATTGAACTTAAAGCCCTTCATTTAGATTGTACTGTTTGTTAAGAAGGGAACAAGTTATAATATTATAGTGAGTGTAAGATTTTATTTAGTCATGATCGTTGTTTTGACTTTAATAACAATTTTGTAGAAGCACTAATTTTTTTGTTTCTCTTTCTGTACACATGAAGAATTATTTTTACTATATCCTTCTCAGAATAACCTTAGTTTATGTGAACTAAACAAATAACATAAGAAAAAGAAAATGCAGATAGCAGAATATTCTGAATGTCACACAGCTGAGCAGGTCAGAGTTTCTTCCACCCAACTATAGTCACCAAATTTAACAGCTACACATAGTAGTCTTGTTCTGTAAGGAAAGAGACAGGTACATTCTGAGGTGTTTGAGACCTGACAACTGAATTATATTCTGTAGCAGCTTGCTTCTCTTTAATTCACACTGGAGGGGTAACAATTTTCCAGCTAGGTCTTTTCAACATATTGCCTTTATAACAGAGCTGTGCCAATCTATCAACAAGTAATTACCAAATGAGATGTCTGCTTCTCTGCAATCCTGGACATTCTTTCTTAGCACTTTTCATGCACTTGCACTGCCAGTTATCTGATTCTGAAGAGGCACTAAACATTCAAGAAACTATTGATTTGATTATAATGTTTGCAGTTAGTACCTTTTGTCTTTGAACTGTTTTTGGGGCAGGTGAGCATCAGTGGTACTATCTATCCGGTCAAAAAGCACAGTTCTCATACAATCTGATGAAATTTTATGCTTAGCTAAAAGGTAAAGAGAATGGAGCAGGAACAAAATGCTAATTTACAGAAGGAGAGTTTGAGGTTTAAAACATTTACATTTGAATGTGCAGAAACTAAGAAAAATTAATATTACATAAGAAAGAATTACTGAGATATAGGAAGAGATAACACTTTAATAACTGGGATTTAGTGTCTCAAGTAAAAATTCTCACATATCATTCTCTGGTTATTCACAGAATCATAGATTTGCGGAGGTTGGAAGGAACCTCAAGAGATCATTGAGTCCAACCTCCTGCCAAAAAAGGTTCCCTACAATAACAGATCTCACAGGTAGTTGTTCAGATGGGTCTTGAATATCTCCATAGAAGAATCCACAGCCTTTCTGGGCAACCTGTTCCAGTGCTCCATCACCCTTACTGTAAAGAAGTTCTTCCACATATTTGTATGGAACTTCTATGTCCAAGTTTTAGGCCATTACTCCTTGTTCTATCACTATGCATCGCCAAGAAGAGCATGGCCTCATCTTTTTGCCTCCCTCCTCCCTTTAAATATTTATAAACATTAATCAAATCCCCTCTTAATCTTCTTTTGCCCAGGCTGAACAGACCCAGGTTATTCATCCTTTCCTCATATTGGAGATACTCCAGGCCCTTTATCATATTTATGGCCCTCTGCTGGACTCTTTCTAGGAGACCCCTGTATTTTTTGAACTGGGGAGCCCAGAACTGCACACAGTATTCTAAATGTGACCTCACCGTGGTAGAGTAGAGAGGGGGATCATCTCCCTTGACCTGCTGGCCACAATCTTCTTAATACACTACAGGACACCATTGGCCTTCTTGGCTACATAGGCACACTGCTGGCTCATGGCCAACATGTTGTCCGCCAGGACCCCCAGGTCCTTCTCCACAGAGTTCCTCTCCAGCAGGTCATCCTCTAACTTGTACTGATGCATGCCATTTTTCTTGATTACCACTTTTTCAAAACGTCATTTGTGACTATAAAGACCAGAGAATGACTTCTTACTTTTTAATGAAGATAGAACTGCGAACTACAACCTGTCATTTTCAAAAAATGTTTTGCTTATTGACAAAGACAAATTATTCTGACACACAATTGAAACAACATTTTCATGTAGGTCGCACAATTTGCAACGTATTCTGTCACTTTACTAAGAGAATTAGCAATGTTTATTTGTGAATTTGCTTTTGCCTACCATAGTCTTAAATAACAATGTTAAGAGTTAGGTATTTGGCAAAAAATGTACTTAAAATGGCTTGTTCTTGGAGATGATCATTAACTGCAGGGATGAGGTACGTCTAGAAAACTGTTAGTTTGATATACCACAGTGACATTTCTATCTACTATTTTCACTGTGATTCCACTTTCAAGAAAAGCCTCAAAAATAATTTGAATTAGAATGAATATAATAATCTTTTTTTTTGCTTTAAATTCAAAATTAAATTGAAAATTAAAGGAGCCCTCTGTAATATTCAGGCAGGTTAGGAAAGTGCTGGCATGTTTGGTAGAACATACCACAGAACCAGAGATGCCTCTTTGAGTTTATGAAAAGGTTGAAAATACTACCTTTATCACTAAGGACTGTTTTGTTTACAATATTTTCAGGGTAGATTTGTAAACTCATCAAATTTGGAGTGCTTGTATTGTGAAACTGAATAATAGAATCATAGAATATCCCAAGCTGAGAAGGACCCATAAGGATCATCATATCCAACTACTGTCTGCACACAGGACCACCCAAAAATCAGAACATATGTCTGAGAGTATTGTCTAGATATATATTGAACTCTGACAAGGTCAGTGTCATGATCACTTCCCTGGGGAACCTGTTCCAGTGTGTGAGCTAACTCTCAGTGAAGAAGCTTCTCCTGATATTCAACATGAACCTTCCCTCCCTGGAGAGAATACTATAAAATGGCTTAAAAGAGAAGGAATTTTGGGGGCAGAAGGATAACATTGCGACAAGTGGGGAAGATACCACTGCAGACTAGCTAGGACCATTTGATGAGTTGGGCTTTTCTTTCCCCACATAGGGACACCTATTGAGTAAGATTTGCAGCTGTATTGTTCATGTTCTTGATTAACCTCACATACTTGGCAGACAGTGCATTTATCACTAGCAATTCACGAGAATCTAATATGTTGATTTAATAAATGGCACTGCTCACTAATCTAGTTGTGTGAGTTCTCATTGGATGCTGGTAAATTCCTTAAGAGTTGGTGTGATGGTCCAATCAAATGTGAATAGACAAATTGGGCAGTGTGCTATTTGTGATTCTGTAATTGTGATCATTCATATATTGAATGCAATTGGACTTGCAGTGCCAAATTAGGCATCATTCAGAATCTAAGTTCTGACATCCCCAGCCCTTCTGGTATCTGAGGACCAGCTGAAACATGTGGAAGTTTATTTTCTGCCAAAATTCTCTCCCCTTTTCACGTGAGATCCATGGGGACATTTTCCATACTGATTTGTTAGAATATTGATAGCATAGAGCCTGAGATGCTGTTATAATATACTCACCAGATAAGGTATTTGTGAGGATTGAAAGCTGACAGTTTTGATTTTGAAAATGGGCAATCAGAGGTCTGCTAACAAACGTAAAGTCTAAAATAACTACAATCTCTCACATAAAAAAGGTATTAGAACTGACTACTTGTAAGAAGCAACGTGTGAACATTATTGTTTTCACTGTTCCCAATGGAATGCAAGGGGTTTGTTTCTTTCCTTAATTTCTCAAATATTACACTTGGAAAATTTATCCTAAATACATTTTGGCTTGAGAAGAATTGGGCTTATTTTGAAATTAAGAATGTGCAAAAAAGTCAAGAAGGTAACTGAATTTCAGTCATGAGCCCTGTTCTGCTTGGCTGAACTACATAAAAACCCTGGGGCGAAGGAGAAACAAGCCATTATTTTCATTGATTTTTTATTTTCAAAGGAGTTTTTGTTTGAAGAACTGAGTCCCATTCTAGGTACATGTAGTTTCACGAAGTTCATAGACTAGTCGTTTTCATCTGACATTATTATTACATGTTTAATGAGAAACTGCCTTAAAGATTGTTCCTCCCCGGCAATTCGCTTTGCATCTTGTATCTGCCTCCTGTTCCATTTTTGACCTCTGTAAGATTTTTCTTTTATCTCCAATTCCACATCATCTAAATAAAATAGTGATGGTTGTTTTTATAAAACACGTGAACTACGTTGTCGTGAATGGAAGAGCATCTAGGGGGAAAAAAAGATTTTATTTACTGCATGCAGAAATTAATCTTTACATCTAGGAATAAAAAATTGACCTCCAAGCCGCAAGATTTAAAATAATTTATAAACATCTAAAATTCTTCCAGCCTAATTGTGAGAAACTGGCTTGTGTAAAAACTCCAGACTACAGCAATGGAAAGCAGATTACTTGTGTGTGGTGATTTTTGTCATTATTGTTGTTTCTTTGTTTTTAAAATAATAATTAATGGTATACAAATGTAATTATTTTATGTGTATATTTATTACCTATATAGAGTACGTTAGCAGAAGTGATTGCCTACAGTAAAGAAGATTTCTTGGCCGAGTCATTGAACTCTGCTTTGCTAATAGGGTCCAAGACAAGTGTATATAGGTCACATGTAGGTCAATAATTTCATGGCTTATTTAACAAAAGGGTGTGAAGCAGATGTCACAGATGTCAAAAGCATTGACAACACTCTAGAGGCTTCATTTCCATAGCACTTGTAGAATGAGATATTCCTAAGATTTTTTTTTTCTCCAAGACTACAGAATAGGTTGCATTTATTGAAAAGCAAGTGTAGAAAATGATCCAAAGAGCTATGATGAAGACATCAGAAAATTCTTTGCTATGTAGTGCTAATTTTCAATCCTGCTTTGCTAGCTAAACAACAGAATTAATGTCACTAACTTAATATCCCTCTTTCATACTTATTAGATTAAAAGCTCTAAGGGTGATTATTATTTTCCTTTAGCATGAACTCATATTTATTAGTAGCCTTTTGTGACGCTCATGACTTCTCATGAATTGAAAACAGTTGTTTAGCTGTTTTTGTTTTTGTTTTAATATACTCTACCTTGATTCAGGTATTCCAAAAGAGTGATGTGAGATATTCAGGATAGTTGTAATGATTTATTACTATACTACTCCAATTCAGCTACACTATAATTTCCTGAAGTTTCACATTTCTGTGGCTGGCTGTTGGTTAAGCAAATAGTGAATTGCCTACACACAAAGCTAACTTTTGACACAGCTGATTTAGTGCCCTGTCTTCCTTGTCTCAGTAGTCTGAATCACTTTGCTAAGGCACACGTATTTTAGTCATTTCAAAATCTAATTACAGACTAAATTAGATTGTTTTATTATGGTCCCGGCTTACTCATCTCACTTAGCGAAATCACCATATCTTTCCAGCTGATTTCTAAAATGCACCTTTTATAAGTGAAACCTATATTTTTAGTTCCTTTTCATTTAACTATATTGGAACACATGCATGAGTGTGCCAGAGCCAAAGAACGTACCTGCATTTATTAGTTACCACTCCTGCAATGTTTAAACACTGTACATATTTTGCCAGTGTTCCTACCTATTTTCAGACTGTTGATAGAGTTTTCAGTAGACACAGTCAAAAGCAGCTTATTATAGGATGGAAAGAAATATGTCTACAGAAAGCATTTCTGTTTATGGCTATTTCTTCAAATATGTAAGGTAGCTGTAAATTAAGTTGTTGAAGTTCATTTCTGATATACACATCGGTAATTGTTTTAATAAAACAATCAGTGTTGTGATATACACAGTGATAACTGCTTTAATAAAAAGATAGTGCTGTGCCTTCAACACCTTGTATGTTTACTAGTATCTGAATAGTGAAGCAGATTTGCTGAAAATGTCCAAACTCTACGTCTGAGATGTTGCAACATTATGTAAATTGAAGAAGAGCTTTTAACCGAAAGTGCTGTCACAAAAATTTCAAGAAAGTCAGGCACAAAAATAGAAAAAAATTGTTTCTTGTAGTCTTAGTGAAGCATGTTCATTCACCTGGCAAAACTCCAATGCTTTGTGACAGAGGTTCTTGCTGTAAACAAAGAACTGTCATTGTGACAAATTAAAATTCTTTAGGAAATTACATGCCTGGTATGATTTCTAAAATTAATCACTTTGAAAAATTAAAATGTGTTAAACACTACCTTCCAACAATCAATCCATGTGCTTCTGTGGAAAAAGTTTATTTTGGGAAAATAGTTAAAATGTTTCTCCAAATGAGTTACACATGCTGTAAGTAGAGATTCACATAAATATTCTTAGAGTTATCTGTTGGTGGACTTCTTTTAGTGCAGCTACCATAAAGCTATTTAAATATCATTTTATGTATCTGAATTTCTTAGTAGGGACAGTTCCTGAATCTAATAATTTCTTCACATTCTCCATGAGTTTTTAGAACCACATTGACTATATTTGCAGCTAGGGACTGTGATTTTTGTTTGAAAGCAAACAAAATTAATTTATTTAGAAGATTAATTTAAAAAAAAAGATCTCATAACAAAATTTCTACTGCAATTCCCAATGTAATCTCACAGTGCCTGTAGAAGTTATCCTTAGACAAAGGCACTCTGTAAAAAATTATATTCTGCTGAACTTCTGCAAATTCCAACAGTGAGTATGTGAAACTAATAAAAATTCAAAATCCAAACTTTTAGAAAAATATATCTAACACGATTGCAAACCTCCAATAAAAGTGGTAACAACTGAACTTGGTTTTGCATGTCTTTTATTGTTGTTACGCTTATCATTATTAATAAAACTGGCTTAAGCTGATATGTAATACTGTTACTGTATCATAATGCGTTATACATATTCCGAACTTACACGTTAAGCAAATAACATCATACTACATGCTCTCACACAATGGAGAAAGTTAACAGGAATTTTTGTAAAGTCTCACAGCTATCTGAAGGCTAACTGGGTTATCCAGAATGGGGAGTCTTTTGTTTGCTCTATTGGTTTTGTTCATATAAGTGTTTACCAATAGGAGTTTCCTGCAGCTGCAAGCATAAGCTTACTGCTGTGTGAGAGACAGAGAAAAGCTTAGGTAGTCAATTAAGAGATGCAGTGCGGTGATTGCTCAAAGTTGGAAAAATGTCAACATCAATTTCAGGTTCCTCACATTAAACTAATCAGTGGTAGACTTTGCTTCAGCTTTTGTCTCTTGCAAGTTTCTGGCTAAATTAAATTTTATAAACAGACAAGTTGAACGGAACCCTTCACTGTTTTGAAAAAGGAATTTTTTAAATTTTACTGTTTTATTCTTATAAGTGAAGGTTAATAGGAGAAGCAAACATCAGATGCATACCAATTTTTCCTTTTAAAACGTTTAACCTTCTGCACAGCCCTTACTGACGCTTTCTTTTCAGGTGGAAGTACTTAACATTGTCTCTAGGGAATCGCCATTTGAAAATATTTAAACATCATGAATTCAAATTGCATAAAATCCTCGTGTTTTAAAAAATAATACTCAAGCAAGATGGTTTGTGCAATTTCATTTAGCTGTGGTGATTTGACGATTTCTTTAATATAATCTTGTTTCAGAACAGCTTCCACTCCAATTCATAGCAGTAGCCCTTTCCTGCTCTTCTGTTAAATTCATGATTGAGAATATATTCTGCTTGAATAGTGGTATAGATACTTCTTCATAGGATATATATAGCCTAAAGGTATAGGATTCAAGGACATCTTTTTTTTTTTTTTTTTCCT
>JACDJE010000383.1:542221-564994 GCA_016647715.1 Pavo muticus | reverse complement strand
GGGGTAAATATGTCCTCCACAAACAGGTGATTACATGATCTTTTCAAAATCATGAGTTTTAAAGATTTATTTAGACTCTTCACTGAGATATGAGCAAACATGTCATTTGATCACAACACAGAGTCCTAGAGGAGACACTGGAATATAGATACCTGTGTTCTTTAGCTCTTTCATATGCATTTACTTGAGACAGTTTGAAAGTTACATCAGCAAAGTATTCTCAAGTGAATAGTTACCTAATTTCTGAGTGAATGCAGGTCACTTTCTCAGTTTGCTGCTGCTGTTCATGAAATTTCTGATGGCATGGAAGTCTGTAACAGCTTAGTGCAAGCTTCATCATTGTTAGAAGCATCATGTATTATTTTGTATAATTTCTGCCAAATTAAATAACTAATATGACATATTTGATTGAAAGAAAATAGCCCATTGTGTTATTGTTTTCATGACTGTAATTGTAAAAGTAAATGAAACCAAAACTCTGAAAATTACAGCTATGATCAGCTGCTTTTTATGGCAAATAATGCATCTTCTGCCTTACTGGCTGGTTATCTGATTATTTGAATACTTGTAATATGTAATCTGTGTCTCCTTCTGCATTCATATTTTAACATCTCAGTGTGAACACAATGCAAATTTTGCTCTTCATTGATTATCATAATAGTTTCTGCAATCCGAAGTCTGCGGATTGCACCAGTGGTAGCTGACTGCATTGTTTATTAAAATCACCTCATATATTTCTACCAGAATGATATATTAAGATTTAGGAATGCTTACCGGAAAAGTTACTTACTTCTGAACATAGAAAAGATATCCCATTAGAAAACACAGATATCCCTGCTTCAAGAGGAAATACATATTTTGTTTGTTGGCTTTCTTTGTTTGTTTTCCGAGTTGCATATTTTAATAATTTCTTAAAGAAAACAAATCAAAACACTTATGTCTTCAAAATAATCTTCAAGATAATTTGGGATTTCTTTTGTATGGAAAGGAGTTGATTGCAATCCAACAAATCTGAATTGCCCGAGTTCTTCAAAATAAGTAGAAATTCAGGCCAAATTCATGATGTGTTATATCAAGAGTATCTTCATAACTCTGGCTACTGGATTACCCAGATTTCTTCCATTAATTTGTCTAAGATCTTTTATTGTCTTTGGTATGCCACATCAATATGCTGCACAAGCAGTCATTCTCTTTCCCTCAAAAGAAAGAAAAAAATTGATTTTCTTTCATCTTGTCTTGAAACTTTCTGCCTTTTAAGATGTCTTCCTGGTTGTACTGTTCTGAGAATAAGTATTTAATTTTCTGCCTATCATGAAGACTTTGTATTTTGAGCTTCCAGTTAGTGAGTCTAATTCTAGAATGTTTGGTCAATCTACTTAGAATTATTCACTCACATGGAAAATCTCTTATTATCATTGGTGATTTTTAGTGATAGTATAGGCTTTTTCAGACAGAGTGGCCAGAGTAGTGCATAATATTCAAAATGTGAACTCACCAACTACTGTTAATATCAAAAAATTATTTTCTGATTTACTTCCTGTCAGTGGTTTATGGGCTGGTTTGGCCCGGTTCCATGACTAGCAGGGCAGAGGGATTTCACAAAATCCATGACACTTCCTTTCCTATTGTTTTTTCTACACTATATTGTCTCCTTGACTCCAGGGAAAACCTGAAAACTGGGTTGGCATATTGAGAGATAAGCAACTGTATTTCTGTATTCTCTTTATTGGAAGTATCAACTAACTTAGAGCCCATCACAATCTAGAGATATAGGGATAACTAACCTGAACCAGGTTTCTAAGGCAAACTTCTTTTAGTGAAAAGTAAGGAACAAACAATTATTTAAAAAATAGTACTCTCCACATCAAGTGATATCTTACATTACACACACAACATGTTTGAAGAACAACTCTGTGATGTTGAAGATAATTAAGCTATCCAATAGGATTTCAAATAGAACAATTGCAAATGCACCTATAGCTATGCTTTAAAGAAAACAATGCACCTTTCCTGATTTGGAAGGAACAGAAATGTATCAGCCAGGAAAATAACACTCTTCATACAGAAGCAAAGTTCAGAATTTGGCAGATGAATTAATACTACTGGTGAAACAGAGTAGCTGCATGAACACTGCTTCCATGACACAGTTTGTAGAAGAATTTGGGAACTTGAGGGAACTGAAAGTATGCAAAATCTGTTGACTCTTCTCAGAAATACAGATAAAAGGTAAAAAAAAGCAGAGCCCTTGGTTAAGTTGTAGAAGGGTAAGAGTATGAATTTATTAAAAAATCGAACATCTGTTACAAAATATTGGTTCTAACAACTTTGTCATTTGTCTAAAAACAATTTCCCAGCTTATACATTAGCAAAGAAACTGGAAATCTTTAATTAATCAGAAAGAGGACTGGGGCCAGAGTGATCATGGTTCAATAAAACTCAATTTAAAAGATCTGAATGTTGTTATACTCGTAAAAAACCAAACCAAAACAAACAAACAAACAAACAAAAATCTCAAGCAAAAACTTACTAATTCCTTATGCCAATGATAAGGAAAATATGGGAGAGGACTATCGATTCGGGTGATCATGTCATCTTTCATTCAGCTGAAACATGTTAGGATTTTTCTTCCAAAGAATAGGCATATCAGTTACAGATGGCATTTTATGGATATATAATGGGAAAGAGAGGGAAGAGTGTTTATGTTAAAGAAGCCATCACTTCACTTAAATGATCAGCATCATTAAAATTTAAAAATTAAAAGTAACTTTTGAACACTTAATGGTAAAAAATCTTTGATTAATATTAATTTCACAGGACAGATTGCTCTATTCTGTATGTAATAGAGAGATTATGCTATACTATATGAGTTAATGAAAACATTTTTTTTTGTTTCTGGAAGAGTATTTACTTACAGGTATAAAAGGAATAATTTCTTACACCGTTATTCATTCAGCAAGGCCAGTTCAGGAGTGAGTTACATTTGGCAGACACAATAAAGTTAAGTATTAGTCTAAATTTAGCAATAGCTCTCTTCAAATTGATTAGGATCTTGATCCATACATTTTCTGTAAATAAAACACCTACATAGATTGATCATTTAATCTCAGGTTTTTTTTAATAAGACTCTGTAAAACATGTTTTGTATATGTTTTGTATATCTTATATTGCAAAACTATTGTTTAGCTTAGACCAATTTAACTTTAGTTAAGATAAACACATTATAATATCAACAAACACAGGAGGTATAAAATAGATATTAACTTGGGCTTCCTGGGGGCCAAAATTTGTCAGGAACATATTGTGTATTAAAGAGTAAATCAATTAAAATTATTTGTTTATATCAAAATATGATTATTATATTTCACTACTTTATATAGACAGAAATATACAGTTATGATTAAAAAAGAAGTTGCCAAAATTCTACTTGAGTTCCTGTGTACTTCAAATTATACTTTTATTATGATTTCCTGCTGTAGATCCCCAAATTCTTCCAAAAAGTCAATAAATTTCTAAAAGCATTTTTAGGATCTGTTTTTCATTTCTGCTTATCTACTTTCATTCTCTTTAATCATTCTTCCATTTCTCCTGTTTGTTCATGTTTTGTATCAGTGTACTAAATTAGTTTGCCATATCATACGTGAATTTCTTTATTTTGTATTTGCTCATGGTGCTATGTGACATTGTTGTTTAACAATACTTTCTGTCTGTTTGTGAAAGTATTTCCCTTTGTAAAAGTTGCAAGCTCATGCTCAAAAGAAATGATCAACAGAAACAGAACTCTGCAAGATCTGTTACTGAAGCATAAGATGAGGTCAGAAGCAGAAGTCACCCCAGGGGAGGTTTATTTTGGCTACTAAATTGGAAGAATTTATTTATGGAGAGGGTATTTAGGCATGGAAACAGGAGTCCAGGGAAGTATGCGGATTCCCTGTCTCTGAAAGTGTTTAAGAGAAATATGGATGTTGCTTTAAGGGGCACAGTATAATGGTAGAATATATGGAGTATAATAAGGAATCAGGTTGATTATTTGACTTGGTGATCTTGAACGTCTTTTCCAACCTACAGTTCTGTAAGTTTATGAAATTTCAGTATTGTATATGTTCGTGAACATATTTATAGATACATACATATATAAACACGTGCAGTCTCTCCAATGTATATATGCTTGAAGAGATAACTGGTACTGACATAACTAGCTGCAGTTCCAAAGAGTAAGTAACAAAGGATGATCCTGGGAATTACAGACCAGGTGGAACTTCAGCAATAGTCCTTAAAATTTTCTAATCACCATGTATTTATGTAAAGTAATAGATTTCCAACTTTTAGTGCTTTTTGGATTTTAATTAACCAATGAACAAGTTGCTGAGAAAAGCTTTTCTGTACACCTTCAGATAAATAGTGGGTTTTTGTGAATATGAACTTCAGAATCTCTTTCTCAGATACTGCACAACAGTCAGTCAGATTAGATGATTTCCTCTTATCACCTCTAACTGTTAGAAACTTATTTTGTGCTGATGTCATCTTGCGTGCCTATCTTCAGAGGTTTAGAGACATAGCTTTCTATTTTCCTATTTGGATTTCTCATACAATTCAGTCTCTTGTTTGCATGTGAAATTTATATACTAATATGAAATTTATACTACTATATAAAATTTATCATTACTGGACTGCTTTGATTTGGAGAATGGCAAATGGAATGAGTGTGCTCAGATTTAAGCCAGTGATTTGGTAAAAGGCATTGTCTAAACACTCATTAAGAAAAATAAGTGAACACCATAAGGGAATGCAAGTGTTCAAGGCAGCTAGATAAATCATCCACTTTTCCTCAGAAATAAAAATATATTTGCTACAGTTCTACTTTAACTCAAAGCAGAGATGATACAGGCTTATCAAAACACACTGGGAATTCATGCAGATGACACAGTTCTTTGTTTTTTTTTTCACAGTGAAAAATGTTTTCTTTATTTTCAGTAGCACTTGCTGTAACAAAAGGTCTAGATTTATTAAGACACAGACATCTATAAATCTTATGTATTATTTACATTGCTATTATCATAAAGTCTGGTTTGGTATGAATGCCTACTCAGTTAAAATATCTGTATTTTCATACCAAATTAGAGCAATGTAAATTAATTGCATTCATATTGTCTTTGGTACAGATCAATAGTGGTCTTAATTTACTTATAGAAAAGGTTACGTTTTCTCATGAATATTAAATAACACCAATCAATATGAATTCGCAATTTATTACTCATTCTAATAAAAACAACTTCAATTTCTTGAAATGTTTTTTAAGTTCCTAAAGATAAAATTGTTCTGTTGTATTTACTCTATGTGTATATTATAATACTCCCAGAAATCCAGTATTTTATTGTGTTTGCAACTATGAGACAGAAATAAATGATTTTTTTTACCCTCCTTTATCTCCAGCAGCAGTAAGTAATTCTTGTAAACAATGGAAAATGAGAGAGAGAATTAACATAGTGTAAGAATTTTGTTTGTTAAAAATTAAATTTCTGAGGAAGCTATAGTATTATTGGTGCAAAAGCAGGAAGAGAAATAGGTAACATTTATAGCATTTATCATATTTTCTCCATTTCAATCTAAGTAAGTATCGAATCTTGCCTCAAACTGGGATCTTTTCAGGAAAGGAGTCACTAGACAAACTCCAATCAGTCATCCCATTGTAAATCTGGATTGCCTCTATTGAACTCACTGGAGTAAATCTAGAATTACTACAGTGTAATTTGACACATGCAGTATAATGTGGTAAAAAGCCCAGTGGCATGATTTATAAACATATATATAATATAAAAATCATAATTCTTTCTGTAATGCATTCAGTTGTTACATGTAAAGTTCTTTGCAAAGGAACGTGCCAGGGAAGCAGGTTAAATAACATGCAAAATGTTCCCAGGTACAACTATAGGAACCGGTATTTCTGCAGCTGGCCTTGATATCTGCTCACTGCACAGTGGTCTTAAGTACAGAAACACTGAGAATCACCTCAGGAACTGAAGTGTGATGGAAAATATCATCCTGTCCAAATGCTAGTAAATTGTTTAAAATAGCTTAATTAGGTAATGAAAGGTGTTCTCTGTTTTTTTTCCAAATGCCTTTTTCAGCTTATTTTGAAATATTGCCACCACTTACGCTCAAAAATACTGAGATAAGAAACAAAGATTACATAAGATATATTTGTCTTTCAGTAATGTTATTTTTTCATTGTTTCTCGGTGTATATATTCAGAATATGAAATATTATTTACATGAACTAGGATGGCTGCAATTCCCTGGAGAGGCAGAACAGCAAAGGTTACATCTGAAGTATGTTTCTATAAGCTTTGTCATCACATCACATCTGATTCTATTTCAGCATATGCATGTCATGGAAAAAAAAAAAAACAAAAAAAAAACCACGTTGCTTTAAAAAAAAGTGTTAATCCATGATATGAACTTGCTGTTGATCACTTGTGTAAACACAGTAGAACTAAATGACAATAAACCTCTATTCAGAACCTATGATAGATCTTCCATATATAAAAGTGGGACACATAAAATATGTGAGTATTTGGAAACACAGTTTTTTTAAATGAACTGTTATAGACTCTTACTGTTGGGGAGAAATCACTGCATAGTGAGTCTAAAAGACTCCCTTGCTTTTGCAATTTGGCAGGACATTTCTTCAATCTAGCTTTGGGAATCCTGCCTCAAATTTGGAGGAGAAAAGATGACATAAATGTATGCATGTGAATGTTCTGGAAAAAAAATGTACAACTCCGCAGACATTGATTCTATCTAGATTGATTTAGATATTTTTTACTAACTCTACTGATTATAAAAATACACAGATCCCACTAGCTAAATTAAAAACACTCTGCCCATAATAAAAATATTCTAGGGGATTCACAAAGCATAAAATACTAAAAACCATACTTACCGTTTTGAAATCTGGTATTCATCGGCTCCTATCCCCTGTGCCAAATATGGATACACACAATGTTCACTGGCTAATTGCCAGCAACCCAAACAAATACCAACTTGTTAAATTACATGTGGCATTTTGAAATTGTCAGCCTTGTCTCTACAAATTGCTTCTAGGAACCTTTTCTATAAAATATATATTAAATAAGAAAATATTGTATATTATGTTCTAAGCACAATGCCCTTCATAATAGGTGAGATAATACAAAAATGAAAAAATAAGATGCTATGTTGATTGTTTGTGAAGCAAGTGGTACCTTTCAAGTTAAAGAGAAATAAGCAGAATATTATTTAGTGAGCTTTATTTAAAATAAATGTCTATTCACACTATTTATGGTGTGATTTTCCATTTTTTTCTATCTATCCTCTCCTAGAGAAAAATGTATTTGAACCAATCAAGTGTAATTTGTTTACTCAAGCATTTAGGTTCTGATCATAATGATGGCAGTAAAAAAAAAAAAAAAAAAAAAAAAAGGAGTTTAGAAACAATACCTTCACTCCAATCACTAAGTCTGCATCTGAATATTGTGAATCTTTTCACCTTTTTCATAGCCTGTCCACACTTTGTTACTACATATCCGTAGTAAAATAGAAGGATCTTTAAAAACACTACATGCTTACCAAAGCAGTGGAAAAGCTTTGCAGCTCCTGAAGTTAAATGCAATATTATTGATGTATCATTAGAGACATTAAGTTGGAAGTTAAATTAGTTATTGAACTACCTGCAGGCAGATACCATCTATTTAACTGTGACTGGACAGTAAGACTGACAATCACATAAATCTTCATATCACACCAGAACTAGTTCAATACCTCAAACCATATGGAGACTGTTGTCCTTGAAAACTTTTAAAACGTTGTCAAGACAAAAGGCTGGTTTTGGTACAGGGGGTTTTCATTTTTCTGAATGACAAATAATCTCAGCTGCAGAAAGATGGTGAATAAAGAGTGGATGTGTCTCATCATCACAAGAAAAGCTTTGTCTCATAACCAAGATTGTCTAGGTTCTACATGTAAACACACTACTCAGAAGTTTAGTTACTCCAAACACTCAGTCCTACAGACAGCCAAAAAACTGTAAGTGAAGAATCTTGCTGGCTTTGCTTCCTTGTTTTGTGTGACTGCATTATTGATGTACTCTCCTACTTTGTTGTTGTTGTTGTTGTTGTTGTTGTTGTTGTTGTTGTTGTTATATGTTGTAGTTTAACCTGGCAGACCACAAAGTACCACAGAACTAGTGGGACAGAGGAGAGAATAAGAAAATAACAAGGAAAAAAAAATTGTAAAAGTTGTGGGAGGAGAAAAAGATATTTTAATAGGACAGAAAAGGAAGGGATAATAATAATAATAGATGTAATAGTTGTAGTAGTAAAATACACTGAAAGAGTGATGTAAGAGTGATGTAAGTGCTCACCACCCCCTGTTCTCAACCCCCGTCACTGGTTAGCTTCCCTCAGTTTTATTGTTCATCATGAAAGCACATGGTGACTTTTGTTCGTTTTAGAACAGCTGCCTTGTCCCTTCCCAGTTTTTGTGTACCCTGCCTCCTTGCTGGTGGGACAGTATGGGAAGCTGAAAAGTCCTTGAATTAGTATAAGCACTGCTCAGCAACAACTGAAACATCAGAGTATTATCAAAATTATTCTCATCCTAAATCCAAAACTCAACACCATACCAGTCACTAGCAAAAAAATTAGCAATATCTTAGCTGAAACCAGCACACTATACAAGGAAAACAGAAAATAAACTAAAGCTGACACGGTACTTGTCCTAGTCCAAACCTATTATTCTAAAACAAAAATAGCATGGCTTATCCATTCTACTTTTAATTCTGGGAACAAGATCCTACATATGAGTAATACGATATTAAATAGTAAACACAATGCAAAACCACTTTCTGGCTTCCTATTACCAACTCACTTATGTAGATTGTCAATAAACATGGGATAATATTGAAACTAGTAAGAAAGTATGGTTTAATAATGCATTCCAAATTAGTTGCTGGCCATATTTCCTATGACAGACTCAATGGCTCAGTTGCAGGCATTCTTAATAATGAATTCCAATGTAGTTATCTGCCGTGTTTTCTGTCAAAGATACAGTGACTTAACTAGTCACTTTGTAAAGCAATATTTTGTCAACATATTGCAATCTGAGTACAGTAAGGGAGAGGGGAATGTCGCACTCCTAATTTTTAGAAAGAGAAAGCCCACAGCATAACTATGTGGATAATATTTGAGTTACTACCATGTCTTTTTCAAGCATCTGTATTTTCATAGTGCATTATATCAGTGACTTATTGACTTTTTCTATCAATCTAAAAGGTATAGATATACACAGTGCAGTCTGACTACAGGCCAGTGAGCCTCATGTCTCTGCCTAGAAAGATTACGGAATGGATCATCCTGGAAGCTATGTTAAGGCACATGTGAGATGAGGTGATCTGAGACAGCCAGCACAGCTTCACCAAGAGCAAATTTTGCCTGATCAAACTGGCATCTTTCTACGGAGTGACAGTGTGGTGGTTTCATTAGACAAAGAAAGATCAACTAATGTCATCTGGAGTTCTGCAGAGTTCTGACAATTTTATCTTTAAATTGGAAATATATGAAATGGGGAATATGTTTAATGGATAAGAAATTGGTTGAACGGTCACAATCAGAGAGTTGTGGTCAATGAATCAATGTCCAGGTGGATGCTGGTCAAAGGTAGAGTCTCCCAGGGGTTCATCTTGGGACCAGTGCTCTTCAAAACCAGTGGATCTTTATCCATGACCTAGGGAGCATGACTAAGTGCACCCTCAGCAAGTTTGCAGATCACACTAAGCTGAGTGGTACAGTTGTTAGAATAGAAGGAACCTAATGAAATTCAAAAAGGACAAGAGCAAGGTGTTGCACTTGGGTCATGGCGATCCCAAATATTTATACAGACTGTGAGAAGAACTCATTGAGAGCAGCCTTGTGGAGAACAACTTGGGGGTTCTGGTGGATGAAAAGCTTGACATGAGGCAGCAGTTTGCACCTTGCAGCCCAGAAGGCCAACAGTATCATTGGCTGCATTGAAAGAGGGGTGGCCAGCAGGGAGAGGGAGGTGATTGTCCCCCTCTACTTTCATGAGGCCCCATCTGGAGTACTGTGTCCAGGACTGAGTTTACAGCACAAGAAAGATGTGGAGCTGCTAGAGCAGGTCCAAAGAAAGGCCATGAAGACGATTAGAGGGCTGGAGCACTTGTCCTATGAAGAAAGGTTGAAGGAGCTGGGTTTGTTCAGCCTGAAGAAGAGAAGGCTCCAGGTAGAAATCATTGTGGCCTTCCAGTACTTGAGGGAATCTCACAAGCAGAAGAGGGAACAACTTTTTATATGTTCTGATAGTGATGGGACAAGGGGGAACAGTTTTAATCTAAAAGTGGGGAGATTTAGGTTAGATGCTAAGGGAAATTTTCTTATTAGAAGATGGTGAGGCACAGGAACAGGTTGCCCAAAGAAGCTGTGTATGCCACATCCATGGAGGTGTTCAAGGCCAAGTTGTATGAAGTCCTGGACAGCTTAATCTATTAGGCCAGCCATATAACAAATTCTGTACTCTGATTTTTTTTGTTTGATTTTAGCGGGGGTCGAATATAACAAGTTGAATGCTCATACTGTCCAAGCTACCATTAATTTAATTCAAAATTCAAACAACTCTATGTAGAAGATTATGGAAAGAACCACATGAAGAAAACGAACACGTTTACTGATCAACTGAGTCAAATATAAGTAGAGATATGAATGTGGAGTGTGAAAGTATCTTCTGAAAGTTAAATAAGAATATAAATGCATGGATTTTTTTATTTCAAAATAATGTTCTATGAGCTTCTTTTAATTGTTCACTTTTCTGTCTGTACTTTAATGAATAAGCAAGATTAAGTATATATAAGAGTAGTATCTTAGCAGATTCTTTGGAAGACACAGATTGTGCTCAACAAAATATGTCTATATGTACATGAGTGTTCATTGCATGGGACAAGCTTATGTCAACATTGCAATAGTGACTCATATTCTTTTCTTTATTAAGAAATTTGCCCTTATTAAGTTTATAAATAAAAATTGTTCAGTTTCAGTTACTGCAGAGATTTTTTTTCAATAATAACGGATCTGATTTATGAAAAAATATGTAAAAGGGAATTTCATATTTTATAAACCGTTTCTTTTTAGTCATCTTTTTTTTTTCTGAAATGTTGATGAAATTACTGTTTTGTGACAAACTTTGCAAGTTACAACCCACAGAAGTGAATAACTTGCATAAGCTTATTTTCTTTGCTAGAGGCAGTATAAATTATTACTAAAAAGAAAAATAAAACACATAAAACAACAAAGCTTCCTACTGAACACAGTAATAAGTCTTCTTTTTCCTGATCCAAATCAATGAATGCTTGGTATCTCTCAGTTAAAAATCTAAATTTGGGAGCATGATCCAAAAAGAAGTGATATCAATGAAAATCTTTCCTTTTTTTTTAGGGGGCTTTGCATCAAGCATTTAGTTCAGCAGCTATTTGGTACTTCTAAGCTGTCCATATTGATCTTTTGGATGGCATGCATTTTTCCATACTGTAACAATATGCTATGTAAATTTTAAATCTAATAATATGTCTCTTTCCAGGTGATATTCTTCAATTTTATCATTTGTCCCTAGCCAAGTTCCTATTAACTTGTAACAGGAATAGTAGTTAAATGTGATAACTAATTTGATGAAAGTAAAAATCAAAGCTGTTAAAACTAGAAATGCCAAATAACACTATTTCCAGGAAGCAACTAACACTGATGACATTGTCATTTATTCCCATGAAAAGCTACAATGAAAATGGAATATCTTAAACACAAATTCAAGTAATTCATCTCAAATGCAGCCTTTAAAATAATGTCGAGATAAATGAAAAGGAATGCAATCCCATTTGCAGCCAACTCTACATAGTTATGCCATTAGAAACACTGCTGAAGTTCTAAATAGCTATTTTTATACAATGTCAATAATATACATGAAACAGACAACTTTTCTCCTGTCAAAAATAGTCTTTAAATACAGTAAATCAGGCAGAAAATTTTAAATGCAACTGAAATACACTTGGAAGGGTCACAGTATCTCCATTCTTGGAAAGATATTGTAGCAGGAGATCATTATGTTATCATGCTGCTAATAATGCTGTTGTTCTCAAAATGATGTAGTATCCTGAATGATTGTAAATGAGACCAACTATTGGTCTAATGCTTCATGTTGTAGTAATATATAGTACTACAATAGCTAGCACAAAATTTTGTCACATTAGCATAATGCTACTTTCCAGAAATAAGGAAATGGTTCAGCCACATAAGACCTCATTTTGATGTTCTTTTCTAAAAAAAGATCTGTTCTGTTTTTGAATGTGGGTTGCTTTTCACTTCCTATGCCCCTTTCCTTTACTATGCTCTCCAAACTTTTGGCATGGAACCCAAAAATTGCTCTTAGAAAATGCAGTACTGATGTTGAAAGTGTTGGTCTTTTTTTTTTCATGAGGAAAATTCTTCAAATGTTATATGCTATTCTGAGCATTAATTTCTTGAACTCACTGAAATAAAATACTGTGATATCCTTAACCAGTGTCTGCAATTAAGAGGGCATACAGAACACTGATGTGTTTAATACATTATGGTCTGTCAATTAAACTTTTAAAATTGCTTAATAGTATTTAAATATTTATTTTTTATTTAAAATCAAGAATCAATGTACTCTTAACCTATAAGGGTGCTTCTGAAATTCTGAAAGACTTTGCAGAAGCTCCAGGCTTATTTTCAATCTTTTCATTGGCAAATATGACACTTTAATTCAGCTGATAAGCAGTGATTTTCAGTTACTGGATGGTAGTAAAGAAGTGCTTGTTTCAGCCTGTCTTGCAGAATAGGGTTGAAATGTCTATTTTTAGCTTACAGTTGAGTTTCCCATCTTTATCCCATACTACGAACCCAGAATCACACAGAGGATCACAGGCTGGCTGAGGCGGTAAGGCAACTCAGGAGATCTTCTAGGCCAAACCTATGCTCAGAACAGAGTCAGCTAGAGCAGGATGCTCAGGGCCATGTACAGTCAGATTTTGGGTTTCTGTGAGGATGGAGGTGCCACAACATCTCTGGACAGCCTGTTCCAGTTTTTGACAATATAAATAAAATATTTTCTCAGACATATGCTGAGACATAATTTCCTGCATTTTAGTTTGTGCCCATTATCACTCGTCTGGTGAGGTAGTTATAACCACAGACAAAATCCTCCTGAGCTTTCTCTTCTCCATGCTGAACAGTCCCAGCTCTCAATTCCTCTCCTCACATGGCAGATGCTTCAGTCCCTTAGTCATCAACACTCTGCAAGATGGGCTGTTTCTTATGGTATTTCTATACAGTATCACGATAAATGCTCAGACACAAATAAGAAAGGAGTAGTCAGCAAAACGATATTTTAGTAATGCCAGAACCAGTCCTGACATGGCTCAAATTTCACCTTATTACTTTTGTTCAAAAATTACAAATTTCTAGGCACATATTAATTCCTGTATGACCTACTTTCAGCGGATGCTTTTATTTCAACACAGAAAGATTTAGATCTGTGAGTAGCTCATAGTGCATGTTAGTTAAGTGCCAGCTTCCAATAAACACACAGAAGGCAAGTAGTGAAATTAAATGTGATTGTTGTGGTACTCTAGAGTATTCGTATAGACAATCATTTTTCCTTCTTGTACATAGCTAAAGCTTTGAATTTTCTGAGTCTCTGGGAAAGATGAACTAGATAGGCAGAAATATTGAAAACCCTCCTAGTGAAAAAGGAAATAGTGAAACTGAAATTTGTGGCTATGAAATAGCTGACAATAACTGTAACCTCAAGAACTGTACTCTGTGTAGCACAGATTGGGAAATGCTCAAAATAACAAATTCCCTTTTTGTTAGATGAATAGAAATGACTGACTCATTTTGGTGACAGCTTTCAAACTCAGCTTTGTGAGGGCTTTTTGTTTTTGATTTTCTGTTCTGTTCTCTGCTTGTTAAAACAAGATAAGAGAACTTAAGGCATATGGAAACCAACTAGAAATTGAGTATATCATTTCTGAGAACAGTCTTCCATCTGTTTTGATTTTCCTCTACATAGTGGCTTAGTTCAGTCTTTGTAAAGAGTACCCAAAGAAGGAATAAATTTTTGTATTTCTTCTTTAAAGAAGGTTCCTATTTTTTTTGCACAAATCCAAATTTTTCATCTCTCTTTCTTGAACAGCTGCAAAAGATGACATACTTTTGGCATCAGTATTTTACTTTTTAAAACAAACAAACAAAAATTAAGTTTATGAAAACTTTTCCATTACTTCTTCTTAACACCACTGAACTACACTTTGAGAAAAAGATTGATCATGTTGCTGGTACATACAGAAGTGATTTGGAGCACGCTGTATGAAATATTTCTTGACCTTTTGCTTTCATGCTGCATATGGATATGGTCACTGAATATGTTTCTAATGCCAACTGAAATTTGTTAAATGGCTAGAGAACTCATGACTTCTAGATTATATGAAAGAATAACAGGATATTTTAGCTTTCATATACAGTTTCCTAGAACTGGTAAAGACAGTAAATGCTTAAAAGTTTTATAACAACAATCCTCTTATCTTTGGTGAAAATTTCCAGATAACTTCTTGATTTCTTATTGCTATGATTTCCTGGTATATATATAATATCACATCTATCTACAAATTCTTTTTACAATGAACAGGTTCTATTCTGTACTCATGACTTGGTCACTACATAAAGAAAAGTGTGACTTACGTGAACAAACACTAAAAAAATTAACTTTTTAAACTTTTTTTTAAATGCAAGACATTCAAGGCTAGGGTGGATGTGGCTCTGGGCAGCCTGGTCTAGTGGTTGGTGACACTGTCCATGGCAGGGGGTTGGGAACTAGATAACCTTTGAGGTTCTTTTCAGCCCAGGCCATTCTATGATTCTATGATTCTATGACCAATGGAATATGTCACCGATAATGAGCTTTTTTGATGATTGCAGTTTGCTTACTATCTGAGTTACAAGCAAGCTTGAAGGTAACAAGTGGGGATAAGAAAACAGGTGTATCACAGATGCTAGAGTTCTCTCTGAAAGCTGCATATGCTGATACAAAGATACTCTTGGGTTATGCAATGTCAAGAAAGGCCTGGAGTAATTTCCATTCATGGCCAAAATTTTACTCTGGTAGTGCTACATAGACTGTAATAATTAGTCTTTGTGCCCTTCTTGTGAAGCTTATTCCTATCCTACTGAAGTGAATTCATATGCAGCATGATATCTATGCTACCTTATATAATATGTAAGACATCATAATAAAAGTTGAGTGGAATTTCAGCACATTCTGAAATCTGCGCAGTTCCTGATCTGCATATACAACTTTACTTTCTGAATTCTGTCTGTCCTTTTTGTCAGAAGGTCCCTTTTGTAATGAAGACTTTGCATTCTTTGTATAGTGACAGTGTATGATTACAATACAGAATATTGCTAGTAATGGATTTATATACATAATCTACACATGTAGATAATGCATTATCTATTATGAACTCTGGTTCACAAATTTGACACCTGTCCGGTATACCATTCCAAAACTCCCTAGCAACACACCAACTCTTTGCAGTAACAATCCATCTGTCTGTATTACAAATCCAACTGTTCACAAGAAAACCCAAAGTCTTTCCAGTATCAATCAATCTCAGAATCATGCCAAGATATTTTCCCCCTCCATGTTAAAATGACAGAGAATCTTAAGCAGTAAACTACCATGTTTTTTGAAGGGGCCAAATCTCTTATAGCCCCTTTGTTTTCAGTCAGTCCTGTAGCTCAAATTTCAGTTAAAATAGTTAGATGTGCAAAAAGGACAGAAGAAAACCAAAGTTCTGTATCTGTGCCAGATCAAAAGGAATAATATTTTTTTAGAAATCATATATACTCTTGCAGTGTCTTCAACGCTGGGCACGTCTCCATGTGGGAGTACAATACATAATTCTGAACTGAAATTGAAAGGAGGATAATTTTCTGCAATCACTGAGTACATTTTACACTAGAAAATATTCAGTATTCCTTTGGGTGTGTGCTGAGTACTTCATATATATTGCAAAATTCTAAATGCAATTATCTGTATTCATTTCTCTCTAGTGCTATGAAAATAACCATTTATGCATGTCATTTACCCTATTTCCAGTCTTATTTATTCTGTCTTAAAGCTTCAGTGACTCTGTGGTTCCTAGTGTCATTTTTCTTTATCTCACAACAGAAGATCACAAAATAATTCCAGTACATGCTTTTGTTTCATATTGTCATGAAGGACAACTGATGCTGTAAGGAATCTCAGAAGGTCTCTAGACCACATCCCAGCCCAGAAAAAGTTCACTTGTGTGGTCATACCAAGCTCCTCACAGCTAGGTCCATTTTATAAATATCTAAAGAGAGGTGGGAGGTAAATAGATGAGGCCAGGTTACTCTTGGCAGTGCATAGTGATAGGACAAGGAGAAATAGCCTAAAATTGAATATAGGAAGTTCCAAGCATGTGGAAGAACTTCTTTATGATTAGAGCGATGGAGCACTGGAACAGACTGCCCAGAGATATTGTAGATTCTCCTTCTATGGAGATATTCAAGACCTCTCTGGACACCTACCTGTGCAACCTATTATAGGGTACCTTCTTTAGCAGAGGGGTTGGACTCAGTGATCTCTTGAAGTCCCTTCCAACCCCTGTGATTCTGTGATTCTGTGAAACCCCCCAAGAATGGAGATAGCACAGCCTTTCATCGCAACTTGCTCCACTGCCTTACTGTCCTCAAAGAGAAACCTCTTCTTTCAGAGTACACTTTTTCTTTCTTGTCCTCCCTCTCTGAACTTCTGAGAAGGGCCTGCCTCCATCTCCTCAGAGCATTTTGTGGGTGCTGTGGAGGCTGTTATGTGCCCCGAAGACGTCCTGTTTTATAAAATGAGTCAGATCCTGTTCCCTAGCCATTTTTGACTGTGCACCAATGCCTCAACCTTAGAGGTCCTACCCTGAACTGCAATTTATCCATCTCTTTCTCAAGCTAGAAAAAAAAATGAATGCAGCAATTAGATGTGGCCTGACAAGTGTGACGTAGAAGGGGAAAGCCATTCCTTTGATCTATCATCTGTTCCATTGTTCACACAGTCCATGAGGTTATTTGACACCTTTGATGCCAGGGCACAATGAGGGCTCATGTTCCACTTTCTGCTTACCATCACCCCAAGGCCTTTCCCACAAGAATACTCTTTGGTCTGTCTGTCTCCTTGACATTGTTCACAGAATCACAGAATTGTAGGGGTTGGAAGGGACCTCCAGAGATCATCGAGTCCAACCCCCCTGCCAAAGAAGGTTCCCTACACCAGGTCGCACAGGTGGGCGTCCAGGCGGGTCTTGAATACCTCCAGAGAAGGAGACTCCACAACCTCCCTGGGCAGCCTGTTCCAGTGCTCCGTCACCCTCACCGTAAAGAAGTTCTTGCTCACATTGGTGCGGAATTTCCTATGCTCCAGTTTCTGGCCGTTTCCCCTTGTCCTGTCTCCACACACTGCTGAAAAGAGTCTGGCCTTGCCACTTTGTCCCCCACACCTTAGATATTTATAGACCTGGAGCAGGTTCCCTCTCAGTCTTCTTTTCTCAAGGCTAAACAGACCCAGTTCACTTGGCCTTTCTTCACAGGGGAGATGCTCCAGGCCCTTCACCATCTTTGTGGCCCTCCGCCAGACTCTTTCCAAGAGATCCCTGTCTTTTTTGTACTGGGGAGCCCAGAACTGGACACAGTACTCCAGATGAGGCCTTACCAGGGCAGAGTAGAGGGGGAGGATCACCTCTCTCGACCTGCTGGCTGTGCTCTTTTTAATGCAGCCCAGAATGCCATTGGCCTTTTTGGCCACAAGGGCACACTGCTGGCTCATGGCCAACCTGTCGTCCACCAGGACACCCAGGTCTCTCTCTGCAGAGCTCCTCTCCAGCAGGTCATCCCCCAACCTGTACTGCTGCATGCAATTATTCCTCCCTAGGTGCAAGACTCTACACTTGCTTTTGTTTTTGTGTTGTATTGTTTTTTGCCCCTGTAATGGAAAAAGATCTTTTGCATTTGGACAGGCTGACTTTTGTCTCTGCTGAATTTCGTAATGATCCTGTTGGCCCATTTCTTTATCACATCTGGAGCCCTGCCTTGAACTGTTTTGACAGGTATCCTTAATTTGGTGTCATCCTCAAATGTGATGAGAGTATGTTCTGTCACCTAGTCATAAGCGATAGAGATGTTCAACAGAAAATGTTCCGGTGCACGTTCCTATGCTATTCCACCTGCAATGACCCATTAATCACCCTCTGAACACCATCTTCCAAATGCTTTTCATCCATGTTTTTAGAAAAACATTCACTACTTTCACTACATCCATAGATCCCATTATTTTATCATGGAGGGTAACTAGATTGGTTGGGCACAGTTTAGTCTTGGTCAATACATGCTGGTGGCTTGCAATCTTTTTTTTTTTTTTTACTCTTTTTATGTCTAGAAATGTGTTCCTAGAGGACTTAACTCATGATTTTCTATGGAACTAAATCATTGCAGACTATCCTTCAGTTCCTGGAGTTGACATTTAGGCCTTTTTTAAATAAGGTTGTCACATTTATATTTCTCCAGCCCTCAGAGACATCCCACAGTCCCCACATTTTTTCCAAGATGATATGTCTCCTTGTAAGACCAGCTCTTTCAAGCCACTTTGATGTAGACAATTTGATGCAGCCATGGATTTACACACGTTGAGTTCTAATGCATAATCCTTGACACAAACCTCACCCCCTGCTGAGAGTTTTTCCGCTTCTTGGCCTCTTTCACTAAGTACAGAGGCCTGGGAGACAATGTTGGGGAAGACTAAAACAAAGAAGGCTCTGAATACCTTAACCATAACTGTGCTACCATGAGTAAATCACCTACCATAAGCAGCACACACTTTCCTTGTTCTCCTTTTCTGCATTGGTAGAAGCTTTTTTTGCTAACTTTGCCATCCCCTACTTGTCTCAGTTGAGCTGTCTTTCTTCTCCCCAATCTAGTGTGCTTGGGCACAACATTTCTGAATTCCTTCCATGTAGCCTTTTCCTGCTTCCACATTGTCTGCTGCCTTTTTTTATTGGAGCTCTGGAATAACTTTCCAGATCAGCCAAATTGGTCTGTTTTCCTGAGTGGATGGAATGGTCGTAGAACAACACTCATCATCATACATGAGTGTAGATGCATGCAAATTTCCAAGTAGGTCCATGATAGACGGAGATGCACATAATAGATAATGATTTGAATTTCATTCTTATCCCTAAAGTTCTATGGCCATTGCATTTAATTTGAGATTGTTGTCAACAAATAAATAATTAACATACAGATTTTGTTAGCTGCCTAAATGGAAGTTATTACTACTCTCTCCTGGCATTTAGGTCATCACTTAGTGTGATTCCCAACTAAAAAATAATAATAAAAAAAGTTTTCTGAAATTTTACAACAAACTGGCTCCTTTATGTATAACTATTCAGACTTGCCTCCAAAGCTGAGCTGCAGAACATTATGCAGTCTCCCACCAACTTTGTTTTATACCATAGAGGAAAACAGGCATCTCCATATAACCCAAATCAAAAGGCTTTAATTAAAGTTACAGGTTTTCACTTTGCTCTTAGACATCATATGAAAAAAACAAAAAGCAAAAGAAAAACCAAACTAAACCAAAAGTCTGGTGATCCTCTTGGGCAAATTCATCTCAGAGGCCCACTATTACTAATGTTTGGGATATTCAAAATATTCCATAACAGAAACAACAAAATTGCTGCTCTAAATTGGTTTTGTTTATCTTAAGGGAACTGACAAACCAAAATTTCAGTCTCTTGGATGTTTAGGTAGTAATTCATGCCCTTAGAACTCAGGATTCTTCTTCTATCATAAGGCGATCTATACACTAATGAATCATACCTTTTGAGAACATCTAAATATAAGAGTAAAGCAGATTTTCTTTGTAACTGGAAAATATTTGGATTTCTTGCAGGAATATTTGATGCATTTCTCAGGAAATGTCTTTACTCCATCTAGCTATTGTCAAAAAGGCAACAGTGTGTGGTTTCATGATCAGTTACACATGGCAAAATTTTGAAATTCACAGGTTGGATAGCTGTGACAAGCTTTTCATGCCTGGTTTATGGGAGGTTGTTATTGAGAAACAAAAGAAGTAAAATAGAAGTAAACTGAGATAATACATTAAATATGGGACAAATTCTACTAATTCAAACTGGAAAAAGCTTAAGTTTGTTGTGCCTAGTGCAATAAGCTTCAGGCTCAGTCTAGTCAAGTCAATGGTGCTTACTACAGAGATTCTGAGAATCTCATTATACTCTCTAACTTTACTTCTCTCTCTTTTTTTTTTTTTTTTTTTTTTTTGTGCATTAATCAACAGTGGTTTTAAGAGCCATATTCAACACGTGCTCTCAAAAGAGGACTATTATATTGGCTCGCTCTTGTAGCTTTTAAGATGTCCATGGAAATTATAGATGTGTGGACATTAAAATGTGAACAAACAATTCTTTCAGCTGAAGAATTCCTGAGTGATTTTAAACGAACCTGCTCTTCACTCAGAGGAAATTCAGGCAGCGTTCCAAGTGAACAGTCTAAAGATTATTCGCTATGAATTAATATTGTAGGTCTGAGTACACAAATTTGCCAATTCCAATTAGAAAACAGTAGCAATTAAATATGTTTCCCGAGAGTTTAGCAACCATTTTTAAACAGCTCATATTACTCTCATTATTGCAATTTGTCTAAAACTCATTTAATTCATATTCATCAGACCGTAGGTCTTTTAAATAAAGCAGACATCTTATTTACTTAAAATAATGTAAATTATGAACAGAAATACAAAACAAAACAACAAGAACCCTCATATCTGCAGAATAAAATTAATTTTCTGCACAACCAGTTGTATATAATTTATCTTTTAGCTTTAAAAGATATATCTGGACAAATTTTAAATTCACCTGCACAGGAAGACAAAGTCGTATTCATTTGTAATCAGAAAACTTTATTTATTCTCTCTTCAAACAGTAGTATCAGCATCCAGTGGTAAGAGTTCTTATGTTATCATGCCAAAAACCTCAGCAGTGGGAAAACTAAAGTGGAGTTGTGTTCATTTCAAAAGCAAGAATTTTTGAGGAGATTCTGGAGAACACTGGCATTGAAGAAAAGCTGTAGCACAAAATTGTTCGCTCCTGCTATTGAACAGTGTTAATAGATGTGTTACACATTTTACTTTGCTTTACTGATGAGAGAAAAGCAGTTTTGTTTATACTTAAATCACAAATGCTGCATCTTGTTGGTCCAACTGGGTTTTAGAAATAGCTATGTCCTTGTAAAATCTTTGGTGTAAATCAGGACAACTTTATTGCTGATGATCAATTCAGCACTAGGATGCTGGGTATAACATCCTTCTTGCTCTTTATACAAGCTATTCCATACATACATACACACATATTTTTTTCAGTGTCCAATGTTTGCTTAGGAAGATTTTGATACTGAAAACCGGATGAAAGAGAATACGTAGCCAGATAAAATATAATTTCAATGCAAAGAAGAGCTGTTCAAAAAGTGACTAAAATAATCAAATGATTACTGATATTGTAAGCAAGGCCCTAGATATTCTTGGCATTTTATTTAAAAGATTTCAGTTCAGAGTTCTAAAAGTTCTGGTAAAATCCAGCTCTAACAGATGCCATTAGTTAGATGAGTTGTGCTGTACATCCTGAATAATTAGATTGTACATAGGTTGTTTGAACTTCACCACTTGGTACAAACAGTTGACACACATCCCTTCAGGTCATGCAAACTTAATTTGGTATCTGCAATGTAATGGAGTGTCGGCGTTGTGCGTAGTTCACATTCTAGGCTAACAACAGGGAATTTGTGGAGGTGAGAACAATGAATTAATGAAAGCACTGCCGTATTGTAGACTCACACTTTAAACCTAATTTAGAGAGATAGAATTTCACCTTTTCAACTCTTCTCTAATTCAACTGCAAAGCACAATTGCTCAGGTCTTATATGTGCTGTGACTTTGGCCCTGAAGCTATAAGCATTTAGTTGATCTGAAATGGGTATTAGTGCTAGAAACCACTTAGGAAAATGTTTAAAAACAAGTAAAACTAAGTGCTGCATATTCAGATGTTGGCTGATGTGTTAAAATGATGAGACAAAAGGTATTACAGAGTCTCACGGGAAGCAAAAGGAGGAAACGGTTGCAGTTCTCATACTGTAGAGCTATTTTCTCCCCAGATTACTACTGAAAGAAATTTAAAGCAGGAATGTTTAATTTTCTATGGTGAGCCTTTAAGTTTATATTTATTACATTGTTTATTTTTAATAAAAGAATAAAAGAAGCACTTTAATTATGTTTATCTTTCTTGCTTACTTTCTTCTACAGTGACAGAGTATGTTGGTAGTGCTTGTCATATTCTTGTCAATTAATGAAAGCTAAAGGATCACACAGTTCTAAAAGCTAAATAGTGGCAGAAAAGCTGAAGCAACAATAAAAAGAAATGTAGGCTGAGGAAAAAGAATAGAGACAGTGACTCAGATATGTAGCCAGATATCATGCACTGAAGAAGACACAGGCAAAGTAGATTTTTTACCACAGGGAAAATCTGTGTGGGAAATTATTAACAACAAAAAAAAAAAAAAAAAGCAAAAACAAACAAACAAAC
>JACDJE010000383.1:527392-538295 GCA_016647715.1 Pavo muticus | reverse complement strand
ATTTTTTCTTTTTTTTTTTTTTTTTTTTTTTTTTAATGTATGCTCTGTGCATAAGGACAATAACTCTAAACTCATATGGAAATATTGCTTGTTTCAGAAAGAGCTTCATAATGATTGCTACTCAATGGCTTAAGCCATATCTTAAGATCCTGTTTCTTTCTTTTGTAATTAAAAAATGACCCTGCAGATTTATTTCTAACATTTAACTATATCAAATGTCAAAATGTCTTCTTGAGTTATAGCCTTGTGTTTTAATAAATATAATTTATTATATTTAATATATGTTTTTGGAAATTAATAAACAACAGAAAGCATGTAGAATGGTCTATTTTACTTGTTCAAGTACACTTCTCTGATTTCACAGAATCATCAGTGTGTTGTTTTTCAGGTGACTAATGTGATTGACTAAAGTGAAAAAATGTTAGACAAATATTTCATGTGACTAAGCTGACTGAAGTGGCAAAGGTGGTTAGTATTTCTTCCTTGTTGTATCACAATAAGCATCTAGAAAGCACATTTCAGTGCACAGTCAGTAACTTACCAAGCATAAAAATAAACCCTTAAGATATAGGCAGTTACAAAGTTCATATTGTTCTGAGACTTTTTTCATTTTTGCAAAATCTACATCTTTAGGTAAATGGTTCAGATTCGTTGACACAGAACAATGTTCAGAAAATGTCAGAATGCTTAATCTTGTTTTCGCAAATGAAATAAACATGATTGGGTCTTCTGAATTTTTCTTTCTTTCTATATACTGGCCTTCAATTAATTACAACAAACAATAACCATGTTTGTTAGTATATTATGTTACTGAGCATTTGGAATGTTGGCATATGTAATTTGAAGGCTTTCTTTATATAAGGCAGAATAAATTACTTTTATTCCGTTGCTTTTCTGCCTTACATCAAATGTGCATGACTTTGAGATCAAAGACTATCTCTGTGGGATGTATTTGTGCAGTTGCTGAGTTAGACTTTGTATTCCCTTTATCTGCATCACCAAAAATAAGAAAGTCTCCAAGAAGTAAAAAAAATAGAAGAAATATATAAAAATGTAAAATCAGCCTACTTACTTGTGAGTTATCAGTAAAAAAGCTCCATGAGTAAAAGCAAAAGAAATATTGAGTTAACAATAGTAAAGCAAATCTTGAGAAAAGCGAAACTTGCAAAAGATCCAAGACTTAGATATAAAAAAAAAAATTTAGAAGATACAGTGGTGTTTAAAATTGATTGAAATAATGCAAAGTACTATCCTGGAAGTTGATCTTGTGTTTAATTGTATGCATTCTATGTACGCTCAGCAAAGTGATTGAGACTAGGTGGAATTCTCAAATCACGTGCATAAATCTTTTCAATAGCAGGCCTCAAAAATGAATACAGTATGTATCTAATACTTTTATATTAAGAGGATACTAACATAACATATAAAGCACATCATCTGTCGGAATCTGAGACACCTATTTCCTTGACTAAAAATGTTTTTTTTTAGGACATGATTTTCCAATAGAAGAAAGCCATCTTATTGATTATTAACTAACTGATGAACAATATATTTTAGTGCTTTTTGCTGGTTTTGTTTTATTAAGCTTGTTCTGATAATTTGGAAATCAGGACAAATCAATACGTCTCTCTTTTCTCTGAGTATCCTGACAACTTCGACATCTTCAAGAAACTGAGAAGATAGAGTAATGCCTTATTTTAGATATGACAAGCTAAGAAGCCTGCTCATTTTTTGAGCAAACTAAGTATGATGTGGTGTCAGAAAATGCCAGAAAAACTTGCTAATGATAATCATTTCATACTACTTTGTCTGTTTTTTGTTTTTGGTTTTTTTTTAACTGTAAGCATCATTTAAAAAAATCATGGTTTATATTTAATTTTATGTACCTCTATTTTTGTATTTCAAATCACTGAGTAAGATTATACATGAATTTTAAAATAGTATAATGTATACTTTATATATATGTGTGTATATATGTGTATACATATCTATGATAACTATCAAATCCTACTATAGTTGTTACAATTATTTAGATATATAAAATTCTGACTATTTTGAATGGCAAATGATTTTTAGAGGTACATATATGGGGTTATATATCTCCAGGGATTGAACACCTCCAGTTATTGATTTCAGGCTATAAAATTCTCTATATTTCAATAACAAAATTAAAATATCAACATTGTTATAGTTGAGGATGAAATCATCTTTCTATATCAAGGTCAAGTCCTCTATCTAAACAGATATTAACATATTCGTTCGGATTGTCTTGAAAACCATTGTCCCTCAGGGACTCCAGGATGGATTTAGTGACCCTTAATTATGGTCACAGAGGAAGAAAGTCATTAATGAGATAATGCCCTTTGGCTTACATGCATAGAGGAAAAATGGAAGGGGGCGAGAATGAAAGAAAAATAGAATAAAACAAACAAACAAGCAAAAACTGCCTCCAAACCCTTCCAAACACAAAGAATTTGAATTGAACTCTTACAGACTGGGAGTATAAATATCAGTCTAATAAGACAGTTTTCCCTTTTCATTTGTGTTTTGTTTTTGGTTTTGGTTTTTTTGAAGATCAAAGAAATGGTATGTTTTAAAGGAGTAGGGGAAAGGCACATTTTGGGGAACCCAGAGAAAAGACGGGAAAAGAAGTTCACTGAGGCCACTTTAATCTCTGCTGCATTTTAACAGATACTAGGTGAGCATTCAGTAGCCTGTGAACCTAATGATGAATAAAAGAATTTGTGGTATTGAATGTTATCTTCATTGTAAGGGAGAAGGGAATGAAAAGTATAATAGATATGGTACTATCACTGTAAAATAGACTGTTTCAGACTTACGGTGATTGTTTTTGTTTAAAACTACTCACAAGTTTTGCCTTAGCAGACAGAAGACTCCACAGTAAGCCCACAAGTGTCCGTTTGCCATATTTACAAAGGATCCTGCATTGACAGATCATTTGTCAGAAAGTACAGAATTCAGTTTAGATTGATACGTGCATACTAACTCTGTTATCTAATCCCAAGTGGCAGGAGTTTTGTTAAATCTAGTATGCTGAAGAGTCAATTATGACTTTGTCAGAAAAGGCATAGAATTTTGTAATCTATGTATATGTATAAATATATTTCTGTATATATGTATTTGTGTATGCGTGTATATATATGTGTGTAAAACAAACAAACAAAAAACAAAAAAAAAAAACCCATGGTCTTATTTAGAAACATAATGTAAATAATGAACTGAGCTGACTGCAGCAAGCTCAACATGGCAGGAAGCTGCAGAAAGTCATTAATAGTAACAGGAAGCAAAGGTGGGGATTATGCATCTTTCTTGAATGTTTGCATGCACTGAATCTGATAATTCTGTTGAAAGACTAATGATACTCTGAGATATTAACACTTTTAGAAATCTGGACTGTCAGGAGTGAATCTGAATGCATATTTGGGATTGAAGCAATGCGTACTTGTGAATGATAATTTTGCCTCTCTCATCCTAATAAAGTTTTTATAAACTATAATAGAAACAATTCTTATCTAACTGGGAGGACGATTTACCTCTGCACTTAAAATAATCATTCTATCACCTTATAAATATTTGAAGAAATCAATTCTGAGAGGAATAAGAAAAGTAGACATAAGGCAATTGAACCTTCTTCTTCTAGGACTGATATTTTTGTGCTCATGTTCTGAGGCTTTAATATTGATGCACAACACACCAAAATCCTCTCACATAAAATTGAAAGTGCTATTTCAAGAGAAACTAGAGAAGGATAGCAAGTATTTTAAACCTTGCAGGTTTTGCTCATGAGTCTTGAATATCAACAAATAAGATTCTGTAAAACAATCCAGAGTGTTTTCTTCTAATTTTCAGCACAAGTTCATACAGTAATGCTTCAGTAGTTTATCTGGTCTTTCTAATTAAACAAACAATCAGAAACACTCCCAAGATTAAAATGCCTACAGAACTCATGACAAATTTAATTTAAAACAACTTTATGGGAAGAACATAAAGGTAGTTCAGTGTCTCAGCTTAAATAAAATTGTATACAGTGCAGAATATTATCAAGCGTAGGAGAAAAGAGAATTATATTTACAAGAAATAAACGTGTGCCTTGCTGTGTTTCTCTTAAGAAACTAGAGGAGCGAGGATGGATGGAGAATGTGAGGAGGACTACAAAATCCCCTTCTAATTTCAGAAATCTTTACAATGACATCCAGAAAATTTCCCAGCAAACAGACGTTTATCCTGTTTTTGATCAAACACTAGGAAAATCTCATGTCAGATGAACGTTAGACTGAAGCACAGATATACTGTTCAGGGCTAAATTAAGGAATGAGATGAGCTGGGCTACTATACATGTCAGATGTGTGTATATGTGTATTCAGGTGACTGTTTTGTTGCAGAAAATTAATCAACATGTAATACCAATATGACAAATACCAAAAGATTTTCCCTATGTTTTTTAACTTTTAATGGAGCTGCTACTAGAAGAATCTACAAGAAACAACCTACACTCTACAGGACAGTAGCATATTTTTTAACATAATAGTGTATGGTAAGAATAGATAAGAATTAAAATTACGGTGGTAANCAAAAACAAACAAACAAAGAAAAAATGCTACAACTTCTCTGTGTGATTTTATTATTTTCTTTTTTCTGATGAATGAAAGCTCAGAGATTGAGATCAGAGGGTGGTGACCGATGGTGCAGAGTGCAGTTGGAGACCTGTGAGTAGTGGTGTTCCCCAGGGGTCGGTGCTGGGTCCAGTCTTATTCAATATAGTGGCTGGCACACCAGAAAGCTGTGCTACCATTCAGCAAGACCTGGAAAGACTGGAGAGTTGGGCAGCAAGAAACCAGATGAGGTTTAACAAAAGCAAGTGTAGAGTCTTGCACATGGCAAGGAGTAACCAGAAGTATCAGTACAGGCTGAGGCATGACCTGCTGAAGAGGAGCTCTGCAGAGAGAGACCTGGGGGTCCTCGTGGATGACAGGTTGGCCATGAGCCAGCAGTGTGCCCTGGTGGCCAAGAAGGCCAGTGGGATCCTGGGCTGCATTAAAAGGAGCATGACCAGCAGATCAAGGGAAGTGATCCTCTCTCTCTACTCCACCCTGGATGGTCTCATCTGGAGTACTGTGTCCAGTTCTGGGCTCCCCAGTACAAAAAAGACAGGGATTTCCTAGAAAGAGTCCAGCAAAGGGCCACAAAGACAATAAAGGGCCTGGAGCATCTCCCCTATGAGAAGAGGCTGGGTGACCTGGGTCTGTTTAGCCTTGAGAAAAGAAGACGCAGAGGTGATCTTATTAATGTTTATAAATATCTTAAGCATGGGAGTCAAAGGGACATGGCCAACCTCTTTTCAGCGGTCTGTGGGGGGCCAGAAACTGGAGCGTAGGAAGTTCCACACCAGTATGCAAGGAACTTCTTCACAGGGAGGGTGATGGAGCACTGGAACAGGCTGCCCAGGGAGGTTGTGGAGTGTCCCTCTCTGGAGATAATCAAGACCCACCTGGACACCTACCTGTGTAGCCTGCTGAAGGGGCCTGCTTTACAGGGGGGCTGGACTCGATGATCTCTGGAGATCCCTTCCAACCCCTACAATTCTGTGATTCTGTGAAAACACCAATAGATGCTATAATAATAGTTCTGTGTAAAGAACAATCATAATATTTATTTCTTCTGTTTACACTGGGAAAGAGTCTTGAAAAAAGGTTTTCTATTTGAGTTCCATTTCATGTCTTGACATTATAAACTGACTCGTCCTGTAGCAATAGATGGAATACAAATGTGTATTAAAGAAAAGAGAAAAAGGAGCATACCAGGACTTGGTATTTATCAGGAAGTTCGTATGAAATTATGAAAAAAAAGAGTCTGAATGCTTTATCAGACACATCTTGCCCCTCCCTCCAAAAAAACTAGTAAATATTTTTCCAATTCTTTTATTTCTGTTTGCTATATTTAGATACATCAAGTGAAAAGTTCAGCAAAATAAATATTTGGTATATCTTTTTAAAATTTCATAAAATTTCCTTCTATTGAAAAGAAAACATTTTGAGCATATTACTACAGTTAGCTGTAAGCAAAACATGGCTGTGCTAGTTGAGGCAATAGTCATTGTATAAAAAGAAATAATGGATGCAGAAAATAAAGCCTGAATTAAAATTCTCATGTTATGTGCAAACATATCTAAATCCTTGACATTAAATCTTAATTTCTAAACTTAGTCTTGCGCTTGGGTAGTGTCAATAATTTTAACTGAACTTCAGTTACACAAAAACTTAAATGTGATCACTAACATCTGCAATCTGTAACTACTGAGCTCTTTCTATTTTATTTTTAAAGAAAATATTATTTACTTTAGCAAAAACATTATAGAGACTTAAAATTGTTTGGGCTGAAAGAGATCACAGAATCACAGAATCATCATCTAGCTCCAAGCCCCCTACCATAAGTAAAGTTGCCAGTCACCAGATCAGGCTACCCAGGGCGCCATCCAACCCTGAAAGCCTCCAGAGATGGGGCCATTCACAGCTTCTCTGGGCAACCTCTCTGTTCTACACTTGAGTAAAGACGTCCTTCCTAAGATCTAACCAAAATCTCCCCTTTTTTAGTTTTAAACCCTTCTTTCTTGTCCTACCGTTACCAGATCATGTAAAAAGTCATTCTCCGTCTTGTTTATAAGCTCCCTCTAAGCACTGACAGGCTACAGTGAGTTCTTCCTGAAGACCTCTCTTTTTCAGGCTGAACAAGCCCAACTCCATCAGCATTTCTTCACAGGAGAGGTGCTCCAGCCCCCTGATCATCTTAGTGGCCCTCTTCTGGATCCACTCCAACAGCTGCATCTCTCTCTGGGCTGGGAGCTCCAGACAAGTCAGGAAGACTATGTCATTCCTTTTTTATACAAAGCTATTGACATTTTTTTAAACTGTCAGAACAAATGAGTACTGATAGTTAAAATTTTCCATGGAAACAGGCCTTGCCTAAAAAGTGTTTATATAAAGTTCATTTTTGAAAGCAGAAGAGGAAGAAAAAGAAGAGCAAGAAGAGAGAGAAGAAGAAAAAAAAAGAGGAATAAAACGTAAACTAGAACAGGAGCAAAGAACGAGGTTTGCTTCAGTATTTCTCCTAAAGTATGACCACCAAAGAAGGTCTCTGTCCTTCAAACCATGTAAAATGTGTAAGAGACAGCATTCAGGTAAAAATACTTCTTGGTTCTAGAGTCATCCTGTTGCAAGCCTGAAATATTTTTTATATTTCTATTGAATTATAACTCTCTATCCATCCCACACAGCCTTTATCACAAACTGACTCTTTCCCCTTGCTTCTCAAATATGAAAGAGAAAAAATCTTTAATGAAAATTAACAGCAACAACAAAAAACAAAACTGCCAAAACTGTTTAAAAGTCAGTGGACTAAAGCATTTTTGTAATAATATCTGTAATACGCTGTTCAATTACATAATCAAATGTTATTTGTTGAGTAATTTATTCTTTCTTAAAACCTTAAAAGCTCTTGAGTTTCAGTGTTTCACCCAGTTTTCACCTGGACTCAATGATCTCTAGAGGTCACTTCCAACTCCTACAATTCAGTGATTCTGTGATTCTGTGATTTGAAAATACAGTTCTTCAGTATTCATTTTAGCAGAATTCCCTATATTCTCAGCAATCTGGTCTAGTAGGAGGTGTCCCTGCCTATAGCTGGGGGGTTGAAACTAGATGGTCTTAAAGGTCTGTTCCAACCCAAACCATTCTATGACTCTATTATTCCAACCCTGACGACCCGATCAAATTACACTGTAAATAGTATACACTCTTAAAAGGAAATCTCATTGCTTGTCCCTGATGAACAATGCTTAGAATAGTATTTTTCTGTTCTTCTTTCTTCTCTGGAATATAATATGACAGTGTGCTGGAGATAATATGAGTCATGATTAACTGTGTTCTGTATGATTCCCACAGAACTGCTTCAGATCATTACTGAAAGCAAATGAATGGTGCCATATAGAAGAGAAAGGGTATTTTAATCCCTCATTCCAAATCACTGAAATAACTGTGAAGCCTTGTAATGACTATAGATACGCATTTTACTGGTGCCATATTAATATATATATATGCTTAAGTCCTTAAAGTTAACTAACACTGACATTTCAAGGTCAAAGTTCTCTTAAGTAGGGCAGATCTAGTAAAATGCAAATTCATGAATGGACGCAAAGTTTGCATTTCATATCTAAGAATAATTGTCCAACATAATGCAGAGTAAATTTCTGTGCAATTAAAATAAACAGTAGTAAGAATTTTTGTTTCAGTTTTTTGAGTATTTTAAAAATTGACCCCACATCTCATTTTCTTAATGAATTCTCAAAAATATTATCTTCATTTTATTTCATAAAGGATATGAATTTGATAAGATTTGATAAGCCTTACAAGTTCCCTAAAAATTACACATGAACACTACGAGTGCCTAAATGCTATATCTGGTTCCAACTCACAGCTAGATCCTGTAACAGCTGAGATAAGCACTGCCTTTCAGATTATATCTTGGCATTCATTTCTCCATCAAGTATCATATGAAAATTACTTCTCCGGTGAGTGGAGATGAGCAATCGAGGCAGAATGCTGAAAGTGTTCAATCTCCCTTAGAGGTGCCTGTCTCTCTTCAGTTCCTATAGAGGGAGTCTGGCTGCCACATTTTAAAAATCTGTAATTAGAGATGCATACCCATCCTCCACATGAAAATATGAAGTATGACTAGCGATACATTCCAGAGAGTTAAACAAGCAAATTCCAAACTCTTCATCCTTACAGAATAGAATGTTGTATAGAAGATGGAAATCTGGGGCTTTCCTAAGAAACACAGCAGCTTAGGAAAATAATAAAACAAAAAAAAGTACTATATTGATTGTTATAAGATAGTGCTTAACGGTCTGTAAGCTGAGCACAGATTTTACCCATGCATTACTTTGCCTTTGTCATTAGTACTGATAAATGTAAAATAATAAAATAACTACAAAAGAACATGATTTGGGGAGACCTTCCATAGTCTGTTATACTAGAATGTTCAGACAAGACTTTTTTTTTGTACAGTTGAGAATAAAGTACCTTTAGCATGTAGAAATAACAAACAGTTAAGTAATGTCAACACAGTTTGTCAAGAAAAAAGTCCTGTCAAATTAATTTCATTTCCTTTAAAGAAAAGGCAACAAAGCTTTTAATCGGAGAAGAAACATATTCTGAGTCATCATGTATTTTAAATTTTAGCTCTACTGTGTTTTAAGCTTTGTAAACAAGTGAGGGAAACAGAGAAGAGTTGTTAGTCATTCAGTGTGAAACTGGAAGAATGCACTGGGTCATGCTACTTGGGGCTCTGTTTTGGATCTCATTTTGCTATTTTTATCCCTCGTGCTTTCTGTTATACTAAATTTCCAGGTAAAGGCAAACTAGGAAGGTCTGTAACTGGTCTGAAAGACAGAATTACAGTACAAATAGTGAAAAATGCAAATAGTAACAGATGCAAGAAGAAATTTGGAAATAAAGATTAAGAAGAAATTCAGTTAAAATATGCACAAAATTGTATGCTTTTATTCTTTGCTGAATTAGAAAAAGGCTAGATGGCAACAACAGAACAGCTGAGCAGATAAGAAATTTTTGATGGCAACAGAATTAGCGTAAAGAGGAAAAGCTTGAATAGGAAATATAAATGTTTTCAGATATGCTCAAAGTAAATACATATTCTTGATGTCAACTACTATTGAGACAAAAATAATGGGATTCACTTACTATGAAGTAAATAAAAATTTCAGGTTAAGAAATATAATAATATTTAAAAATAAGATGAAGAAATAACTTTCCAAAACACAACATAGTGATGCCTGGAGACTCTGTGGGATCTTGTGATGACTTACTGCACATTTTTAATGTTGCTCTGGAAGAAAAAGATGTAAGTTTTGCTTATAAATTTTTAAAAGGGAAAAACAAGAAGGCTTTTCCTTTTCCTTTTTTTTTTTTTTTTTTTTTAACTTAATCCTCCCTATAATTTTATTGCTAATGATTTAATAACTTTGATAGTAGTAAGCCCAGCCCTATTATTTATCTTATTTAGGACAAGTTAATAGGGGCAACATGCCATTGACAATAAAAGATGCCATGACAGTACCACCAGAAAAATTAACAGATTCAAGTCAAATCTAAAGTCAAAAAGCTGGGACAAAGTTGAATCTTACAAGCGTAACTTCCACGGGTTTAGAAGGAATCATACAAACATATCTGTCAATGGTCTACAGGATGGTTTGGACCAGTTCCGTGACTAGTGGGGCGAGGGGACCCATGGACCCATGCCTCAGGAAAGGGAAAAAGGGAAAAAGGGGAAAAGGGTAGACAGACAGGCCTAAAAACAAAGCAGTGGAAATGATCTGAGGAGAAACAAACTAGCTTACTAAATAAGATGTGCAAAATAACACAATATAATACAATATAATACAATATAATTGGAACTGAAGATAATATATAAAATGAGAATGTCCAAAAACCAAAGGCCTTACTCTAAATAAGTAGAGGCAATACGGCACCTGCAACAGAGATGAGCCAGATCAAAAGGGGTGTCTCGTGATCTACAAACGGTTTTTATCTTTCCCTCTAAGCAGAAAACAGTAACAGAACAGCAGACAGTCCTCTGGGAGATGTAGTTCTTCTCTTCTGGGACAGGTACCCAGAACAGGAGCATTAACTCTTTAACTCTCAGTGCACTCCATGATGTTATGATGTGGAATACCAATAACAGAAATCATAAAACATGACAATATCTAAGATCAGATTTTGCTTCGAACTACAAGGAAATTTCTACTCTTTTAGGAAATGAAGTCTTTATAGTAAATATTTTTTCTTTTTTTTTTTTTTTTTTTTTTTTT
>JACDJE010000383.1:456072-519506 GCA_016647715.1 Pavo muticus | reverse complement strand
GAAAAAAAAAAAAAAAAAAAAAAAAAAAAAAAAAAAAAAAAAGCAACAACAAAAATAAAGGCTTTTTAAAATACATTATCAGCAAATGGAGGACCAGAGATAATACTAGTCCATGTGATTAGGATGCTCACCTCACAAATAAGGATCAATTTTCAAGAAGAGCAAGAAAAAAAAGCCCTGGTAAATACAGGCCTTTAACTCTCACTGTTGTGCCTGGGAAAATTATGGAGAATATCATTCTGGGAGTTACTGAAAAACACCTGAAAGACAGTGAAGTCATTGGTCATGCCAAACATGGGTTCATGTGGGGAATGTCCTATTTATGAAAAGATTATCCACTTAGCTGACCAAAGGAAGCCAGCTGATGTAATCTTTTTGGATTTCAGCAAAGCCTTTACTGTTTCTCAAAGTATCCTTCTAGAGAAATAGTTCAGCGTACAGCTAGACAAAAGCATCATAGGAAGGATGAACAATTGGTTGATGAATTAGGCTCAAATGGCTGTAGTAACTGGAGTTACATTATGTTGGTCACCAGTCACTAGTGGGGTTCTGCATGAGTGAATTTTAGGGCCAGTTCTCTTTAATATTTTCATCAATAACTTGGATACGGGACTTAAAGTTATACTGTGTAAATTTGTGGATGACACTAAATTGGGATAAGCTGTTGATTCCCTCAAGGGCAGAGAGGATATATAGAGAGCTCTTGACAAATTAGTGGACCAGGCAATCATCAACCACATGAAATTTAACAAGAGAATTTAACAATCCAGTGCTAGATTCTGCATTTGGTATGGGGCAAACCTGGATATACGTACAGACTAGTAGATAAGAGGTTAGAGAGCAGCCTCATGTAAAGAGATCTGGAGGTCCCTGTTGATGGCAAGTTGATTATTGAGTCGGCAGTGTCACCTGGTAGCTGAAAGGACCCACCACATCTTGGAGTGCATCAGGCACAGCATTGCTAGCTGAGATTTTCCTGCTTTGCTCTGTTCTGTTTCAACCTCACCTCAAGTACCACGTGCAGTTTTGTGCACCACTGATATCAGAAAGACACAAAACTACTAGAGAGTACCCAAAGCAGAGCTAAAAAGACAGGGAAGTTCTAGAGGGGAAGAATTTGGTTTCTTCAGCCTAGAGAAAAGACTGAGGGGAGGCTATATGGCAGTCTACATCTTCTTCATGAAGGGAGCAGAGGGACAGGTGCTAATCTCTCTTATATCTAGTGACAGTGACAGGACCAAAGAGAATGCCATGGAGCAGATTCAGGGGAGGGTCAGGTTGGATGTTAGGGAAAGGCTGTTCACTGACAGGGTGATCAGACACTGGAACAGGCTCCCCAGGGTGGTAGTCCTGGCACTGAGCCTTCTGAAGTACAAGAAGCTCTTGGACAGTGATCTCAGAAATCAGAATCTCAGAAATACAGGTAATTCTGTTCCAAGCAAGGAGTGGGTCCCCTCCAAATCAGGATATTAAATGATTCTATGATTCTATGAATGTTACTACTACCTGCTCAGCTGGAAAAGAGAGTTGAATATCATCGCTGTGGGTAATTTCAGGAAGAATTAAGTGCCTCTGTGCATAGACATATATTGGGGATGATTGCATGATTACTATGTTTTACATTTAATAATTTTTTCTTGATAATTGGTTCTGCTTGAAATAACTATGGGCATCATGTTGAAAGTATTATTTCAGGAAGGGAATTGAAAGTTCTCTTGGCGTAGGACTCTGTGTCCAAAAGCAGTCAATAGTCATTGCTGTTTAAGCAATTTCTAAGCTAGCGTAGGCATCCAGACAGTTACAAAGCTACAACCATTCAGCACTTGCTGTGCTTTCTATTCCCTTAAAATATTTTTATGACAAGTCACAGTGGGTTCATAGTCCATAAGTGTTGTGATTTCTTTGCTGAATTTAAGATGGCTACATTGGTTCCACTTGTTGTGGTGAGAAAGCATACAACTGAAAAACAGTCTTACTGCACCTGTCTCCTACAGGATTGTAAAAATTGAAATAGCTTCTCTTTAATCAATGCCAGAAATTGAAGAAGGTTTTTTACTTGAGTCTAATCTAATCTAATCTAAATCACTACTAGGATCAATCAGAATAAGCATATTCAAAATTCATTACTAAAATATACTACATGGCAATACTTATTTTTTGTTATTTACCTAAAAGTACTGTAATTCCAAAACATACTGTAAATCAAAATGAATGTTAGAGCAGCAGGTGAATGCTGAGACTAAGAATTGTGATCTGTCCTGAGTTAAACTGATCTGAATGGGACATGGGAAATGGCTGGGGAGGAGACAGGATGCTGTTCTATCCATGACTAACAGTGATATGCAATTGCACAGCACAAGGCTGGGGAGGGAGCAGGATGATGTAAAAAATGGCCAAAACAGGAGGGGAAGATGGGGATCTTTTGGGAGAAGAGCCTTTTGGGGCCAGCAGAGCCCAGACAGCCCAGACCACCGTGTCAGACTTACCAAACACGAGTACAGGTGGAGCAAAACTGAGACAGGTGGGGGAAATTAAGCTGTTGGTGGTTTATTTAGGAAGAGACTGGGGCAGAGAAAGAGAACAGCCAAATGGAGTGGAACAGGGTTAAAAAGTTATGCAAGTCATTGATGATCACTTTCCAGTATGCAGTCCTACTGTGGAAGCAATGGCAATGAATATAATTTCTTGCTTTGACCAGATACTGTCCTGCATTCAGGAGAATCAACTGGAGAGGATACTTTTTGGCTGGAAAAAAGACCACCTAGATGGATAAATCAAGCACCCTGATATCATTCATGTTGGTAACTGCATCCAGGCTGGTGACAGTGACTTTTTCGCAATCTCTTCCAAGATAATGACTTACATGACTTTTCTACAAATGTAATCTAACATTTAGGTTTTGAGGGCTACTGAGCCCATTTTTAAAAAAAAAAAAAAAAAAAAAAAAAATTGATCTTAAAAAAATGATAAAAAAACGTTTGCATGATTTTCAAAGTATACCAACAGGAAACTTATCATTGCCACTTTTAAAGTCATGTTAAGATTCCCTCCAGTACTTTTGATGATCATACAGTTTTCAAATATTTTGTTTGTTTGTTTTATACATTAGAAAAAATACTGTAAGATATAAGATTTGCCTTGGCTTCCTATTCTTTGTATCGTCATTTACAAATAGTCACTGTGGATTTGAGTTGATAATTTGCTAATTCACATTACATAGCTGACATTGCAAATCTATAGGACAATGGCCTTAAGTATGAAGCTAATGACTAAGTGAACCTTTTCATATAGTAAAAAAGTTAAAAGAAAAAAAAAGGTGGATCCAAAATAGAAAATGCAGGTTAATTTAGCTAACATTTTCTGGAGATTCATCATCAGTTTTCGGTGTTAACACTTGTCATAGGTTCTTGGGTATTTTTCATGGATAAAAATTTACTTTTTGGTTTAATTCTTATTTTATTCTCCCATTCCCAGTGTCTAAAAAGGGATCTTCAGCCTTCTTTAACAGAGAGCATGTTTTGAGTCCTGCCATAGTTAAATAATTCTGTCTTAATACATTTTACTTCATGATCATATTTATGTGATATTCACATCCTGCATGTTTAAGGTACTCTTAGCTGACTGCAAAAATGATAGCAGTAATAAATTGGCTACCTATCCCATGTTTCCCTAAACTGCTGTTCCTGTCAAAATTCAATTTTTAAGAAAAAAAAAATATAGTACAAGGCTTATCCTTCAATTTCAACTGTCACACTCCATCTAATGACTGAAAACAAGATAATTTTTTAAAAATTGATTCATTGCTTAGTGTATTTTAAGTTATTTGTAAGAATGTGTTCACTTTATATTTTTCTTTGCTTTTTTCTCTTACCTTACTATGTTTTTAGAGTGTAAACGGTTTTTGGGCCAATTCAGCCCAGTCCTGTAACTACTTGGGGCAGAGGGACCCAGGCCCTAGGAGAAGGGGAAGGGAAATAAAAGGCAAAAAAATACAGAGATGGGTCTAAAAGCAAAACAGCAGCAACGAGTTAAGGGAGAAATTTAATTCACTAAATACGATAGTGGACTGCAAGATGACACAATATAATAGAATATAATTGGAATTGAAGCTAATAAATCAAATAAATGAGAGAGTGTGTCCAAAACTGAAGGCCTCACTGAAGGTGGGATGAGTAGGGAGCACGCACCGCAGAGAAGAGCCGTAAAAGAAGAGGGACATCTCGTGACTCGTGAGCAGTTTTATCTTTCCCTCCAAATGGAAAACAGAAACAGAACAGTGAAAGTCTTTTGGGATATGTAGTTCTTTTCAGAGAACCAGGTACCCAGAAATATCAACAAACCATGGAACAGGAGCATTAACTCTTTAACTCCCAGTGCACTGCATGATGTTATGATGTGGATCAATAACAAAAATCCATGACGTAAAGTTTTGTTATTATTTTTTTTTTTAACTCTTGTTTCTGTTACTCTGTAATATAATTCAGTTTGTTTAGCTGCTTAAAAGGTCAGCAGAGACATAACAGGATACACAGATTCATTACCCTGTGAGATTGTAGATCTAGAGCCTAGTTCATTCTTCATTTACAGTTCATTCTTCATTTACAGTCAGTGCTCATCCTTCTGATTCGGCATGGTTTGTTACTAAGCATATTTTACATTTTCATTTCTGCTTTGAGAAAACAGCTCCACAGAAAATGTACTCACTCATCCTCTTCTACTTTATATATACTCACAAAGATATTCTATTATGGGTCAAAACAAACAGCTAAGTGATAGTGTTACTCTGCAATGATTGTTAGTATTTCATTCATTTGCACTTGAGGAAAGAATATGCTGTGTCTCAGGGCTTCATACTTCACTGATTTAGCCTACTTGCTAAAACAACCTTTAAAAATCTTATTGAGAGCAAGAACTACCATGAAATAAATGTCTCTTGCCTTGGATAGGTAATTTCTGCTTTGTTTTATTTGAAACTGAAATCTTATATTTTCATGGCACACCATGCTTTCATTTCTTCGCTATTCGGTTGGAGTCTTAACATCATAATGTAATCTGTGTAATGCATCTAATTGAATGGACAGTAACACAGTGTGTCTCACTAGTTATGAGTTATTGTTATTAATAAGAAAGTCAAGCATTCACAAAATATTTAGAGGGGGCCAGAATCAATCTCCAATGTTGAACACATTTACAGTGCAACTTTTTGCACTCATTTTCTCCAATTTTTCCCTCAGTATTTGTTCTTTGTATCTTTAAGGTAGAAACAACTCTTAATTTAAATGAACCATATAATGTCTCAACGTCCCCAGCAATCATCTTTGGTAGATTTGTTACTTGTTAAAAACAATTCAGCCATTTGTAGTGATAGCAGATTTATCCTCATTCAATTCCTCTGATTCTCTTAAAAGGTCTTACAGAGTTTGAATGCAGATTCTTCACAAAACTTAAAAGGTATTAGGTATGCCTAGGGAATGTTTTGAAGATATTTTCTCTTTTCTGGAATAACTATTGTGAAATAAAAAATGAGGTTAGGATTTCCTCAGCAATATTTTTAGGAAGGAATTAAATTGCTCAATGAATAAGCAAACTAATATCAGGATTATTATTTGTTCAGATAATGGTCATAATGATAGTTCTGTTACAAAATTCCCACTTCATATGCCTCCATTCTTTTTGTGTATCCTTGAAGTTGCCACTAGATTACCTGTACATGGATTTTCTTTGCATCAACAAAGTAGGAAGAAGGTTGAGAAATTGGTATCTTCTCCAGCAAACTGCCAAATGTGAACTGCTGTGGGGAGCAGAAGGGGGTTGCTGAAAGGAAACCAGGTGAAGGGTTCATCTGTGATAGAGGGTTTCATAGATTAGAGTAATGCAACACTAGAATAGACTAATAATTCTTCATTGTTCAGCAGCTTCCACTAGAGAGGAAATTCTCTAGTAATATCGTCAGTTGAAGAGCAGGAAAGGAATGAAAGGGAGACTCACATTCTCTACTTATAGCTCTTCAGACCTCACTGATTGTCTGTTCAAAGGTTTAATGATAATGCTTACTGAGATGAGAGAAGGACATTTTTGGTCTCAGCACTGTGAAGTGTTCAGATGTCATCACCTACCATAGTGCCTGTCTGTTTCTCAGAGAGAGTCTGGTTGCAAACTCACTTCAGAGGTGCTTTGTGATCATAGTTCAGTTTCTGAAGAAGAGTATATATATCACAAAAAGACTTGTCCCTGTATCACAGCATATTCAGTCTCAGAATGAAGACAATCTCTTAACTGCAGGAAAATTAGAACATTGGTGGAGGTAGAAATTAAGAAATAAATCAAATCAACAAAAAAGATGTAACCAGAATTGAAAAGTAATTATCACTTTCTGTATTTCTTTAACAGTGAATTAAAAAGAAAGAAAGGAAAAAAAAAAAAAAAAAAAAGAAGCATGAGTAAAGCATTTTCAATAGCAGTCTTAGCAGTCTTTATATGCTGGTGAAACAAGCATTAGTTACCTGAATGTCAGTTTGCAATCAGAGAGATGTCTAAATCTTTTGTAAATTCAAGACCACAGTGCTTTTATCACCCATAAATATTAAATAAAATCTAAACTAGAAAGGCCTTGGGATTCTGTCAGCCATTTATACGCTTCAGTTCAAGAATCAGTTTACATACCACTTCTCAAACAGGAACATTAGAATATGAAAAAAGAAAGTGCTCTTACCCTATGTATGACTTCACCAAGATCAGACTAGCTGTTGCTGGTATGTAATACCCAACAGATTTATCAGGAGATATATATACTACTTCTATTTATCGGTTTCCTGCAATGTCAGGAATATTTTTCTTGTCCTTCTGTTTCATTGTCTATAGTACTGCTAAGCTAAATGACTACCAGGATCTCTTCTGGAATTGATAGTTTAGTCCCTGAGAAAATTGAGCAATTGTTCCTGTAGGCGGTAAGGACCAGACTATACCAGGTCTCAGACTTGAGTCAGTCCCCAGGCTTCCTTCTAGCATTTCTTATTCTTTGATATACAGTAGGCATACTGTGCTATGAGCATGCTGTAGGTCACAAAAAACACCTGCAGGCATTTACCCAGAAAGAAATACTTCCCAGTTCTTCACAGTATGGGCACAAGTGAATACCCAGAAAACAGCATAGGCGTTTCTCAGAAGGAATTTGAACATTTGTACTCTACTCAGAGGAAGAAGCCTGAGGTATGTGGATACAAGCTGTAACATGCCACCTAGTCTTGACAGCACAGAAAGATCCTTGGACTGCTTTATTTACTTTTTCATATTGCAAGGATAAAATATGAGTGACAAATGAAGCAGGATGATGATAACAAAATCATTCTTTTTTTCTCTATATTTTTGTCATTATTGTCCATATTAACACTTTCATATTATCTGACAACAAATAATGGGTGAAAAGGACTATAGTGAAAGAGTAAAACCATTCCAACTGATGTAGGTAATGCAGGAAATAATGATGTAGACTTGAAATCAGAGCATTTCTTTAGCAAATGGGAGGGTAATTACCCTTCAGGGATGTCATTCTCCTCTTCCGCTCATCTTCACCTACCACCTTTATGAAGTTATCATGAGAAGATGGATGATGACTATTTTTTTTTCCGTAATGACATTACATTTGATTTGTTAGTTACTGGAATACATGTCAGGAAAAGATCAGGTCATGAGCTGCTTTCAAGTTATGCTATTTAATGCAAGATCAGGGGGCTAATTATTTTAGTATTATCTTTCATTATTCAGTCATAGCTAGGGCTCTGAACTTGTTGTATAGATATTGCTGAGGGATAATACAAGGCAATTATAGCTGTAGAGTTCTATCTCATAAACATAGCACAAGATTGTATTCAAGAGCATGCTAATTATATAGACTTAAAGCCCATAATCACAGCAACAGGACTATCTAGAGCATAAGCTTTCAGACTCACAGGACTCTATGTAACCTTACAAACTCAACATGGGAACTAGCAAGCACTTTTAGGCAAGAATATGCAAATAGCCTACCATCTATGACTACACAGATTTTTGTAGCTCATAGGAAGAGAGTTAGAGCTTTAATATGTTTGTTAATAACATGCTAATGCAAGCCTCTCTGTTTAAGTAAGTCACTCCAAAAGTAATGCCTCCCATTTATTTCCACTGCAGCTGCAACTGATACAAAGAGCACAACGCTGCTTGATAGAACAAATTCTCATTTTTCAGCATAATCACCACCACTAGCTATGCATTTTCACCAGTGCACTCATAAAAATCTGTACTAGCAGAGGAGACGTACTGTCGCTGTCACTACTGCTGAAATGCACTACCCACAACCTCACTGTACTCACATCCACTGTTTGTTCAGCAAGCAGCAATGAATGTCAATGGGTGAATTTTTTTTCCACATGGAGGAATTCAATTCCACACCTTTGCTTCATTTGCACTTCCATGTGAGATGCCATTTTGTCAGGCTGCTCCTCTGCTGCCATCTGTCACACGGCAACAAAATTGAATGGAATATTGGTGGGAAAGTTCATTTTGTTGATATCTACCGAATTCCAGTGGATTGACTATGATGTCTTTTGCTTGATCTCAAATAGCAAAATAAAGATATGCTAAAGGAGTTATTTCATCTGTATGAGACTACTTTAGTACTTAGAACTATCCTTGAAGGAGAAAGGTATACTATAACAAGAGTTCCAGGCAGCTCTTGTTTGTACACCTCTAGTTACTTTTTCTTTCTATGCTGTATTTATCTGGAAAAAAAATAACATACTTAAATTGCTGATAAAATCTGGACATTTGTGGATAAAACAAGTGGCAGATAAAATGGGAACTGTGGACATGTGGCATCTCTTCTGACTATCCCCAAAGGTTTTGCTTTCTCAAATGCAAAATCTTGATTTCCTTTTCTCTGTAATGTATTTTATTGGTTGGGTTTTTTTTTACAAATTCCACAAATCAGTCTCTTTGACTTGTTTATAAATTAAACTTTTTTTTGATGATGCAGATGTTTGTTAACAGTAGGTAGAGTTGCTAAATGATGTTCCTTCAGAGGAATGAAACTAGGCAGTTGTTATTTTGTAGTTGTTATTGTTATGTTACCTAGAATATTTACAGTTTGTCTTGTTAATATCATTTTTACTTCTCATTTTATTTTCAGCTTGAAATAATCAATTAATATGCAAAGTTATATTCTGCATATTACGAGGGAAGGCTTGTAAACAATATCTATATTGTTTTTAGACCAAAAAGACACAAACAATAAATCCTAAGTCTTTTATTATCATACAATTTAAGTATTTCTGACACAGATGTTTGTATTTATAATTGAAAATTTAATTTGGGTTCTGATTTCCCTGGAGAATGTACACAATGCTCAGAAACTTGGAGGGAAAAAAAAAAAAAAAAAAAAAAAAGAGAAATTTTGTTAGAAAGTGATTATAAAAGAGAGGCACAAGCAATTAGAATATCCAAAACTTTGTTAAATTGTTTATGATTCTTTTAGACCTGTAATTGATTGCTCTCCTCACTAAAGGAGATGCTCTCCTTTAGTGGTGCAACTTGCTTATGAAACAGGGTATTCCTTCTTTCATGTCGAATAAAGATTGTAAAATGATATAGCAAATATAATTTGACTACAGAGTATTCAATTGCTTATACTGTGCATTTACTTTATTTGATTTAACATCCTAATCCTGTTAGAGGCTTTCTAATCAATTCTTCTTCCTTTTGTACACCATAAGCTTCTTTTTCTTTATGATGAGAGCAGTAATATCAAAATTAAGTCATTTTGAACTGAAAGCAAACTAGCCTAATTCTCATTAATGTTCTTTTCATCAAGATGTGTTGTTCTTAAACTGTCAAATAACACACAGATTGTTATTTGGTTATTTATCTGTGCACTAAAAGGCATAGTGAAACTCTCCACCTTGGCTGAATTGGTGAATTACAGATATCTGAAGTAATTCTGCAATGGTGCCAGAAATGTCCTGGTGACTTGCAGAAAGCTGATCGGACCTAAATCTACAAAATAACGTATTTGTCCCAGTACTGATTAAAAATTTGTATTTGTTGCCTACTGCATGTGGATTCCTCAACTGAACAGTTACACAAAGATGGTAGATAATTAGATATTTAATTATCAAATTCACAAATAGCGACTTAAGAAGGCAGCCTCTCACAGAAGATTCTGTTATAGTTACCAGAGACAGAGGAAGAGAAGTGAGTAGGAGTTTAGCTCTGTTCACAGTTCTCAGCAATTCTTTCCAAGTGCTGGACCAAGAATAAGATTTCCCAGTCTTTACCTTTACTTGCCTCCCACTTGGACCATGAAGGTTTTCTTTTACTATTTTATTCACAATCATTTTAAAACTTAAGCAGTTATGAACTCCTGTTATATTTGAGTAATATTCATCTGCTTCACATGTTTCTTTTCCTTTTTTAATTTTTCTTTTTTTTCTTTTTAATTTTCCTTTTTCTTTTTATTTCTTTTCCTTTTTCTCTTTTTCCTTTTCCTTTTGTTCTCTTTTTCTCTTTTCCTTTTCTTTCTCCCTTTCTCCCTCCATCCCTATTTTATGCATTTCTAAAGCAACTGTTAATAATGTATGGATATACCCCTGAAATGTAAGCAGCATTTACCACTCATGATTCCAGTTCTTTTCGGTTTATAACATAAAACTTGTCTTCCTTTATAGTCTGAAGATAGTCATTATTCTCTTGAAAGAAAAGTCTGATTAACAAGGCAGGTTAAAAATTTTCTTGTACTCAGATTTTGGTTGAACTTCAACATGAACTCCACCACAAAACTATCTCTTGATAGAATGGACTGTGAGCTGTGACAGACTAAGAAACAGTCTTAAATGCAGTTACTTCTGAAGCTGGCCAAGGATTTTAAAAATTAGTATCAAGATCAGAAAATAGTTCTCCATCTAAGTACAAAGCATCAAGAAATGAAATCAAAGCATTACTGTGAAATGTTCCCATAAGCCATTTTTTTTCTAACTACAGGCTTCTACATGCTGTAAGCTAACATACTTATTTATATTATTTATATGTACTTACACCATTTCTATATATGATAAATTAAAAATTTCATTCTCATTTTAGAGTGAAAAAAGGGGGCTGATAAGCCATACAGCAGTAGACCACTCACTTATAAGCAAAATGGTAACTTCTTTGTGATAGAAGGAAAAGAAAATGCCGTCATTTTTATTATTTCTATTCTAAAGAACATTACTATCCCAGAATATTTTATTCTATTGACAATCAAAGCATGTGAGATATTTGAAGATAATATGCTCTTTCATTACTGATACTGAGTTAATGTTTCATTATGAAAAATCTTATCTCAAATATTCTTTTGGTTCTTTCAAAGGTGCTTTCTTTCAAAGATTTTTCAGTTTAATCTTTGAGTGGTTTGAAGTTTTTGAAGGTTTACAGGTGATATATTGATTGAAGTAAAATGCAGAATAGATGTTCTGTTTTAGTTACTTCCTAAACATTATAATATAAATATGTAATATATATATATACATATATATATCGAGGTTACGTCCTCAAAGAAGAGACAATTGAGAGACAATTGTTAGTTGTAGGCAACTCCTCCCTGTGAGGAACTGGATGCCCGGGATGCCCAACTCTCATCTTAGGGAAGTCTGCTACTTTCCTGGGGCTGCAGGTGAAGAATATCACCAAGAAACTGCCTAGCATGGTACGACCAGCCCTTTACTGCTTTTTCACTTCCGGGGTGATGAAGGCTAAAAGTAGTTCAAGGGCCATCAAAAGAGACTTCAGAGCCTTGGGATGTCTGCTGAAGGAATCAAGTTTGCAAGTCATCTTCTTTCTTGTAGTGGATAAGGACATTGAAAGAAGTGGAAGGATCCTATCTATAAATGCTAGGTTTTGGGCTTTGTGCCACCAGCAAAACTTTGGGCTTTTTGGCAACAGGATGGCCTACATGGCACTGAGCTTGCAGGCACAAGATGGGTTTCACCTTTCTTCAAGGGGTAAAAGGGTCCCTGGGGAAAAGTTAGCAGGGCTTATTGGTAGGTCTTTAAGTTTGAAGTGAGATGGGAGTAATAGTGAGACTGCCCGCAGTGAGGTGTGGGAGAGCATAGCTAAGTTAGAAGGACGGGATGCTTGAGGAGAGTCTCAACCTGCTGCTCTGATATGTGCTGACAACACCGCTACACACTTGAACTTGCATGACAATGAGCCATGGACCACTGAGACAATTGGAGAAGGCAGTAAAGAAAATCAAGTGAAATTCATAGGAATTAAGGAGTTATCCTCCAGTAAGGTGACAATGTTAGCTGCCCAGCTGAAGTGCCTCTGTACCAATGCACGCAGCTTGGGAAACAAGTAGGAAGAGTTGGAAGCCACCCTGCTACTAGAAAATCATGGCGTATTTGCCATTACTCAAACCTGGTGGGATGACTCCCATGACTGGAACATGGCTATTGACAGCTATAAGTTATTCAAATGGGACAGTCAAGGAAGGAGGGGAGGAGCCACAGCCCTCTACATTAAGGAAGGAATAGTATATGTAGAGCTGTCCCTGAAGAAAGGCCACGGCAAGTCAAAAGCTTATGGGTGAGAGTTAGAGACTGAGGCAACAACAAGATCTTTGTGACTGAAGCCTACTACAAGCCACTTGATCAAGTGGAGCCTGCTGATGAAGCCTTCTTCCTCCAGCTACAGGAGGCATTGCAATCTTAGGCTCTCATCCTGTTGAGTAATTTCAACCACACTGACATCTGCTGGAATGTGCAGCAAGCTATAGACAATGCAGGAGGCTCCTGGAATGTATAAAAGATAACTTTGTGAGCCAAGTAGTTAACAGCCCTACTAGGGAGGATGCAGTACTGGACCCATTGCTCACCAGTGCTAATGAACTGTTTGATGACATCAGGATTGGAGACTATCTGGACCGTAGTGATCATGCAATGGTTCACACTCCTGAAGGATATGGAACAAAGTGTAAAATCAGGATGCTGAATTTTAGGAAAGCCAAATTCCGGCTCTTCAGGGAGTTAGTAAAAAAAAAAAAAACAAAAACAAAAACAAACAAACAGGGAAACTGTCTTCAAGGACAAGGGAGTGGCAGATCCCTAAAATCTTCCTCCTAATATCTAAATCTCCCCTATCTTAGTTTAAAACCATTCCCCCTTGTCCTAGCTCTATCAACCTATGTAAACAGTCATTATTCCTCCTGTTTATACACTCCCTTCAAGTACTGGAAGGCCACAATGAGGTCTCCCCGGAGCCTTCTCTTCTCCAAGCTAAACAAACCCAGTTCCCTCAATCTCCCTTCATAGGAGAGCTGCTCCAGCCCTCTGATCACCTTTGTGGCCCTCCTCTGGACCTGATCCAAGAGCTCCATGTACTTCTTGCGCTGGGGACCCCAGGCCTGGACACAGTTCTCCAGATGGGGCCTCACAAAAGCTGAGTTGAGGGGGACAACCACCTCCCTCTCCCTGCTGGCCACTCCTCTTTTAATGCAGACCAGGATATAGTTGGCCTTCCAGGCTGCAAGCGCACATTGCTGGCCCATGTCCAGCTTCTTATCTACCAGGACCCCCAAGTCCTTCTCCGCAAGGTTGCTCTCAAGGAGTTCTTCTCCCAGTCTATATAAGTATCTGGGATTGCCCTGGCCCAAGTGCAACACCCTGCACTTGGCCTTGTTGAGCCTCATTAGATTCACATGGGCCCACTTTTCCAGCCTGTCCAAGTCCCTCTGGATGGCTTCTGTTCCTTCCAGTGTATTGACTGTACTGCTCAACTAGGTGTCATCTGCAAGCTTGCTGAGTGCCCTAAATTCCATCATCTACGTCACTGATAAAGATGTTGAAGGGCATCGGTCCAAAGCCAACCCCTGAGGGACACCACTTGTGACCAGCCTCCACCCAGACACAGAACCATTAATCACAACCCTTTGGCTGCAACCAGCCTACCAGTTCTTAATCCATCGAGCAGTCCATCCTTCAAATCCATACCTCTCCAATTTAGAGAGAAGGATGTGGTGAGGGGACATGTCAGAGGCTTTGCAGAAGTCCAGGTAGGTGATATCCATCTCTCTTCCCCTGTCCACTGATGCTATCAATCCATCATAGAAAGCCACCAGATTGGCCAGGCAAGATCTGCCCTTGGTGAAGCCATGCTGACTACCTCGGATCACCTCTTTGTCTCATATGTGCCTTGACATAGCTTCTAGGAGGATCTGCTCCATAATCTTCCCATGTATAATGTCCTTCCTTACTGTGATAAGTTTAAGACAATGAATTTTCTCATTCAAGACAATGGTACTCTATCTCATTTAGTCTGACAAACCCATGATTGGATAGACTGATCTACCAGTGCAAGAAATTCAGGGTGACATGAATATTTCTGTAAATTTTATTTAATAGTCTTCAGTCTCTCTATAATGATTCTAATGAATCAGAGAGAGCATTTTTTTTCTGCTGCTTGTGAGGTCAGCATTGCAGGTTTCTGAGAAGAAAAAAATGTCATTTTTAGTTTAAGACATCACTTCGAATGAGGTTGGACTTGAAATTTAGAAGACATCCTATCTTTTGTTTGCCAAGGGCAAAATTTTAGCAATCTAGATGGCTGCCATCAGTCATGAGCTATATAGAAACAAAATGATGACCTAATCATATGTTTGACTGCATTCTGAACTCCTTTTTTTTCTGCCAGGGCTTTAATCTCTGAATGGTGATCAAGGTGGCAAATATATACTACTGATGACAATTCTCTAAATTGATTTATATCTAATTTATAACCAAGATACATTTCTGTTTATACTTTAAACCTTCAGTTGCACTTGTGCCTTTTTGTGCTTGCTTTTGTTAATTAAGTTAGCATTATTTTAAATTTAATAAAATATTTTTCAATATATCAACTAGGAAATGATTCAAATCTGGGAGTAGTAATAATTATGTAACTTCTATGAGTATGTACGTAGTAATATATAGTAGTGCATATCCTAAAATACCTATCGATGTGTGCATTTGGTGTATTGGTAATCAAACATTTTTTGGGGGGAAGTGAAGATTTTTAAGGCAATTTTACTGTTTGAGTCCAAAACAAATTTGACACAATATTGAGCACAATAATAGATTAATAAATATGATCAAAAATGTTTTCCAAAATCATCTTTTATTCAAAGGAAAAAATAAAAAGAAACAGCTTTTAAGAGAGTTTTGACTCACTGCTTTAATAAAGTTAATTCAGTTTTTGATATATCTTTCTCTATGTTTAAGTGACAATTTAGTCTGATGCTGTATGTAAATAAATAGACATGAACTCCTGACACTGAATTTTATCTGCCAATCATTGTTAGATATGGCTGTCCTAACCAAATTTGAGTCATTTCCTGTGTTCTTTCGTTATTATCCTTCTTTCTGGAAAATATAGGAATATGTTTAACTGAAAAGATACATTCAGATTGTACTTCTAGTAGTTCTTTCACAGTTGGTAACAAATCACTTACTTCTAAACACTTATTTCCTATCTCTTAACAAGCTGCTACTCTAAAAGACACCCATACCACTTGCTGCAAAGATCTAGAATTGCTTTTGCAGTTCAGGTAAAAAGTAAATAAATACTGGTTAATTCATATCTATCATACCAGTGTGTTATCTTTGCCCTCAACAATCTTGGCCACTTCAAACATTCTCATGATAGGTCAGTCTATAAAAAACACCTTTGTGTGTGATATTTGCCCATCTGTTTAATAATTGTTTAAAATAATTTGTATTAATCTTATTGGTATAAATAATTAATGATTTTTAGACTTACACTAGGAGATATATTGAAGACAGACAGATCTCATTTATTCCATTGCGACCAACATTTTATTGAACCCTCTGTTACTCCTTAGATGTGCTAAGTTGGTGATGTGTCAGCTTTCTCTGGAGCTACATGGTCTCCGTTCAGGAAAAAAATAAATTCAAACCCTATGGTGCTATCTTCTACTTTTACTTTTTATACTGATATTTATCCTGGGGGAGAGGAGTGGGGGTGGAATTTTTAAGCTTTTTTGTAAGCATCAAGATCCCACCTGATACTTCACATTAGGTTAGGTGATCTGAAAAAATTCTAAACAAATTGAACACTTTTGCTGACTGAATAACCTAAGCAGTAAAAACTTGATCAGTAAAAATTAAAGGACAGTAAATTGGTTGCTCTTAAGTCTGTCAAAAGAAGCCCGTTATTTCTCTGCAAGTAACTCACCAAGAGGAGTCAACCAAATAAGCTGCAGAGGGCACAAGTCAGACTGAAGGAAATTAAGTAAAGAGATTTAGGATTCATTAGGAGGGAAGTGTATTTTGAGATAATGCAAATCCTTTTATGGGATATTTAGGTTAAGGACCAAAGATGGGGGAAGGGAGGGATCAAGGCAGATCAGGGAGGAACAAGCATAGAAAAACAGAGGGAGAAAAAACACACTCCTATTTCTCTTCCATGAGGGTTCCCTGTTTCTCCTGAGTGTGTATGAACACTCATAAACTTCAGGCTGGACAAGTCAGCAAGTAAAAAATGTCTGAGCACAGGCTGTTGGAGGGGGGAAAATGAAATATAGGTGTATGAGGGGACACGAAAGTAGAAGTGGTGAGAGGGGTCAGATACTAGACAAGCTGAGAGCTGAAGACCAGCTACTGGAGGCAGTCGTGTGTAGTATGCATATGTGAGTGCATCTATGTGAGTACACTTCAGTCCTGACCATCCAGATAGGAGGAAGAGAGCCGAAGCATTTTTACTCTTTTCTGTTTATGTGGTTGCCTATAAGGCACTGCTCTGGCCCTGTGTTGACTTGTGTAATCACCTGTATTACTGTAGTACACATATGTGTGTGAATGAACATGTGTGTATAAGTTGAGATGATGTGGTCACCTTTGCTGTTGGGTGGACCTGCAGATGTTGAACTACAATGGTTGCATTACTTCGCCAAGGGCAAGAAAACCTCCCTGAGCCACCAAATCTACAACAGTTGGCAATCCCTAAGACTTAGCAACTATGTTATCTTCTTTATGATAATCATTATACACACAATATAAGGCTTCACTAAAAAGATATAAACTGTATTGCTATAGTTCAAAGATAAAGGCTTCCATACTTTTATGCTTTGTTTTAATTAAAAAATTACTTTGATGTTGTTTCAGATTTATTTTAGACAAGTCTCAAAAATAGAGGTAACTGGTTAAGCAGACAGTGATTACCTGTGGAGATTAGAAGAGTATATACACAAGATAACAAAATGAGAGCTAGCCAGAAAAAATGCAAATCAGTAAAAGAGTGATAACAAAGAGAGAGGTATGTGGAAGGCAAGAGAGTCCAGAAAATTATCTAGTGATAGTGAAAAACATTGTAGCGTACATATTCAAGCAGCTGTAGCAGACTGTAAGACATCAGACTAAAAAGCCTTTGGAACTTTGAGCTGCAAATTAGAAATTGCACAGCAGTTGAAGTAACAATAGAAAAAAGAGAAAACTGAGTAAAACAGATAATGTACAAGATTGAGCATCCTGATACACAAAATATTTCCAACAAATTGAATTAAATTCATAGGAAAAGAAAACAAAAAGAATGATGTCTACCATATCAGCCTAATATGATCTTTCAGTTAACAGTTACTGAGAACAGAAAATTGCCCATAACTGTATTATCTAAGATCAAATTCCCATATACCTTTTCCTCCCTGAGAAAATATGTTTATCAAATACAGGGCAATTATGATAAAGTTTAATAATTTTGTCAGAAAAACACATTGTCTCATTTACAGGTCACTCCATTTATAAAGAGGAAGTTTTCATGTCTTGTCATATTTTTAAACCACTCTGATACTCATTTATTAGCAGAATTTACTGTTACCAAAATTGCCTCTATGTGTATAAGAATTTTACCATATGCATAACAGAAGGAAATAAAGGGAAATATATTTCCATTCCAAAGTGTCATAAGGGATTCCTGTAGACTGTCTTTTTATGTAATATTTTTCATTTAAACACGTAACGAATAAATTCCTTTGTTTTATAAGAACATTAATTTTTGAATTGCAAGACTGAAAATCACCAAAGTACTTGTATAAATTACAGCACTTAATAATACATATTCATTACCATGTTTTATACGGTTGCAGCAAAAAGCTCCATTCAAATCATATTTCCATTGAGAAAAGTATCATACAGAGGGCTAGTTTGGTATCCTTATTCTAAAGAGAGTCCTAGACTCATCTGTAAAGTGTATTTAATTTCTTAAGGAGCAATTATTATACACAGAAAAATAGTTTTGCTCAAATTAAATTCAGCTAACATCTTTGATGAGATTCAAAAGTATTTGAGCCAGATTTTGATAAGGAAAATGCTCAAATTAATTTTCAGGCCTTTAACATAATTTTGCTAATAGAATAGCCTTTTGGGGGGAGGATGGGGCAGAGGAGAAGAAAGGAGAGATACTAAATAAAGAACATATTCTCCTTCATTGTATTGCACTTAATTTGCTCCTAGTCTTTGCTCACATATTCACTCACAGTTTTTATTTATTTTTATAATCTACAATAATTCCCAATGAGAGTTTTGCTAACCTTGGACTTCTATGACCTTATGCATACTCCAAGCTCTTCAAGATGTCTTGGGATAGATAGAAAATGCTGTACTTCTCCTGAGGTCTGTTACTCATATACAGTGAGTAATAAATCTCACTGTATATTGATTTCTAGATTTGCCTATTGCTCATATTTTCAAGCATTTCATAAAATTATGTCATAGACTAGAAATGTTACAGGTATTCAGTTTTCTCAGTGCAAAGGAAAGTAAAAGGTGAAGTGAGAATTAAATGGACGCAGAGATGCTAATCTGACAGACATGGGACAGCAAAGACAATGCCAAATATGAAAAGCACCCAATCGCTCATGGATGACCATTAGGAAGCCCCAGGCGAAGGGGAGAGATGACTCTGGAGAGAGTCATCCTGGGAAACAGGCAGGCAGAGGTACAGGATCTGGCTATGTGCAGCCATGATCAGTCCACATACTGATCTGACTTAACCCTGAGATTCATCCTCACAGCCCATCCTGTCTCCTTGTTAAATCCCACTGCAGCTGCCTGTAATAGGGTCCCAGCTGCTGGATGGCATGAGTGGGCAAGAGGCTGTAGTCAAGAAGAGGTGAGGAGCTGCAGAATGGAGACTCAGTTACTTCCTCTGGGAAAGATATGACAAGTACTTGTTTTCTGGCAAGCATGAAGCAGGACCCACTGATGTGCCTGGGAATCGTGGGGGTGGTGAGGGGGACCAGGATTGGCTGGTTTGCAGCATCCATTAGCAGAAAATGTGACTGTAGTAAAAGCTCTAAAAAATACCTTTATAAAGTATTCTTTGGAGGAGTGGGAACACAAAACATGGTTCATGTAAAGTAGTCCATGTTAAACCCTTTAATTCTGGGACTTTCAGGAAAGTTTAGACTTTTCTGTTTCTGAGATCATCTATTACAAGATAAGATTACGTGTGATGTATATTCTAGAAATATTTAGCACTTGTTGATTTCATATGCTCAAACACATTTCTAATTTTAGTATTTCATTTCGTCATGCACCTTCAGATATTTCAAAGTCAATAACCAGCTCCATCTTTTCCAAAAGTCCTGTCACCCAGGATATTTTCCTAACATCATTTTACTTTTATACGTTAGCTTTTTACAGAAGAATTAATTTCATTTTCCACCCATAGCAATCAAAACAGGAGCCAAGGAACTGCTCAGGTTTTTTTGAGAACCAGCAGGAACTGGCATTTTACACATCTGCCAAATGCTCTGGCAGCAATTACATCCCAATCTTGCATTGTTTGAGTGAATCGCTCAAATTGTCTGACTGAGCCTTGCCTCACATGAATTTGTTTAGCATCCTTAGGCTCTGAAGAGTAGTCTGTTTGCCAATAATTTTGAGTTGTTTCATAAAGAATCATGAAATTACAGTAATTTATACTACTGTGGTGTCAGAGAATCTTAGTCTTGAATAATAAATTACTCATGTCAAGTGCTACACAAGTGTAACAGAAAAAGATAGTCTTTGCCTCAATGAGACTAGAATATTAGTATAAAACAGTGACAATAGATTGATGCAGACTGGTGAAGAAAAGCAAGTAAATATCATTGACCCAATCTTAGAATCATAGAATCATAGAACTGCTCAGTTTGGAAAAGACCTTAAAGGCCATCGAGTCCAACCACAACTTAACCATACTACCCTAACTCTAACAACCCTCCGCTAAATCATATCCAAACAGTTTTTAAACACATCCATGGATGGTGATTCAACCACCTCCCTGGGGAACCTATTCCAGTGCTTAGCCACCCTTTCAGTAAAGAAGTTTTTCCTGATATCCAACCTAAACTTACCCTGGTGCAACTTAAGGCCATTTCCCCTTGTCCTGTCACCTGTCACCAGTGAGAAGAGACCAACACTGTTCTTGCTGTAAGTACCTTTCAGATATTGGAAGCGAGCAATAAGGTCTCCCCTCAGCCTCTTCTTCCCCAGACTAAACAGCCCCAGTTCCTTTGGTCGTTCCTCGTAGGGCATATCCTCCAAGCCCTTCACAAGCCTTGTTGCCCTTCTTTGGACCTGCTCCAGCACCTCAGTGTCCTTTCTGTACTGAGGTGCCCAAAACTGAACGCAGTACTTGCGGTGAAGCTTCACCAATGCCGAGTACAGGGGCAGGATGACTCCCCTAGTCCTTCTCATCACACCATTCCTGATACAGCCAGGATGCCGTTGGCCTTCTTGGCCACCTGGGCACACTGCTGGCTCGTATTCAGCCGACTGTCCATCTTATTAACCGAATCTTATTACACTGGCCACCAGTTAGTTTTCAAGTTTAAGGGGCACCATAGCAGCATAGGATTATTTAATTCTAGTAAAATATAGGAGGCTCGATCCAATGAATGTGTCTTGAGAATATAGCTGATTTTTTTTTTCAGTGTGTCTGCATCTCAAGTAACACTAAATAAAACTTCCAGTGATCTAATGAATCCTTCCTTACTGCAGTCATCATTTTATGTAAAAAGCACTTTCAAAAAGGATTTCTTCCCAGCACAAATCCAAGAGCAAAACTACAGTTATAATTCTTTTTGCTACTTCCTACACTGACATACATTTCTCAAAAGAAGCATAACAGAAAACATGACAATGTACATATCCCTGTATGATCTATTTCATTTACTGCTTCATGCAGACCAAGTCACTCTTTGTTGTTCTTTTATTTCTCTACAATCTACTCTTTCTGCAATCGTGCACAGTTTCCTTGGTTCCCACAAGAACGTGTGGGCATATACATCACTGTAAGTATAAAAGCATAAAGATTCTTTCTAAAGATACCTTTTTGGTGAAGATATGGGACTAGCACAGAATACCAGTTTTTGATCCAGATATGCCTGAGATCTTAGTTAAGCAGGTAACCTCCTGTAGCTGGATTCAAAGTCCAATGGTTTGTCTGTGCTTTCTGAATTTATCTCAGAAATGAAGCAAGATGAATGTTCAGATATCCTGAATCTGGAGCAGAAGAGATAATCTAACTTGTATGGGAAGGCTTAACTTCGTGTCAATAAAATTATCAAAAGCATGTGAAATACTACTATTGTGCTGAAGAACAGGAAGGCCTGGAATATTAAAGTCATATAAGTATCTTTCAGAGACCTTTTATTTTATTTCATTTTCTTTATTTTATTTTTAATTCTACTTGTCTTCAGATGCTGCAAACCTTTTAAAGTCAGCAGGAATCACTAAAAACTTTTCAAGAAGATTTCTGCAATTATATACACATTTTTTAGGATTGGAAAAATATCTTTCTTGACATGACAATTTCTTTATAATAACTGTTGAGGGAGTTTAGAATGATTAACACACACACCTAGTTTTTAACATCCCAGGATACGGTTAATGAATCCAAACACTATTCTTCTGTATATTTTCAAAGGAATGCATAACAGTTTCATCATTTAATATTTTATCTTAAATTATTAGTTACCATTTCCAAGTTCTCTAATGCATGCATTATTTATTGCCATGAACTCTATATTTTTTATGATTTTGTTATTCAAAAATCTTAACTTTTAGTAGACAAAGGATGTAATTTTTCTACTACCATTCACAATTATAATATAATTGAGGAAATGTTATGCAATATAACATAATGTAATGTAATGTAGTGTGATCTATAATATAGTGCAATGTATAATATATGATAGGATAGGATAGGATATAACATAAACACACATTATTATATGCAGTAAACTTTCCTTTAGTAAACTTCCTAAAATTTTATCTGTTCATCCACCACCTCAAGAAACAAGTTGCTGCTTTCCTTACAAGTCTCAAAATTAATCTCTTTAAAACTTTGACTTTTCATGAACCCAAAGCTATATAAGTTTAGAATTTATTTACATTTAATTCTGTAAATATAATTAAAATGTTAATGAAATTTCACTCAATCTGTCAGAGAAAGAAACACTGATTTAATTTTCATGGAACACACTATAGGCTGCTTATCTTTCATTCTAGCAGTAAAACAAAGGATAAGTATTAGGAAGTTGAAATATTGGTGAATTTATCCACTCACTGAAACCTCAAACACTTCCTGATGTGCATCCTAATAAGCTTTTCTATACACCCTTTTATTTTTTTCTCTTTTCATAAAATATCAGATTTTGGATGTACAGCAAAAAACACTACTTAGAAGCGTTAGTATAGATAACAAAAATATGTAAGAAAATAAATGTGGAGCATGAGACATTTTATTTTTTTTCCTTAACAGTACAACATGATAAAGAATTTATGATACTGCTCACTTTCTCATTGGTTTGTTGGTTGGTTTCCTATTCTTTCCTTTTTTTCCTGTTTTCTGGTGTTGGTTTTGTTGTGGNTTTTTTTTTTTTTTTTTTTTTTTTTTTTTTTTTTAATTCTTTCTTTGTTTGTTGTTTTTTTCCTGCTTTGGATTCAAGATAACCAAGCTGATAATCTCCCAGTCTCCTATCTGTATCTTTTATGCTGACCACACAGCTACATTAAAAAAAGACATACAGTTTAATAATAGTGATAATAATAATAATAATAAACAGCACAATATTTACTTTTAAGAAGAAGCTTACCAGGCAAAACAAAGGACAATAGTGGAGATGAAGGAGGAAAAAAAACAAATCAGGTCATCAGACACTGGGAATGACTGTAATTCTCAAAGCTATCTCCAGTCTTAAAGTAAGGAAAGTTAAGTGTAATGTTAAAACTCCAGACTCATGAAGAATTCACTATTTATAAAGTTGGAATCAATACATAGTGAGAAAAAAATGTTGATCAAAATAAGGTGTGTTGCTGTTGTTATTGCTGCTCGTCTGTTTTGCTTTGTTTTCCCACACAGTTTCATACTCTGTATCTAGTCATACTAAGAATAAAGAGTATTTTGGTAAGGATCTTATGCTTATTATTCCCCTAATCATATTTCCAATTTACTTGAAATCTCCCTCTGACCCTCCCCTCCTTCCTCTCTCATTACTGCACATCTCCCTTGTGCACAAGCATTTTCCAAGAAAAAAAATCAATCAATATCCCTATCTGCCTTAAATTTCTTTCCCAGGTGAAAATGTGTGTAACATTTTTGTCTGCTTGGGTTCAGAACTGGAATTATCAGTGTTAGAATTGTCTTTCAATATTTCTAGAAGACATACTGACCAAAAATTTTGCCTCTGCACAAATTTTGTAGCAATAATATTTTAATGTATCACAGTGATAAAGAACAAACTGAAATTAGAGGACTCATGGCAGAAATGCTTCTTCTAAAATGCATTTTTAATGTAATTTCTGAAAGGAAGTCATGTATCTATCTGATGATTCCGGTGCTTAAGCAGTTAATCTCTGTGACAAAAGAACATAATTTACACATGACTATTTGTGAAAGGGTGGCCACTCGACCTCTGTATCATGTATTCTAGCTGTAATTCAGTGCCTACTCATTTTTCACTATAAAGCTTGGTTACATAGGTGAAAACAAATACTGTCTTTGTAAGCACACGTAATCCTTTCTATGTAAATGTTATGCAGTACACCTGCTATTCTTAGCTTATTTCTTTAGAGAAGTGTGCTAGAACAAAAATGTGTGGATTGCTTTAACAGCATGGATTTGAAGATCTTCACATTTATTTCTGACACTCTAGGTGTAACTGAGATGTTACTGTTTTAATACATATATTCCAGCATTCCACTTTCTTTTTCTCCACCTCAAGAGTGGCAATAGAAACAAAGGAAAAGCTCTTCCACCAGTGATTATCATCAGAAACTTCCCGGGGTGTCTGAGCAATTTTTCCATAAATATAACAATCAAATGTTCAAGGCATTATTGTGTAAGATATTTTGATGTAAGTTTAGAAGGCAGAATAAACCCAATACTCTAGCTAGGTGTTTCAGAGCAGTTGATACATTATATGATGGGCCCAGCAATGCTGGCTACTATTCCTTTAGTTCCACAAGAGATCTTGCTATACCCCAAACAACTTTTCTTAAAGATATGAAAATATGTTGATGTTCTGCTTTTTTCTTAAAGCCATTTTACAGCAATTGGCCAAGACTTGGCTTACTTCTTCATTACTTATTTAGTACCTCTTTCTGCACAATAGAGATTATTAGAAAATATTTACCCCCAATCCAATGTGAATTGTAAATAAAAAGAAATGGAAATGGAAATGGAAGAGGAGATAGAAATGGAAATGGAAAAATCCCTTTTCACAGGAGACATGAGGGCTTCAGGAATCACCTCACATTCTTGCATTTTCCATTCCAATGATTAAAGACTGCAAATCCTTAGCCAGGAATATCAGAACTCCAAATCATATAATCAAATATGTTGTACAAGAGCAGTCAACAACCACCTTTCTTGATTGCTCTGTTGCTTCAAAGATAATAGGCAGTGGCTTTGGAGTGACATTGTTCAGATCCCTCAGCACATTGACTGCCCCCATTCCAGTCCCACAGATTTGTATATGGCTCATTATGATGTGCGCCTTGCAATTGGTTTAAGTACTCCTTATCCATGTCTTCCTCTATGGCATATTGTTAAATTTTTATTTGCTTCAGTAAAGACATAATTCCCTATATACATACCCACATATAGAGGAAGAATATGGGAGAAAATAATTTTCTATGACTGAATACAGCTGTCATTTTTTTTTCAGAGTCATGCAGATTCAGGCATTTTTAATTTTTTTTTTTTTATTATTTTATTAATTTGACAGAAGAAGATGGAACACTTGTATTCTGAAATATTTGGTAGATTGTAAATTTTCAGATTTGCTTGTTCCAGCAATAGGGATGTAAAATTCTTTCTAGAAATTTAGATTTTTGTTTTTTTACCCTCCTTTTGTTTTCGTATGAAGAGATGATAAATCACAATTTATAAAGTGATGAATGCTTATTCTCTAAGACTGCATGTTTTTGGGTCAGGAAACTATACCTGGTTATTAAATTAAACATTTCACATACTCTTTTTTTATTCAGCAGATTTTGAGTCTTAAAACATATTATTACATACTATTAAAACATTTTAACAACAAAATACTTATTAATGCAATAACCGGATTATGCCAAAAGAAGATAATTAAACTGATCTGCTCATATTGTCCTGTTTATCTTTAGCAACATAATGGTGGTTTTGGTCATACTTACAGTTCAGACAGTTAAAAGATTTAGCTGCTTATAGTGTATGTCATTCAGCTACAGAACGGAATTCTTATTTGCTAGAGAAATTTTTGTTTAATTAAACATGTTCAGGAATTAATGATTAGTTTCTGAAGGGCTAACCTTCGAGGAGATTCATTATCCACTGCTTCCAGTCTTTGCTTTTAGCTACCTCCAGGGATCATGTGTCCTTCAACTTCAGCTTCTGTATATTTTCCCCGGGATCCATTCTGCAGTTGCACAATATTTCTCTTTAGCTCCTTATGTTACCTACCTTCTATTCCTTTTGTGCATCTGAAAAGTGATGGCTCTTTAGAAAAATTGCCAAATTCTCTGGAGAACTACACAGCTATTTCTCTATAAACAAGCACAAAAAAGGTGGTGTTTTGTTTGTGTTTGTCTCCTCAGAACTGAATCTGTACTACGTTTTGTGTTGTTTTTTGAAAAATTATCTTTCATCATATCTCTAGTGCTGGTATCATCCACATTAGTTTCAAGTTCTTTTTTTTTGTTGTTGTTGTTAGGGTATTTTTTGTTGGTTTTGTTGGCTTGTTTATGTTTATATTTACTGGCCCGGGAAATAAGCCTCAAATATGAATTTAAAAAACTACATTTAAGTAGCCTTTGAGCCTTCTTGCATTTACTGTGCTTTTTCTCCTTTATACTTGATTATCCCTCACAGATTTATTATTTCACTGGGCTTTGAAATCATTTGCTTATGATGGTGTCATTTTACTTTTCCTTTCTATATCTTACCACAAATGTGATTTATGCTGAACTTGCTCTAATGACAAGAAAGGATCATCTTCAAATTACAAGGATTACTTTTTTTTTTTTAAAGTGATGTCATGACTGCCTCAGAGTGCACCCTTAAGAAACAAACTAATCTTTATGTGGCTCTAAAGGTCATCAATACCTTGGATCCAGGGTGGGAGCATCCACAACCTGCTCCAACAGCTCCAGAGGAGAGCCATGAAGATGATCAGATGGCTGGAGCACCTGCCTTACAGGGGCAGGCAGAGACAGTTTAGGTTCTTCAGCCTGGAGAAGAGAAAACTCTGGGGAGACTTTATAACAGCCTTCCAGTACCTGAAGGGGGCCTACAGAAAATCTGGGGCAGGATTTTTTATAAGGGCATGTAGGAACAGGATGAAGGGAAATGGTTTTAAACTAGAAGAGGATAGATTTAGACTAGATATCAGGAAGAAATTCTTTACTGTGAGGGTGGTGAGACACTGGAACAGGTTGCCCAGTGAGGTTGTGGATGCCCTCTCTCTGGAGGCCAGACTGGATGGGGCTTTGAGCAACCTGGTCTAGCGGGAGGTGTCCCTGCCTGTGACAGAGGGCTTGGAAGTAGATGATCCCTTTCAATCCAAACCATACTATGATTCTATTATTAAAAGTTATGATATTCACAGGACTTCTTAATTTTAATGCCAATTGTTACTAATAATTTATAGTTAAGTAATAATTGTTAACAATAAATCATGAATAATCCTTACAGATCCAAGGTATGGATGACCTTTTAATGTGACATAAATGTTAGTGTGTTTCTGAGGGGTGTGCTCTTAGGCAGTCATGACATCACTTTTTCAAAACTTACCATGAGTGTACATAGCTATGGGAGTAAGTTGATGATCTGGAGAAAATTGATACTTTTCTCAAAAAAAAAAAAAAAAAAAAGGGGGGGGGGGAGGGGGGAAGAGGAAGCCTTCCTGTCAAAGTTGATGAAGTTAACATTTTCTGAAATAAATTTACTTTGTCTATTACACATTTCTATAGAAAATATATACTGAAAATCTAAAAAGAACAAATAAAAATTGTGAGACTGGGATTTGCAAATAGTATGAATGTATTTTTTTTCACCTTTCCAGCTGAACAGATCATTCTAGCTGAGCTAGAAGTAGATCACAAGCTGCGAAATGACTGCCTGGGAAATATCTGAATTCAGCACACATTTTTACTTGCTAAAACACTGAGACCAACATCTAGGAATTCATGTTGCGCTAAACTGAAATGGCCTAATAATTTTTTCCCAAAGGTTTCCCTAATCTATGCAATATTAAATCTCACTTTCCAAATGTTAATAAATTGCTGCCTTCAGGTATTACATATTAGATTAGGTACCATGGTTTGAAGGATGGCACACAGAGAGATGATTTGTCTGCTTATACTCCAGAAACAAATGAGAGTATGCACCTTTTTATTCAAATCTGAATACATATGACTAAGCTTACATTAACAAAGGGAAAAAAAAAAGAGAGAGAAAAGAAAAAAAGAGACACATTCTCTACTTCCCTCAAAACTGAAATTTAGGCAGGTTGCTGATATCTAACTTTTCATGTAATGTAAGGATATCTAAGGTTATTAATATGGTATTTTTTTCTTGCATAACACTCAGATATTCTTCTGCACCATCATCTTCTTTACAGGTTCCTAGAAGAGAATTTTGTGCTTTCCTATAATATATATATGAGGACAAATCAAAATTCAGCCCCCATCAATTGTATCTTGGAAAATCTATTTTTGTGAAGAAGTGGAAACAAGGACATGTCACCTGGGAAGAATACAGGGATGCTGTCCAGGCAGAGATGGGATTAGTAAAGCCAAGGCACACATGGAAGTTTAACTTGGCAAGGGATGTTAAAAACAACAAGAAGGGATTCTAGAGGTCCATTTGTCAGAAGAGACAGGTCAAGGAGAGTGTAGCTCCTCTGATAAATGAGAAAGAACTACTGTCTACAATGGATACAGAGAAGGCTGAGGTCCTTGATGTGTTCTTTGCCTCATACTTCAGTGGCAGCCAGAATTCTCGTATTTCCCACATCCCTGGACCTCACATCCCTGAACCTCTAAAAGGGAACTGGGAGAGCAAATTCACCGCCACTGTAAGAGCAGAGCGAGTCTGACACTGCCTTGTGAGACTGAATTTATACAAGTCCATGGGGCCAGATTACATGCATTCCAGGGTCCTAATTGAACTGGCTAACATGGTTGCTGAGTCTCTCTCCATCGTATATGAAAAGTTGTGGCTGCCAGTTGAAGTCCTCTCTGACTGGAAAAAGGGAAACATCACTCCCATTTACAAGAAAGTGAGGAAGAAGGACCAGGGGAACTACAGGCCAGAGAGTCTCACTTCTGTGCCTAGAAAGATCACGGAACAGATCCTCCTGGAGGAGATGTTAAGGCACATGAAGGGCAAGCAGTTGATCTGTGACAGCCAACACAGCTACGCCAAGGGAAGATTGTGCCTGATCGATCTAGTGGCCTTCCATGAAGGAGTTACAGCATCAGTGGACAAAAGGAAGACAACTCATATCATCTACCTGAACTTTTGCAAGGTCCCCACACTGTATCCTTATCTCTAAGTTGAAGAGATACATATTTAAAGGATAGACTACTCAGTGGATGAGGAAGTGGTTGGAAGGTTGCAACCAGAGGGTTGCTGTCAATGGCTCTACACCAGTTGGAGGCCAGTGATCAATGGTGTCCCCCAGGGGTCTGTCTTGGGACCAGTACTCTTTACTATCTTTATCAACAGATGATGGGATTGAGTGCACCCACTGCAAGTTTGCTGATGGCACCAAGTAAAGTGCTGCAGTTTTTTACAGCAGAAGGAAGGGATGCCTTCCAGAGGGACCTTGATAAATTCGAAAGGTGGGCCCATGTGGACATAATGAGGTTCAGCAAAACAAAGTGCAAGGTGTTGCACTTAGATCGGGGTTATCCCAGGTACATACAGAGACTGGGGGAAGAACTCCTTGAAAACAGCCTTGCTGAGAAGGACTTAGCGGTCCTGGTAGATGAAAAACTTAACATGAGTCAATAGTGCGTGCTTGCAGCCTGGAAGGCCAACAGAAGGGAGGCCAGCAGGGACTGTGAGATGATTATCTCTCTCTACTATGCCCTCGTGAGGACCCATATGGAGTACTGTGTCCAGGTCTGGGGCCCTTAACACAGTAAAGATGTAGAACTTTTGTAGTGGGTCCAGTGGAGGGCCACAAAGATGATAAGAGGACTGGAGTAGCTCTCCTATGAAGACAGGCTGAAGGAATTGGGCTTGTTCCGTCTGGAGAAGAGAAGGCTGTGGGGAGACCTCATTACAGCCTTCCAGTATTTAAAGGGAAATTATAAATAGGAGGGAAATCAACTTTTTCATGGGTAGATAGCAATAGGACAAGGGGAAATGGTTTAAAGCTAATGGAAGAAAGATTTAGATTAGATGTCAAGGGGAAGTTTTTCACAGAGAGGATAGTGAGGTACTGAAAAAGGTTGCCCAGAGAGGTTGTGGATGCTCCATCCCTGTGAGTGTTCAAGGCCAGGTTGGATGGGGCCCTGGGCAACCTGATCTAGTACATGATCTAGCGATTGGCAACCCTGACTGTGACAGTGGGGCTGGAACCAGATGAACCTTGAGGTCCCTTCCAACCCAAGCCATTCTATGTTTCTATGATAAGATCAATGTGTTGCCCTTCCTTGCTAGTACTGAAACAGGAAAATTCAAATGTAAAATAGTGTGAAGATTTAAAACAATGACAGCTATTAACCATGGCAAATATACATTTCCAGTTATATGCTATCATATTTTGTGGTGCATCCTCTGTCAATGATAAATTTTATATCTTGAATAAATATTTTTCTAACGTATTGCCACTGAAGGCAGATTTAATTCAAAGAAGTCTTCTGGTTTGTGTTGTACAGAAATCAGATGATTACAGTAAACACAGATAAATTATATATTAGGAGATAAGAAAATGCATGCAGTGATATCTCAGAATATTGTTCATTCTTTTGTTAGAATCAATGAAAGACTTGTTCAAAAATACATAGTAAGTAGAAAAAATTTCAAAAGAAATTTTGGTAGCAATGACCACGCTGATTTAGGTGAGTCAAAAGACCTGTCAATAAAAAAAAGAAAACTTTATATTTTGTGCAAATTTTCAGCTTTTATATAAGACTGTGTGTTGTATATGGTGCTAGTGTGCTGTGGAACTAAATAAAAGAACTGTGATAAAAATGAGGTCACTGTATGTATGTCTAAGTGCAAATCTTTGCATAATGACTACAGCAATATATCATTATAATTTTAGGCATACTGAATTCCCTAAACTAATTAGAAATTATGGTGTAATTGACTATTCTGTCTTTAGAAAGATATTAGTCTGACTCTAATAAAATCTGCAAAAGTTGCATATTGCAGGAACATTCTAAGCATCCTGTTGTGATTTTAAAAAGAAAAAATGTTATAATTTATATAACAAAGCCACTAAAAACCATAAAAACCACTATTTATTCTTGTAAGAAATCATCAGTGCAACAGATTGGTGTATTGTTTGAACTAGAAAATAAATTACTCTTTATCTTAGACAGCTGCATTATTTGGATACTTCTTTTCCTATTTTAGACACAAGTAATCAATGTAATTTGCCCTTTTCAGAATTCCTTAAATAATTTATTTTATAAATGACCTCTGACAAAGAGGATAATATAAAATACTATTATTTGCCACACGATTCATTGACATATACTCTCCCACCAAGCCATAATTTAAGAGTACAAAAGAAATCGTTGGGAATGTATTTATAAGACACTCGTGGCAGCTGGATAACAGCTCCCACCTGTGCACTTGAAAAATTTCTTTCAATCCATTTTTCACTTTAGTCGGCGATGCAGCTGTATTTTTATTATTTCTGATACTAGGGATGAAATTTCATGTTAGATAGGTGTGTGCCCTAATGGCCCTAATCATGCAACCTCTTATCAGTGGCTGATGTACTGACCTGTCACACGGTGACTGTGTCTGATTCAGAGCTACAAGAAGGATTTGCTTCCAGTTGCAGCTCAGAATTGTCACAGAACGGCTGCTTTTCTAAGATCCCTATTACACACTGAGTTCAAAAGTCTCATGAATCCTGCTTATGATGTTCTGTCCCCTGTGATTACCTACAAGATCTGGCTAATGAGATTTTATTGTTGCAAGTGAGATTCAACTCTATACATTGTGAATACATATAAAACCTGGATTTCTTCCAAAACTTAATGGAGTTGATGGAAGATTTTCAGTTTATTACAGTCAGCCTTGGACAAGGCCTTATCCTGTGCTAGAAGTCCTATTAAAGAAAACAATGAAACTCAAAACCTTCCAAGAGATTCCATACATTCATTATCACTGTCAGCTACTAATCTTAACTGAAGTTTGAAACAGATGGAAGACAAGCAGTGAGAAATTTTAATCCAAAGAAGGAATGGACAGTGACTGATTATAGGGGTACGATGAAACTTGAAGACTGATGTTAAGGACTAATCTGCAATATTTTTTGAGGAAAACATGATCAAAGTCAGCTTCTGAACCTCTCTGTTTTTGGACCCTATGAGGTGTCAAAATCTCCTTCTTTCCTAGGTGTTTGCTGGGAAGGTTATGTATCCTTTCATTTTTTAATGACTGGTTGTCTGCTTCTTTTAACCTTACTGAGTCATTTAAGTCTTAGTACTTTGAGTACAAAGTTACTTCAAAGTCTTCTACTGATTAGAGGTACTGGTTTCCTTCAAGAGCTGCATTTTACAAAAATGAAAAAAAAAAATCATGTTTAATTATAGTGAAAACAGGTCAACAGGTCAAGTAACAGATTTCATGGTGTTTAGAATATAATATAAGATACACTTTTTTCAGAGTACAGAAGCAGCAGCAACAGGAGAAATTCAGAATAGGAATACATACTAAGGAGGGAAAAAAGAAGAAAACACATTTCAATAATGCATTTCAATAGTATTTCAGAGTGGAAGGATAAATACATTTCAGTTGTTCAACCATATTTTAAATTAAAGTTCTTTATTCTAAGGCACTCAAATACAATACTGATGTTCACTTGAATAAAACTCATGTGGATAGATCTGAACTTTTCTTGAAGTCAGAATGATTGATGAGGTCTGAGGCTGCATGAAGGATGGGTAAGTGGCTGTGAATGCTGTTTTATTGTCAGTGCTTGAACTTTGACTGATCTCAGTGGAAAAACAATAGATATACTATTCCACATAATCACAGGAAGAGCTTTTTAGACACTTCACAAACGGTTTGTAACAATGCTTTACCATATGAATTTCAGATACTACATTATTATTATCTGTTTATTCTATTCTTGTGCAGATAAGTGTAATTAAGCATAGATAAGCTATTCAAATTTATTGATAAGAAAAGAAATGTCTTTTGAGAAGAAATGCCATAACATGTACTTCAGAGATACTAAGCATTTAATGTGCTTTATAGCAATGACCACTATCAGGACTCAAATACTTTTTAAACAAAACACTTTGATACCATTTTGACAACATAAAAAAATGGATCAAAGTAAAAATTACTTTAACTTCTTATATTAAGATATTACCTCATCAGTGGTATAAATTTCACTGCAATTAAGGAACAGACAAATGTTTTATTGAGGTGGCCATGCAGATTTTCACAGTACTATTTCAGCTACAAGTTATGACTGAAAAATCTGACTAGAAAGGTACAGGAGTTCTTTTTAGTTAAGAATAAGGCTGCAAAATTAAATACCATATCCTGGGGCTTCTGACAAAGTCACACTGTGAGTCTATGTCCTCCACCTGTGCAGTGCCGGATGTTAAACTGTCCAAATTTCTTTTAAAATGTTTTAAAAGTGAGTTTGATTTTCATTTGTCTTAAAACTTCATGCAGTGAACTATAGATCTCACAAACTGATCCACAACCAGAACAGCTGTCCATCAATTAGAGTCTGAAGAAGACAACTGATAGAAGGGGTAACCTTCTCAATGTTGTTGAGTTAAATCAGCTTCAATTACAAGCCAGAGTTGTAACTGTACTTATAAAAAAATGGTCCATTCTTGCTTCATGCCGTAGAATCTGCATCTTGCTTTTGAATTAACAAAGTGCTATTCCTAATATAGTCACTAGACCTATAAGTTCATACAAAGAAGTTAAATTTGATTTAGTTTGCTATTTTTAATTTATAATGTTGTTGGTTAGGACTCATCTATTCATACTCAGTTTTGATGAGAAAATGATTAGTATTATGCTAGAAAATCTTTTTTTCCCTCCCTGATTACTAATTCTTTTTATTTTTGGATATTGATCTCCAGTCATTTCAGATATCTGGTGGACTTTTTTGTTGTTTTTTTTTCCTACAATTTTAAATAAAGCCTGTAGAAGATTTTCATCTTTTGATGCCACTAAGATTTGATATTCAGACTAAAATACTTGAGTTTAATTTAATTTTATGTTTGTTGAAACTGTACATACCGATATTTTTCTTACTCCTCTTCAGTATTCTCTGAGACACTATCTGCCTCACCTCCCACTGAGCTATCTCCCAGACACTGTCAGAGCACCATTTGCAAGTTCTTATTGGTCAGTCACCATTCTTACTAGGCAGCACAAATGAAAACTCTGTCTGTTTTTCCTGGTTAGGAAACATTGACAGAGGATATGTAGTGCATTTTATAAAAATAATTGACTCTGACACATTTCATCAACTAATGTAGATAATATAACAAAATTAGGATTTAAGGTTGGGGAAATTAGATAAATATTTCTTAATTTTGGTCTGAAAATGAGAAGTTGCACTGGATTATGAGTGTTCTAACTGTGTGTGATAATGTAGACTTCTTTCTTTATTCTCATTCAGTTTTTCATAGTGAAGTTTGCTTAGCAGCAAAGTGATCGGGTTTTGTGCTATTTTATCTTCTTGTCAGACCTGTGAATTTAATTTGAGATTAGAAAATTGATCTACTGTCTCCTTTCTTCTTAGGCTTTCATAATTTTAATAAGGATTTCTGAATCAGAATCAACAGAAAATATAAAAAGAAATGACCTCTACATGAAATAGCATAAAATTCAAAGACTTCTGTAGTTGAATTAGTACTCTAGCTATCACAGAAGTTTACTTTAAATAGGAAAGTAGTTATGATTTGCACAAAGAATAGCCAGTATGTTAAACAATGAGCTTCATATTGATAACTGGTTTTCTGACTACAATCACAATATTCAATGGTCCAATTTAAAACTTCCTCGAACAGAAGTTTCATCCAGCAGATTAAATTTAATAAGGTGAAAGTAAATATTCTTAAAATATCGCTTACAATGCCACTAGCATTCATGTCGAGGCAATAACAGAAATCTGCCTCATCTTATTGTATCTCAGTACATAAAATATCAGAGATAGACAATAATCTGCAAATTTCACAGGCTTAAGTATCAATAAAAATCAATGTGTTCATAGAAAAATAGAACGGTTTAAGTTGTAAAGGACCTCCAAAGATCATCTAGTCTAACTACCCTTCCATGGGCAGGGATCCTTCCATTAGACCATGCTCATTGGTATGAAAAGAACACAGATCTTACCTTTGTAGTTTCCTGTCCTTGTTATAGTCCCCAGGTAGTGCTATTATCTAAGACTAAAGCAGATTTGCAGTTCCACTCAGAGGCCCATAAGACGAGAAAGAAATCGTGTGAGTAATTTGCAGAAGTTTCTGTTTATATTCTCTGTGCTGTTCATCATAGCATGGATACCACCTGATAAACCATTCCCACTCTGAAGTGAAACAATCTTGGCATTCTCAATTAATTAACCCAGATTTAGAATGAAGGATATGGAGGAAGTGCAACACCATATCATATAATTTGAGTTTACGGTGGTTTCCATGGTTGGATTATTCAATAGATAATTCTTGTGCCAGAGCAATAACTACAGTCACAGCTTCACCATTGCACCGTATACTCTGTGAAGCCTATTTCCTTTCCTGCTTGAATATGTAGTAACAGCTAGGGGAGTGCTTTGTACTGTTTAAAACTCATTGTATACATAGCTTTTCCATACTTACAGTTTTCTTAAAGGCTGCAGGCTTGAAAGGAAAAAAATCAGTGTTCTATGTGGTTTTGTTTCTCATTTTATGTATACAGAATGTTGTTGGAGTGCTCACCTGAAATACAGGTGCTTTTTAAAGTGTCTGTTTTAAGCATCAGTGTATTAGTCCTGAAACAAGCATAACAAAGGACTGGTAGGTTTTTCTCAGAAAAATATACAAGAACTTGAATGGTACATTAGGAATTTAAATTCTCTAAATGCATGTAGCAAAACTCCCACATATACAGAAAAGAAATGTCCTCCTTAAATTAATAAATATTCCAAGAGCAAAACAGTTGTCCTTACCTTCTGTATACTGTTGAAACATCATCATTAAAAGAAACTTGTCCAGACTCTACAAGTTGATAGTAGTATATAGAAACAATAGAACATTAACAAAAGAGGTCTTTAACTCTTCAGTGCTTACTTTTTTTTCTTCTATCTCTTACCTATATTGCAGTGTGATTTTGTCTTTCTATAGATTTTGGAACTCCTATGAGTAAAAGTTTAACATCTACTTATTTGGAAGTTGTGAAAGGCTCTCATCGTTTAAGAAGAGGCTGCATTAGCTTCTGTCAGGTATCACATGTTACATAAGTCATGTTCAGAAGCAGGAGACCAAAGTAAGTGATCTTCTGATGCTAATTCTGATGTTCCGTATTTCTGTGTTTCTCCAACACCCAGTGTGAATTCTACTGTTCTGGTAGTAAAACATGTTGAATTTCACATGTATGAGGATGCTCTGAAAGTAATGTCTCCTATTTTATTATATTCGCCCATAACGTCAGATGTGGATGTTAGTGGTATGGTAGTAGAGGTTGAACCTTCCTGCCAGTATTCTGTTACATTTTGCTGCAATGTGACAGATGGCAGCAGTGGGGCAGTCTGACAAAATGGTATCTGACACTCAGTATCCAAAGGGAGTCTATAAGAAAGAAGGGGACAGACTCATTAGCAGGATCTGTTGTGACAGGACAAGGGAAAATGGTTTCATGCAAAAAGGGGGGAGATTTAGATTGGATATAAAGAAAGTTTTTTACAATAAGGATTGTAAGGTACTGGAACAGGTTGCCCAGAGATATGATGGATGCCCCATCCTTAGAGTCATTCAGGCTGTACCAAGCTCTGAAAAACCTCATCTAGCTGTAGATGTCTCTATTCATTCCAGGGGAGTTGGATTAGATAATCTTTAAAGGTTCCTTACAACTCAAAATGTTCTATGATTATATGATATGAAAGTGCACATGAAGCAAAATTGTGTAACCGAATTCCTCCATGTGGAAAAAGTTGCACCCATTGACATTCACTGACACTTGTTGAATATTTCTGGATACCAAAAAGTGCATGTGAGTACAGTGAGGCAGAGAGTGGTAAGTTTCAGCAGTAGCATCAGCAATGTGAAAGACAAGCCATATTCTGGAAGGTCTTGTACAGCTACCACACCACAAAATGATGAATATCTTGATCAGCTCATCTGCTTGAAATGACAGATTATGACCAAGGAACTGTGTACACAGCTGAATATTGGCTTCAATGCATTGGAAGTGATGGTGGCAACATTAAAAACATCGCTAAGTATGGATCAGGTGGGTCCCATGAATGCTCACACAGGAACAGAAAGATCACTGCACATAAGTTTGAACCAATTCAACCAATTGAATCTACTGAACCAATACAAGGCTGAAGGTGACAGTTTTCTGGATTGCATTGCATCGTACTGGTGTTGAGACATGCTGTGACCACAACAAGCCAGAGTCAAAATGGCAGTCCCTGGAGTGGTGACATTTAAGTTCCTCACTGAAGAAAAAGGATATTCTGGAACCAGAACAAATCATCAACTCTGAATGCTATGTTGTGACACTGACTAAGCTGAAGGCTCTAACATTCAAAGTGAGGCCACAGAATAAGACAGCATTTTGATTCCAAAATAATACTGCCAGGCCCTATACCAGTTTGAAGACTGTGGAGCACATGGACAATCTTGGCTGGACTGTCCTATCACACTCACCATATAGTCTGACTTCCATCTGTTTGGGCCGATGCAAGATGGACCACATGGGAAACATTTTCTTAGCCAAGATGATGTGGTAGCAGCTGTGGAACAGTGGGTCACCTCTGCTGGTGCAGATTTTTATGAGTGTGGCATGCTGGAGAAAATGCATAGCTAACAGTGGTGACTATGTTGAAAAATACTGTTTTGTAGCTGAGAATTTGCTTTATCAAATAGTGCTATTGTGCTCTTTGTATCTGTTAAAGTTTCCATGAAAGTAATGGGTGACTCATGCATATATCAGTACAGTGCTTCTTGAAGTAAGTGAGTGAGTTATTTACATCAAGTTGGGTAAACTGGAACACTAAGGTATGTTTGAAACAAACTGAAATGAACCTCCTAAATCCCACTCTGAAGAAGACTGCTATCTGCCTTTTTTTTCTTGCCTCAGCAATTTTTCTTCTAATTATCAACTAAGTCTTCAGTGGAAGAAAGTACTCCTGATTAAATTTTTGCAAGAAAAGTTTTAATATAGATCAATCCATATTTCCTTTAAAAAATATTTTGGAAAATTCCTAACCATTTTCATTTAATGTAACAAGCTTCTGCTGTTTAATAGCTTCAGGAACATTTTTGCTGTGAAAAAAAACACAGAAGAGGAAAGAAAAATACTTTGTCATTAGCAAATGTTTATAAAATATTTTTCATCCTTCAAGATCCCTGAATTATTTTAAAAATATTGCTCTAGTCCTGAAATTATTAAATATTTCCTAAGCCTTGAAATCTTTGTGTGTAATGAGGCAAACCACACATTTAATGGTAAAGTGCGTAAAGATTTATGGAACTGAGATTTACTTGTACAGCTTTATCTCCAGAGCTAAACCACTTGAATTTTAGAATAGAATAGGATAGAATTATAGAATCATAGAATCATGGAATGACTTAGGTTGGAAGGGTCCTCAAAGATCATCAAGTCCAACTGCCTGGACACTTCGAGACTAACCAAAAGTTAAAACATATTAATAAGGTCGTTATCCAAGTGCCTCTTGAACACTGATAGGCATAGAGCAGAATCATCTCTCTAGGAAACCTCTTCCAATGTTTGAACACCCTCATAGTAAAAATATTTTTCCTAATGCCCAGTTTCAACCTCCTCTGGGATAGCATTTGCTGTTTTCACATGTCCTGTCATTGATTCCTTCAGAAGTTGTAAAGATCAATGAGGTTAGCCTTCTTTTCCCAGACTAGACCAAAAAAAGTGTCCTCAGCCTCTACTCACAGGACATGCCTATCAGATCTTAGCTATTTCAAACTACAGTTTGGCTGGAGAGCTTGGATTTCCTACAATCACTTCTCCCAGGGTTTTCTACTTAGTCTATTTGGAGAACAAAACATAGATTCCATTTGCAGACTAGAAACAGACAACACATACTAATTTTTCACTTTTTTCTTTTTCTGTCTAGGAAGCATCTCACATAATTTAACAGATGGAGTACCAATAATGCAGATCATAACAATAAAGCTATGACACTGGAAATTTTAGGAAGGTGAATATTCTTTCGTAAAAAAAGTTCAAAGGAAAATATAATAATGTAGCCTACATATGGTGAGATGTTTTCACGTGACATAAAACAAGCATCAGATTTCTGCACTGAATTAGTTGTAGAGAAGATGCTTTTTGTTACAGTTGTGATTTCCGTTTATTTAAGAAAAAGCTTCAAGATTTCTAACTGAACAATCCATTTTGCAATCTGTTTGATAAATAACAAAATAATTTCTAATTTATGAAAATGAACATAGAAATGTAGCAGCATTTTGTGTCAACAATTGTTATAATTCTATAGGCAAATGTCTGTATTGGCAGGTACCAAAACATTCTAAATGAAATGTTAGCTTCAATATTTTTTCACTTTGAAAACTGCTTACAAGATCTAACCTGATCAACTTGTGTATATTATACCACTGACTAAGTAGGGTGAATACTTGCTCTTTCCATGTAGGTATTTTTGTATGCTTTTAAACTTCCCTTTGCAATATATTATCTACCAAAAAAGTCATAAGAAAATACAACTTTCCTTTCTTCTATCAATCTGCAAATTAAATAAGTTACACAAATGTAAGGAAAAATAAATCAAGAAATGGCTTATTCCTTTTGACTTTGCTCTTGGATATTTTAATGATAAAAAGTAAATTTATAAAAACCTATATAATTTTAAGTTTCCTCACAGCCTTGAAGATCTCGGAACATTTTTTTCTGGTTTTGCTTTAAGACAAAAGATATTATTAACTTATTATTAACTTATATTATTAACAGGTATCTTTGAAGTTCTCATTCTAAACAACTTTAGGGCTAACAAGCACAGGATTAAATTGTCTTCAGTCAGCTCTTGATAGAAATATAGTGGGAGGCATGGGCTTGTCTATTCTCTCCTTTAATAAAAAGTTCCAGAAGGACCTTTCTTAAAACTGCAGGACTTGGGGAAGATGTTCTCTGTGAGAATAGTGACTGGTGTAAATTTGTGGAGTAAGGGGCCTGTGTATAAATGATTTTTTATGGCTAAATTCTAGTAACCAGTTATGATCTATGTGAATATATAATGTTAGTGAAATAGGTTTAGTTCATTCTTCTCTTCCTATGGATAACATCATGGTAGCAGTAACAAACTAAGAACTGAAACTTAGAAAAACCTCAAAAAAATCTCATAATTGACCTTAAACATATTTTAGAGCTATAATAATAGTAATAATAATAAAAATAATAATTTCACCGCAGTACTACCAACAGACATAAAGTTCACAAATTGCAATGATTCTTACATATCATTATGTTGAATGTTATATGATTTTAGAAACCTCAGCTTAAGTCAGCAATCAGAAAGTATTCAGGAAAGTCTAACAGCATATGTGGAACCAATTTTGTTTCTTTGTTTTGTTTTTACACTTTGTTATTGTTTTTTAATTCAATTTTGATTTAGCAATGAAGTAGATATATCTACATTAATCATAATTTAACAGGGCTTCTGATTTTACCCACAAAATAGGTAATACTTGTTAGTGTTCACCTTGTAATTACAGGAGTCTTTGTTATTGTCCATACAAACTATTTTGAACATCATAAGCTTCATTGGGAGTAAGGGGAGTGACAGAAAAGCCGCCCAAAAAAGAACTTGCATTCAGCTGGCACAGCACAAATTTACGAAAGCTTTGTTTCGAGTGTTCCAAAAGTTATCTAGCACAATTTCAACTTTTACACCTGCAGCAAAACTTTGGCACAAGCAGGCCATCCACTATCATTTTCCTTAGTTAAACATATAATTCATATGCTCAGCAACTAACAAGATAAAAACCCATCTCAACTGACCCACTGACTCATAATGCCGGCCAGTATCTTTAGTCAAAAAGAACTTTTCACCCAACTCTCTGAAACACAGTCTCTCTGTTAATAGTACTGTTTTGCAACTTGGAAACCAGAGGCACAGTAAGTTCAAAATGGCTTAATTCACGATACACCAAAGAATTCCTAAATCAGAACCTGGCATATAAGTTCACTTCCCTAACTGCAAACCCTCTCTTCTATGTAGGTCACTCTGAAAGTAATGCCTCCTATTTATTTTTCATAGAAACTGCAACAGATACAAAGAACACAATAATACTAATTGATAGAATAAATTCTTAGTTACGTAACAATTTTTTTTTCAAAATAGTCACAACCATTACATGGTTTGATTGAGATACTCTTTATTTCACGGTGTTCCAGCTATGCATGGCCATCTGGAACGTGTCTTATCTTTCATGCCACTGCCACCACCGCTGAAACATACCACCCACTGCCTCACTGTGCTCACATCCACTGTTTGGTCTCCATCAACATTCAGAAAGCATTGGTGAATGTCAGTGGGTGCCATTTTTCTGCATGGAGAAATTCAGTTACACGCTTCTGTGTCTTACATGCTTCCAAGTCAGACATCACTTTGTCATACTGCCCCTCTGCTGTTGTCTGTCACATGGCAACAACATGTAATGGAATATTGCTGGGAAGGCTCTACCTCTACTGCCATACCGTTAGCATTAACATCTGATGTCGTGGGCCAATGTAGTAAAATAGGAGGCATCACTTTCAGAGCCTATCTCATATTTTCACTCTTAAGAAGGAAATATATTGCTCCCTTATCCTATTGTTAACTTCTCTGAATGCCTTGTCATCATTTCAACTGATTTTCATTTTCTCTTAGATCTTTTTGGTAGTTGTTTGTTTGTTTGTTTGTTTGTTTGTTTAATATATCTAGGAGAAAAGACTACTGCCATAAACTTAAGAGTTATTCCTTCTATTCCTTCTTTAGAATTTACAGGTGGAGCTGCACCTCTCTCCTCTTCCTGGTGAATATTCCAGCTATTACTGTTTCTTCTTTTCCAAAAAAAGAAGTAACATATTCTTACCAAGACATCCTTAAAGTAATGTGGGCACATTATTCATAGTTTTAATTTTCTACAGCTAGTAAAATGCATCATTTTGGAAATAGCATGACCGCAAATCAAATGCTTATTTTTAATGGCTACCTATCTGTAGGTATATGATTACCTTTTGTAAAGTATATGGTAAAACATACAGAGCACATGACAGTTTTAAGCATCCAGTAATCGCTACAAATGAATTTGCTTTATTTTAAGAGTTAGGATTGTTATTAAATATGGCTTAGGTTAGCCTCATCAAATTATTTATTGGGCAATAATCCTTAAAATGAATTTACTTTTGCTGTTGGTTGGCCAGTTATAGCTGTTTAACAAACCATTCATAATAAAATAAGTACAGGCATAAATGCTGCATAAACATCAGGAAAGCCATTTTAAATTAATTTAATCATCTGTTTATAATTTCAATTCAGTGAATATAGCAGCTCTTTCCAAATAAAGAAAGACAGCCAGGGCTATTTTGTATGATTTTATTTTGTACGTGTACTCCTTGTAGGTTTGTTGGAAAAATATTGGTGTAATAGTAAGGTCACGCAATAAACTTGTCGTAGATTTGCTGAGTGCACATTTTTTGCCTAAGATATATGCACATACCTACTGTTGTTAGTCACTACTTTGAAAAATAACTTTGTGAAGAGGACCTTTTATTAGCCTCCAACAGTTAGCTCTTTTTAGCTTTCACATGATAGGTGTGCACAGCGAACAGCCAACAGCTGTGGTGATTCACTTAACCTATACAAATGGTAAGAGTAGAATATGAGTCCATGATATATACTTAGTCATGGTCTATCAGAAGAGCCTTTGAATTCTCTGTTTTTGTTAAAAAAATGTTATGTCATCATTGCATAAAAAGAGCAGAGAAGTTTGGCAGAAAATAAACCCCCCTGCATTCCAGCTTGTCTTCAGATATCAGAGGTAATAGAAGTGGCTGAGCTTAGATTTTGAGTGATGGTGCTGTAAGTCCAGTTGAATTCAATCTATGAGCTATCATGCTTACAGATTCACAAATAGCACAATGCCCAATTAATCTAGTTGCATTCTAATGGGCTCTCAAGTCCACTCTTGAGTTTTAGCCATGTCCAAAAAGAACTGTCATGATTAGATTAGTAAACAGAACAGTTTATTAAAAGAACATATTACAGATTATTTTGGATCACCAGTGATAAATTCACTGCCTACAAAGCACACAAGGTTAACAAAGAACATGAATGCTATGACTGAGTACAATCACACTGAATCATGGAATAACTTTATAGAGATTACTAAATTTCCCAGGTAACCACTCAGCTTAACAAGCAGTGCAAATCTTACCCAACTGGCACCCTTGCAGGTCTGGGCAAGGAGAGGAGACTGGAGAGAGAGATTCAGCTCCTTGACTCATCCTGGCTTGTCTGCAATGATATCCATCCATGCCCCATCCATGATGGTAATCTTCTGCCCACTCAAGCTTCTTTCTCTCCAAAGCCATTTAATACTATTTTATTATTTTCAGGTGGAGCTTGAGTGACTCAAACATGCCTTTGTCTTAGAAGTTTACTCAAAAACATGTTTTTGACAGAAAAGTGGGAAAACACTCTCTCAGGGTGGGCTCAGAAAAGCAAGATAGTTTACCAATTCTAGTGGTATCATCAAGTCTCCATCCCTGCAGGATCACAGAATTTGGCCACAGCAGGTCCACCCCACTCCACACTCTATGTTGTTTTATTCTTAGAGTCAGTATACCAGGCTCCCCTGGTGTTTGCTAACAGCTAAGGTTGCATGTCATGCTGCTTAGCAATCGATCACAGAACAGATTATCCAGCACCCTGGAGATTTGCCTTCTCTCAAGAGGTGGACATTGCAATAAGTTGCCTCCAGTAAATATTCCACAGTCATGAAATTATGTTCTACAACAGCTCAACTCCACTGTCAGTCTCTACATTCTTTTACATCTCTATTTGAATTTTAACCAATTTGATTGACATTTTCTATGGCAATTCTCTGCCTCAAGTTGACACTGTCTTTTTAAAAGTTCTGCTAAAAATACTTAGCTTATGGATTTGTTGCTGGTCATAGTTCCTCTGAATTAACCTTGAATTTTGGAGTGTGGATTCGGCTTTTGGTAATGATTTCTTTTTCTTTTCACAACTTAGGGTGTTTTGGTTGTTTTGATTAAGAGTAGCTATCACAATAAAATTTTCTATATATTTGTGCTTGAACATAAAATTCCATAAATGGAAAGACTAAATGGATCAACTGACTTCAAGGTGAGAGAAGGGTAAAAGGGAGGATAAGAGTTTTGATAAAGGAAAGGTAGATCTTGATTAAGAATATTACTAGATTTAACTTCTCCATCTTTTCATGTTTCTTCTGTGATTTCGTTTTCAGCCATCAGTTAGAGAAAACTCTTTGGGGAACAAAAGAAACAAGAGAACTGACAAAACTGCAGCTGAATGTCATTTATATATATATATATATATATTTTAAGACATCTTGTATGGTGTTCTTTAGAATTTTACAATAAGATGTCCTTCAGAATGAAGCTAAGACATATGTATTTTCTTCTGTGAAGATCAGTTAATGCTTTCTCAAGGCCCACATGCTTTGTATGCTCAAACAAAAGACATAACAGCAAATATTTTTAAAACCCATTGACCACATTCAGTCGTGATCAGATTGAAAATACTTTTTCACTAATGCCACTAATCCATCTCCTACAGTATACATTAAATACAGATTTCGTAACGGCAAGCTACCAGAATATGTTACTATTTATTTTCTGTGTTAGCTATTTTACTCCTAATTATTCCCACTGCATGTATAATTAAGTTACTATTCTATAGATACCGAAGTTCATTTAAAGCATAGGATAGTATTGCAGGTAAAAGACAAAAAAATAAAAACAAAAAAAAATAGAGTTTAATGTCTAACTGTCTAATGACTTTCAAAAGGAATAAAAATAAACAGTAATTAACCTTTCAAACATTTAATAAAAAGAAGAATGAACATGGCATTTTGAAACAAGGAAGATTATATAGATGTGATACCAAAGCAAAACTGAACAGTGTTGTCACCTGTGAGAATAAAAACACTGTGGCTAATGTGAAAAATGAAAAAAATGCAGGAGAAAAAATAAATAAGCAAACACTTTAATCATTATATCTGAAGCAGAATAAAAAGAATGCCATGTACTTAAACTAGATTAAATGGGCGATATTCTGTTAACATTTTGAATACTCGGGTTATTTTGACCTTGATAGCATGAATAATTTTAAAACTTTTATTTTTTCAGAGATAAATACAGATGTAAAGATACACATGCAAATATTTTCCCCATACAAATGGTTTATCAGAGACAGATAATGTAGTTTGGTATCTTTCTTTAAGATAGCTGGTTTTCTAGATGAAGATAACACAGAATTATTATTCTGTTTAGACTTGAGGATATTGAAAAAAGAGACACCTACAATTTAATAGTTCATCTCGGAAGGAGTAACTTAATAGATTATTTGTAAATTTTTATGTGTATATTCATTGACAAAGGAGGAGATTCACAGATTACGATAAAGTTTATAATGATAAAATTTTGTTACTAATCTTACGTTGGAGTTTCCTCAAAGATCACTTTGGAATCTGTCTTGCTGAATTTTTCACCCAATGCTATAGCTAGGAGCAAGCTGGTAAAATTTGCAGATGGTGCACAACTGGGAGAGAATCAAAAGTCAGTGCAATCTTGATAACTGTGAGGGAAAAATAAATCTGCTTTACAAGAATAAACAAGTTTGGCTTCAGTAGATTAATAAAATGGAGGCTGAAAGAGAGTATCATTCTGTGATGATAATGAAGGCAGAAAAAGATCTCTTTAATTTGACATTTGATTAAGTGAACAATATTAAAACTTGACTAGTTTGATCTAGCATCTCAACCATGAAAATAAATAGAAGTATTTTCATTTCAGTATCAAGTTGCACTTCGAAGAATCAACTGACGTAAATACTTACTGAGAAAACAACAGGGCAGCATCAAGTGAATTTGTCCAAACAGGTGTAGGAATAGTCAGATCCTTTATACAGATCATTTTTACTTATGGTTAAAATGACATTACTGGAGCAGCCTAGGAGCTCACATTATTTTCTATTTTATTATGTTTATCCCAAGTCTTTTGTGTTTTCACACTGTTTTAAAGACATGTTCATGGTCATATTGTCTATGGTTTTCTTCCTAGAAGGCTATCTAGAGGGGAAATGAGTGATTCTTTTTTAACTTCTAACTTGAATAATCACTTGTATCTCTAATATACTGATGCAATATGGTAAGATTTTAAAAGGTCTGTTTTTATCAGCTTTACTTTGCTTTCTGTGTGCATTAAAGCAAGTAATGGTGTCTCTATATAAGTACAGTCAGTACTGTTAGGCAAAACTTTGGAATACTGTGAAATTAAATGTCCAGTTCTTATGGCTATTTTCATATCATACATGAATTAGACGAGTTTTAAATCAGTCTATGAAGATTTTTTCTGGAATCTTGCAGTACAAGAAGAAAAACAACTAAAGCAGGCAGGAGATGACTGTACCCACTGGAGCTGGAATTTATCTTTTTAGAGAATGATTTTGCATCCAATTTCATTTAGTTCTGACACTAATTTAAATGCATCTGTACGGAAGTCAACAGAGTTTTGCTAGAGTACGTCAGAACACAATTATACAACTATACTATGGTGGTTTGATGGCTAGCTAATCTCCAGCCATCACACTTCTGTCTCATGTCCCCTCATAAAAAGAACTGAGGGATAAAATACAACGAAAAGGAATCAAGGTTTGAGATAAGGATAGGGTGATCAGTCACCAATTATCTTGGTCAAGAAAGACTCAGTACAGGAAATTTAATAAAATTTATTGCCTGTTACTAAAAGCAAACTAAAAATACCTTGGACTCATCCACCCTCTTCTACCTCTTCCTGTCACACAGCTGAGGATAATGGGGAAAGGGGGCTGTGGTCAATCCGTAATGCTTCATCTCTGTCGCCCCTCCATGGTCACTCTCTGCCCCTGCTCCACGGGAGTCCTTCCTGAACTGATCACACATGGGCTTCCCACGGGCTGAAGCTCTCCCAGCACCGCCCCAACACGGCTCTGTACCGTGAGGCCCACTCTTCAGGCACTGCCCCACACGGTCCCCATGGACCACAGCTCCCCCAGCCCTCCTGCCCCACCGCTGCCCCTCTCCACGGGCTGCAGCTCCGGCCCGGGCCGCTCCTGCGAGGTACCCACGGGCCTTGCCTCCTCCAGGCCTCAGCCACCACTGCCCTGTGGGCTCCTCCTCTGTTCACAGAGGCTATTCCTATAGTCCTTCCAACTGCTAGCAAACCCTTTCCTCATAAGTGCAGTATAAACGTGTATGAGTACAGGTTCCTGCTTCATCTCATTGCTGAAGATGTTCATAAAGCATACAGAAACCCTGGAGAAGAGCACAACCTCTAGCAGAGCCGTGTCTAGTGCAACAGTGATAAGATTCCTACTAATCAACTTTGAGCCCATTTTCTTGCTCTTAACAGGCTAAGCTGCTTGTCAGAGCATGCTTCCCCCTGCCCACCCCCTCTTGGAGCCTCTGGGGCCAATGAAAGAAAACTTGGGTACATTAATTTTGTAATAACTTCTGAAGCTAAGATGTAAGATGCTGCAGAACTGTAAGGAATTAATGCATTTTATCTTTTCCAAATAGATATGGCTATTTTTAAAAAACATACTAACTTAATAAGGTGGAACATTACATTTATGCTTTATCTATATTATTTACATATTTATACACATTTACATATTTATTTACAAATATATTACAAATATATCCATGTATATATACCAATATATATGTTTTATACTATATTTTTAATCAAAGTAAGTGCTATGAAAATATGCATAGAAAATGAAATTTAAAATTGAATTGCCAAGATTAATACTATAGTTCTTCTGATACTAATGAATATATAAGAATTTACTCTGTTACTCAGATAGAGGCCTCGAAAATCTTCTGTACTGCGAACACTGTTGATGCAGAGTTGCCAGAGTCTAATGTTGCTTATGGAAGTGGAAAACCTGGGAAGATGGTTCAGACTTCTGCCTCAGGTCAGGAAACACAAGAACAGCATTTACACAGGGCTCAACCTGAGCTAATAAGAACTTCTTGGAGAGAATATGAAGAGGCTTGTAATAATTAATGAGTGATATTATGGTTGTATTGAGTTAGATTAGTAAAATCTCAAGGACACTTCCAAGCATGATCCCAAGAATTAAGCAAACCCATATGCATATACTTAAGTATAGATTCAATCTTAAAGAAAAAGGCTGCAAAATCATTGATGTAATACTAGAAGTACATCCACTTTATAAATTTCTAAGACCAATCCTACTGTCACTAGAAGTGATGAGTCTTGTCATTGAATAAAGTTTGGAAATTTCATATAAAAATTGCATGAAAGTTAACGCATATGTTTAACATTAATAGACCATCATATTTAAGAGTGGATGGAAGCCCGGGGGAAAACAGAACAAGTTGTGTGGCACTGAGTGAATATCTGCTGAAACGAAAATAATGTGGAAGAAATATTGATAACTTCAAGGGGAAAAAAAAAAAATAAAATGTCCTAAGTTACTATGAAAGTAAGTCATTTATAATGCTACACTCTGGACATACTTGAAACACTAATCAAAGGCTGAGGGTCTGGATCTGTAGCAATAGTCTTCCTTGACTGTGCTCTGGTGGCAGTAACCTGAAGGGAATATTTGATGTAATGATAAAGGAGTAACACAGTTTGAATTTTGTAATGTTTTATTAAATATGGATGATTAATAGTCCTGTATGTTATTGTGCAGCAATAATTATACACTGGCAACTGGAGGGAAAAAAAAAAGAAAGAAAAGAAAAAAAAAAGGGAAATACAAGTAATTTTTCTTTAAGATCAATCTGCAGAAAATTACAATGAACAATTACTATAATACAGATTTCTTGCAAATTCCTCACAGCAGGGAGTTAGTTTCTGAAAGAATACCAAAGCAGATTGTAGAATTCAGACTGTGGAGAAGGCACTGCAGTGTGTAGTTTTACAGTTATTCCTTTCTCCTTTAGCTTTTCTTCTATCACTAAATTAAATCTAGCTAATATAAACATGTCTAATGTACTCCAAACTTCTTTTCCCTACAGAGACTGCCCTGATAAATCACAGTATTGTATGTTCTTGATGAAAATTTTGCCATCTATCAGAGGCAAGAACTTGATGTTAATGGATGTTTCAACTTCTATTCACGTGATGGGGAACAAAGATAGATCTCCATTTCTGTTTTCACCAAGTAATTAAACAGTCCATACTGAAAGGGCATATCATACTAAATTTATGTCTTCAGTACAGAATGTCCCTACGCAGAAAGGGAAAAGTGCTCTCAGAATTCCTAGGGATGGAAAAGGGGAGCCTTTAAATTTACCTATGATTTACAGTAAAGCCCTCTTCTATTTATGGAATGATATTCTTGATGTTACAAGGACTTAGTAATATTTTTGTTTGCTTTCCTATGCAAGCCATTAGCCTATTCTCAGAATATTTTCAAGATTTGTCAAAATTTCTAGGATTGTTTCTGCAGCTTCTAACAGTGCTATTCACACACTGTTATTTGTTTTTCTCCTCCTCGAAGAGGAGTTTTTAGTTAAAATATTTACCAGGAACCTCTAAGAAGAGTTCTTGAAAGCTCTTGCTATCAGGATAGAGTTCTGTTCAATTGTGTTCTGCAACTGCATCACTCACATTTTGTTTTTCCAGCTCATATTTTTCAAGAAGGTGACTGTAATTGATGAATGGAAGTTGGGTTCCTGTCCCCTATATCGTATAGTAATTTTGATGTGCATATGCTTGTGGATAAGATACAAATAAAATTATAGATTCTAATACACTTTTTAAAAATGCTATTTTCTTCCTACATACACAAAAGTATGAAAATAAATAATATATAGTGTTATTTGTTCACTTTTATGACAGTGTTGTGTATACCTATTTGTCTTATTTGTCTGCCATGGCTTATTTGTGTTATTGGTTTAACATCCTAAAAGAGACTATTCCCTAGTTACTCAATGCTAAATGATTATTTGCATAACATTTTAATTTGTTAGTGGTTAAGCATATAATGAGCTCTGTATGTCATAAGATAAAAAATATAATAACATGTTAATTTTGCGTTAGAAAGGAGGGTACGTTCTTTGACTTGATTTCCAGAAGGTATACAGAGTATAGAACGTACTAAAATTACCCTCTTTGAGAAAGTCATTGTTTTCTTGAAAGTGCAGCAACCTCAAGCACGTCTCCAAATCCCCTAAAACTTTTGTAAGCATGAAGAAATTGTATTTTTGTTGCATGTTCAAAGTTATCTTTCCTAGAAAAACAGTTTAAAATGGTGAACTGATTCGTGTCTAATTTGAAAAAGTCATTTTAACTCCTTTTATATTGAAACAATTGGAGATATTAACAAATAAAAACAGTAGTGGATAGCATCCAGAGTTTTGCACTGGCCAACATGGCCTGATCAGAAGAGAAATCATGAGTAATGCAAAGTCTGCCCATTGCAAAAATATATGTTTTGAGCTGCTTGGTTAACTGAGTGAAGAAGACATGCAGCAGTATTGCTTGGATACAGAATATTCTCAGTCAGAAAGAATAAGGGAATTATCTGCTTCTGATAATTGTGTGTCTGTCAAAATAGAGTGTATGTGTATAGTCTTTGCAAGAGAAAGAAGCATGCACTTAATCAGTTTCCCCTACTAGAACAATCCGAGACCAAATATACTTAGCCGTTATGGACAAAGAAACAGTAGCGAGCAAAGAGTAAGTTAAAATGGGCATTGATAATGGATGCCTTTTACTGTCCACTTTTCCATGCTAATAGACACATTAAGTTTCTACAACAACATGATACATTTGTACTATAATCTGTTATTAGACAGGGATCCATTTCCTTATCCCTATATTTGTATATCTTCTAGTGGAACAGAGTCCTTACAAGTACTAAGCACAGTGGTGAGAAGACTGACTGAAGTTGTAGCTGACTTCAGTGGCAATTTGTGAGCCTGATCCATAATATATATTAGCATATATAAATATATATATATGTTGCATGCATGTGTACATATATGTGTACACATATATACTAAATAAACAAATACTAATGTGTATATAATTTGTATTTTTATACAATGTAGGCCAATAACTTCTGGTGTATCCATGTGAATAAGGAAACCAATGTCTTTCATGGATTTTTAAACTTTGGTATAGACTGCAGTTTCATATCAGATATTTTCTTGCAATATTTCACATACAACTTAGGAAAAAAATGAAAATATTTAAAATTTTATTAGTAAGTTTGGGTTAGATTATACATGTTAACAAACAGGTCAGATTAAAGTCTCCTACATATATTTGGGGACACAGCTTGAACATTTTCTTCATGTTATCCTTACTGCAGTCTTAAAAATTAAAAACTAGAGCTGTTGACACATTGTAAGGGATTCATTCAGAACAAATTATTTTTTTATGTATGGCTGACCAAAAATATATCATGTGACATTATCACTAAGATTGGGCAGATATACTGTGTGAGTTTGTGAATCTGACTATCTCAAGCAAGCAATAAATAAACAAATAAATAAATAAATAGTGGAAAATACATTATGACCTTCTTTCAGCATAGTTTATATCTGAGACTTAAGTAAGATAAAATTGCTGACTTTTGCTGATGGAAATATATTGGATTATTTAGTCTTTCTAATGATTTTATATGATTTAACATAGCTCTTAGGATAAAAGGAGCTTGCATACTGTATCACAGAGAGGCCAACTCTTCAAGCAATTCTTGATAACTAGCAATAGGAGGAGAGGGAATGGCCTCAATTTGCACCAGGGGAGATTCAGGTTGGATATAAGAAAAAGCTTCTTCTGCAAAAGAGTGGTCAGGCACTGGAACGGGCTGTCCAGGGAGGTGGTGGAGTCACTGTCCCTAGTAGTGTTCAAGAAATGAGATCTTCTCCAACCTTAATGATTCTATGAAATGCTTCATAATAAGCTATAAAACACATTCCAAAATAAATCTCTTTGCTTATCTCACTTTTCACTGGAAACGAATAAGAAAAAAAAAAAAATTTGGTTCTCTCCACAATGTTATGAACAATTAAATGTTATTTAATGTATGTGGCATTACTACTGAGTATTGTTAGCTCCACTTAACAGAAGCATAAAAATGCTTAGAATTTACAGGAGGAAGAGGAGCAGGAATGAAGCTGTGGAGCATATATTTGCAAAAAGCATGAAGGGTAGGGATGAAGTTTTAGAAGAAATTGAGTTTTATGCAGGCTTCCCTTTGGTAGGCATTACAGATGAGCTCTGAAAAGGAAGACAAATCTGATTCCCAAAAAAAACTCTACATAAAGAATTATNTCTACCAGTATCTCAAAAAATAGGCTTTTATTTCTTGATTGTACCCTACGTTAATGTGGATAAATGAAACAAAAATCATCAAGGCAAAGATTTCAAGAAACAGTCTACATCATTCAGCCTTTCTGTGAACAGGAACATGGACAGAATACTAAGAAGAAAAAATGATGTCATTAATAAGCTACAAGGAAGTACATGCATACAGAGTACTTCAACATTCACTTTTTGACCATAAGGATGTAAAGCCTTAAGTTGAAATATTAAGGACCATAGTGTCTGTCCACAGATATTGCTCAGGAAGCATGACACTGACTGAGGGAGGGAACAAAAGCAAGGGTTATGTTGGAGGGAGAGAAGGGAGCGAGGGGGAGAGGAAGTAGAGAATGTAAAAGATGTTATAACTAAGTAACTGAGCTCAGTGCCTTGAAAACATATCTGCTGCTCTCATAGCATAATACTCAGGCGAAACACTGAGGTGTCCCTAAGCTAATAGGTATGAAAAATAGTACATTTTTTAATCCTGTAAGAATGAAAAAGTGGTGAAAAGGCATAAATCACTCCACTGCACATCACTGAAATTGTCTATTGTGAGCACAGTTTGGAGTTCATTAACCTGAATGCGAGTTTCATTTGGTTCCTGTTGTCTGACTCCAAATATTAAGGAATAAAAATCCTGAAAAAGAAGTGCAGGGTTTCTGTGGAAGTACTGGATTTGATAGGCTTAGCAAAAGACTACTACAGAGGAGAAACCTTGTAGGCATACAAAAACTTGACCATACTAGCCTAACCAAAGCCATAGTAGCAGGCCCCTGAGAGGAGGAAAAAGAGGTCGCTTTGTTTTCTCTCTCTCTCTCTTTAGTTGACGTGCTCTCTCTCAAGAAAATGTTTTAATATTCTGGGGCTAATCTTGGACTTTTAACAAGACGGTGATATGCAGAAAGTTCAAATATATTCCTAGTAATCTGTCCTTTCTCATTTTCTGAAAAAATACCACTAATGTTAAGTATCCTGAGTACTCAAGATTTTGGAACAAAAATAATGCAACCTTAAATGTGTTCCTCCAATGTATTAAAAAATGATAGCCTTTTCTCCAGATGAGTTCCTATTTAGTCACATGTAATTATACTTGTTTGTGTTACAAAATTATGATTTCACATCACTATTATTTCTGTACAAGCAAAGAAACTTTTCTGTTTCACTGATCAGTGACTAGAAATAGCACTTTGTTTGTAACATTGCTGTATCTGGCCAAAAAAAAAAAAAAAAAAAAAAATTACAGCTGGCAAGATTGATAGCTGGTATTTAGGCCAGACATGTCTTAAGACTTTTTAAAGTAATAAATCACTATTACATTTTCTAGCACAGAAATTCAGATCTGTTATTAAAGAAAAATCTGAAGTATTTCCTCTGTTTCTTCAATATAGACCTTGATCTCTGTTTCTGAGTGTTTCTAAGCACTATTTGCTACTCTGGTATGATGTATCGGTTTTCTTTGTGGTCTCTTGCTTCTGTGTTTAATATCAAATTCAAGAGAAAAAGAAAAGAATGGGGAATACGATGGAACACAATGGTCTAAAAGATTTTACAAGTGGAGAAAATTTAGCTAAAGCATTAGATCCTTGTAACCTGGCAGTATCAGTTCTCATGTGAGTCAGTTCTCCTATGAGAGCTGTATGAATTGCTCTGGTATAACTCTCTGCTGGTATTGCTACTTCAACATCCTAAAAGCATCCATTCCCACATTACAACAGCAGGTGACAGGTCAGGGACTTGGCTTGGTGTTGTTTTTTTTCTCTTTTTTTTTTTTTTTTTTGCTGCTTTCAACAGAAGTCTAAGACTGTTTGCAACCTGTCTTCTCCATTTCACAGTAAGAACATGATTTTATTTATTTTTTTAACCATGAGTGCCAAGAACTTTCCCTACATTCTGGATGACTCTTGCATTTGTGTTTGTACTGGGGAGTAGCAGGGGGAAGCAAAAAGAAAACTCAATAAAAAGAAAAAGACTTTCTCATAAATACACCTTGAATGAAGAGCAATGGATCCTCATATCTTTAACAGCCACTCTTTCGGCTTTGTTTCCTCCCAGTTAAGCTGGCATGGAAACTCCTGGTGTGAAATTAACTCAGACTTGCCATTTAGAGCTATTTGTTGGGCTCTAATATATAATGGAAATTAAAGGAGATACAGTGGTAGGAATTTAATAATATTTCATGTAACTGTACTACAGCTCCCAGGGGAAAATATTTTACCCTCTCACTTCCCAGTGGAAAATAAACAATTCAAACTTTGTGTCTGCAAGAAGAAAGTTTAGTTAAACATTTTGCGTTGAAAGGAGACAGGGGAGAGGAGGCAGGTATAAAATGCTGACTTGTATGGACATGTTTTTAAACTACATTTTCTCAGCCTAAAGCAAGAGTAGGAAGGAAAAAAAGGGCTATGAATAATATTTATGCGATTCAGTTCACATCTTTCAAGGATAGCCTTTACTTCAAACCAATGAAGGAATAACATATGGTAAAAACTGTACTGATTTCTTTTTGCATAAGTATACTGCTATCCAACGTGTCTGCTTAAATAGCTAGGTTCTCTGTACCTTTATGTTCTTTATAAAGAAATTCACTAATGAAACATCTATAATCAATGTTTAGCATACTTTATGAAACAAAATCAATTTTAATGCAAATTAGATTTTACACTCCATATAATGAGTTTCAAATATAGTAAGATATTAAACCAATTGGAGGACTTTGAATGAGATTGACTTGTCAGAGTTTCACAATTTGATTTATCATTGTATGGGCCAACTGCAGAAACACTTCAGAAAATCCTTTCTGGGTAACATTAAATTGTTCCTGGATTTTCTGTTAAAAGATTATGAATTAGAAACACTGCTACAAAGAAAAACAAAGTATTTTTGCAAATCTCAGCATATCCATCATCACAATAAATTCAAACTTAAGAGTCTAGAAAATCATTTTAGGAAATATCTGAATTTAAACAGAACATTGGTCATAAAAATATTCTTTTCTAGATGTCTATTGTCATCTCAGGGTTATGAAATAAAGTAAAACAAGTTATGTAAAGTTTCGCTTTGTTCTTTCAGTTGAGAAAGCTGGTGGTCTCACATTTGCTAACAATGCATGTTTGAAAGACAAGTTGCTGTAAACCTCAAAAGAATAAAAATACGTATCAGAGGATGCATTTGATTTTATATCTGGAAAATGTCTCCATCTGTATAACTGAAGTTTCTACATTGAAACTGATGTTGATAAGGGAAGAGAGGTGACATTAGAAAACCTTGAATATTTATTTATTTATTTATTTATTTTCAGCTGTATTTGAAAGATTCATTTCATAATCCTGGGTAAGGTGAAAGAGAAAGGAGTATCTTCCTTCTTCATATTAATAGTAATTAAAATTATGTTTTATGTCTAGCATCATCCTTTCAGAAATAAACACTTGAAAACAACTGTTGAGCATTCAGACACAATGTCAGAAAACTAAATCTAGTTATATTTCAAAATCTTATATGTTTTGAAAGGAGGGGAACAGCTTCATCTAGAAAGTCTGTGATTTAGACTAAAACAAATACTACTACTAATAAATAATTAAACGGTTAAGTGAATGAAGGCATGCATGAATGAATGAAAGAAAGAAAGGAAGAAAGGAAGACAGGAAGAAAGGAAGAAAGAAAGGACACTTCTCCAAATACCCAAGCTCAAACTGACATATCTTTTACTTTGCTATGCCCGAAATTTCGGACCAGGAGTGTAACCTGGTAGTGTAGTAACCTCCACTCTCAGCTGTGATCACAGTATCAAAAAAGTGTCACTGTGAGAAACTGGTAAAGCACAGAAATACTGTCAATAACTGAGTGGATATACAGTACAGATATGCTTGCCACTGAAAAAAATGACATGTTACTTAAATGATAAATGTAACTACATGGTGGGTATCCTGTTGGTTTAGACTTATTAGTTGGTTGGTTGGTTGGTTTTTCATATGTTGTATACCTTCTAGACACCAAAATTTGTAAGATTTGAGATACTGGAAAGAATATATATGTAAAATTCAACATACATTAAAATGTTAGCTATATGACAAATATTTCAGTTGGGAAGTACAAAGGTTAGTGGGCATTGTTTTTATTTTTTTTTAATCTATTGCATGCTGTAACAATAACTTAATGGACAAAGAACATAGAGATAGACAGTATTGGTACTGTTATTCTATAATAATACATGTACAAAGATTCCATTTACAACATTAAGACACAGTATAGGTTAGTCAAGTATTCCAGGAAAAAATGTTGGAAATATTCTCGTTTAGAATCAACTAAGATAAAGCATGGGTTGTGAAAAGCCATTTTAATATATACATTATGCTAACATCTCTACAATCTGATGTTACTTTGTTCTGTAACCATGTCAGAAGTATAAGCTGACTTGCTTTTTCTGTAGTTGTGTATATGAAGTGCATGTAAGTCCATTAAAACATAAAACATAGAAGAGTGCTGGACAAGCTCACTTGTCATGCATGGGTGAAACTCTTGTTCTGCAGCTTAAACCACTGTTTAAGTAGCATTAACGAGAGTGTGTGGAATGGAAATCTTTGATCACATAACAACAAAGAAGGAAATACTGAGGCATACTTCTTGCAGATGTACCTCAGGCCACTGTCGCTTTGGTTAATATAAGAGCAAAGTGATTATAGGAGAGTGAATTCTATGATTCTGGGATTCTATAATTCTAGGACTCTAGAATTCTATAAATAAAAAGCACAAATCATTTAAAATATTTTCCAGTTTATGAAAAACATATGAAAATACATTTCCAGTGTATGGAAAGGCTTTAAATAACCTGTATCTGCCTTACTTTACAGAACTGCTTTTCATTGAATTATTTGGAAAGCAGCATACACACCACGTACATGAGACAGTTTTGGGTCTTCAGTCATATTTGCAAGTAATCACAATAAAAGTGGGACTCACATATGATACAGAAATAGCTGTGACTATATGTCAGCACTGTCATTTTAGGTACTGTGCTCAGTTTCTGGACCAAAGATGAGAGGGGCTAGATTTATTATTATTTCATATATTTACTAGTATGAGATAGGAATATTAACCAAGGGGAGGTAATCCAGTCTGAATAAGCATACTATAAGGTATTTCTTTTTTCTTTTTTTTTTTTTTTTCTTTTTTTTTTTTTTTTTTTGTATCTAGATTCAGGATACCTTGTCTACAATAACTTCAAATATCAGGTTCATATTCACATTCAGCTTATGTCTACTTTCTATTACCCTATGCATGTAAGAGTGTCATGAAATTCTCTTGGTGGAGAAGATACAGTTTATCTTGTCAGATATCTGATAGGACATTAGTTGGAGGGGCATCTCCAAGGAATTTTATGATCTTGTTAATTTTGATATTATAGAAATATTATTTCATCTAAAGAAAGAGAAAGGTTCCAACAGACTTGTCTTGATCAATGTTTTATTTCCAAATTGTTATATTCAAGAGAATATGATTACTAAAGATTCCTTTCACAGTAAACTATTACTCATTGTAGATTATGGAAAGAGAATTTGTTCTGTGCTCTAAATATTTCTTCCTTTTGTTTAGAAGGTAGGGAAAGGCCAATAAAACAGCAATCCTTACCACACCAATGTGATATTTCTCATAGGAAATATTTTTAAACAGATATCAGTGTCTATATAGTGAATCTAAATTTTTCTGTTTTCCCATCCAAACTTTTCAGCATTTTTTGACATATTTTGGTACATAATATGACTTATCATGCTAGCTACACAGACTGTATTCAGGGCTGTATTTCATTCATGTAAAGTGTTATGTAACGCACTTCCAGAATTAGTGAAATAAAAAGTACTAGAAAATAAAAAAAGCAGGAAGCAAGTCTGCTTCTCTGTTACATTTGTTTGATGNAAAAAAATAGTGTGAAGGGGACGGGGGAGGAGGGAAGTACTTCACTATTTCTACCAGTATCTCAAAAAATAGGCTTTTATTTCTTGATTGTACCCTACGTTAATGTGGATAAATGAAACAAAAATCATCAAGGCAAAGATTTCAAGAAACAGTCTACATCATTCAGCCTTTCTGTGAACAGGAACATGGACAGAATACTAAGAAGAAAAAATGATGTCATTAATAAGCTACAAGGAAGTACATGCATACAGAGTACTTCAACATTCACTTTTTGACCATAAGGATGTAAAGCCTTAAGTTGAAATATTAAGGACCATAGTGTCTGTCCACAGATATTGCTCAGGAAGCATGACACTGACTGAGGGAGGGAACAAAAGCAAGGGTTATGTTGGAGGGAGAGAAGGGAGCGAGGGGGAGAGGAAGTAGAGAATGTAAAAGATGTTATAACTAAGTAACTGAGCTCAGTGCCTTGAAAACATATCTGCTGCTCTCATAGCATAATACTCAGGCGAAACACTGAGGTGTCCCTAAGCTAATAGGTATGAAAAATAGTACATTTTTTAATCCTGTAAGAATGAAAAAGTGGTGAAAAGGCATAAATCACTCCACTGCACATCACTGAAATTGTCTATTGTGAGCACAGTTTGGAGTTCATTAACCTGAATGCGAGTTTCATTTGGTTCCTGTTGTCTGACTCCAAATATTAAGGAATAAAAATCCTGAAAAAGAAGTGCAGGGTTTCTGTGGAAGTACTGGATTTGATAGGCTTAGCAAAAGACTACTACAGAGGAGAAACCTTGTAGGCATACAAAAACTTGACCATACTAGCCTAACCAAAGCCATAGTAGCAGGCCCCTGAGAGGAGGAAAAAGAGGTCGCTTTGTTTTCTCTCTCTCTCTCTTTAGTTGACGTGCTCTCTCTCAAGAAAATGTTTTAATATTCTGGGGCTAATCTTGGACTTTTAACAAGACGGTGATATGCAGAAAGTTCAAATATATTCCTAGTAATCTGTCCTTTCTCATTTTCTGAAAAAATACCACTAATGTTAAGTATCCTGAGTACTCAAGATTTTGGAACAAAAATAATGCAACCTTAAATGTGTTCCTCCAATGTATTAAAAAATGATAGCCTTTTCTCCAGATGAGTTCCTATTTAGTCACATGTAATTATACTTGTTTGTGTTACAAAATTATGATTTCACATCACTATTATTTCTGTACAAGCAAAGAAACTTTTCTGTTTCACTGATCAGTGACTAGAAATAGCACTTTGTTTGTAACATTGCTGTATCTGGCCAAAAAAAAAAAAAAAAAAAAAAAAATTGGCATTGTAAGGACTTTTAGATCAGTCATGAAAGGAAAATGGCATGTTCGAAGTTGCCATGCTATAAATAGTAGAAAATTTATATTAGTCAGGATGCTTCCTTCCAAAGGACCCTAAACTTTTTCAGAAGAAAACCTCTGAGGGGTACCATGATGAATTACTGACATTCAGTCATTCTGCCGAAACTCAGCACCTTGTCAGCAGCAGCACTACCCAGTTATTTAAGACAGGAAGTGAAATATATTTCACTTAATTGCAGGAATAATGCATGAGGCTAGAGTAATACTTAGACTTGGTATTCGGTCACGTCACACATTTAATAACAGTGTTGTTGTGACAAGTGCTAAGCAATTCTCAGCCACCTAAGAGGTCAGCATCATTTCATCTGAACAAAGTGCCCGGCAGCAGCTGGGACACAGCACTGGCTCAGAAGGGCTGTGCTCATCTGCTAAACTGCAAACACTGTTCTCTACACAATCCATTTCCCAGATATTTTCTGCTCAAAGCAGGATCTTTGTTAAACTTACTGGTTTTGAGAGTTGAAGAGCTAGTACATAGGGTGTTGAAGCATCCTGTAATGAGTTAGAGTTGTGTCTCACTCTTAGCTTGCTATTCTGATCTATGTATGCTTGCAAAACAAAAACAACATAGAAAAACAGTGCAAATTCTGCCAGATTTCAGCATGAACTTAACTGTAATGTGAATAAATCCTCAAAGAAATTTTCACTAAAGTTCATTCTGTTTTCCAGAATTTTTCTGCAAAGTTTCCTTTCCTTAAAAGTGAAATAAATAGCAAGTCTTGCAGGTAGCATCATCCAAACTTGCACATTACTGATCATTTCCACTGCAGAAGGTACCACATCAAGTAGGTGCCATGCAACCTCTTGCATTCCAACCAAAAAGCATTTGTTATTTGCAAGTTTTCTTTACCTTTTGGCCATCCCCTTGTCCCAGAACAGTTTTCTAAGGTATGTGCGGAAGTATGGTCTCTCAGTTACATCCCCCACTCTGTTTTGTGAGAGTACGACAAGTTAATTGTGCCTGATGATATGGATGGCCCTTTCAAGTCATGAAAAATGATACTGCTTTGCTTATCACAGGTAGATAACCATTAATATTATGTGTCTCATCTATGGGAAGAGAAAGGGACTTGTTTGTTTTGAAAGTTTTCAAAGGTAGGAGACAAAGGGTTCTGTGGGGACACCAGCACACAGTGCAGCCATACAGTCTGAAATCAGAAGACTGGAACCTGCAGTAAAAACGGGTAAAAAACAGAAACCTGGCTGTTTCTTTACAGAAAGGCTAAGCTATTTCCCTAGGGAGTACCGCAATATGGAAGTAGAATAATATCATATTCAACTCAGGCAGAGCTCCTGGCTGAAGTTTCTTCTTGGTCAGCCACTATTTTAACTGAACAAAATCCTAAAATCTGACTCATTCTTACTTGGTTCACCTGTAGCAAAATCTCTTAAAATAATTGGCGTATCTCACAATGTGAGCCAGAAATATTTTTTTTTATCCAAGAAAAGAGAGTGCTGAGATGGAAGCCTCTAGACTACTCTAATATTAGTCTTTTTTAGTAGCACGCAATGTCTACCACACTCTGAGGAGTCCTATATTTTAAGTCAGTGGAAAATATCTTATTAGCTTTAACTGGCTTTGGAACAAGCACTAGGTGCCTGAGGGCTTCAGACAGTCCCATTTTCACAAGTGGAGTATAGCAATATAACAGTGGTATTTTAAAATCATATGATATGCACCGCATCATTGTAGCAAGTAACACGATAACAAATATCAAGTTCAGATTTCATTTGACGGATTTTGTGCTATCTGCAGAGAAACGATGTATAGAATTGCCGGGCAGGCAAGGAGCTGATTGAGGAGACGGATCTCTCAACAGAGCTCAGTGGAACCATGGTGCCTCAGAGGAGGATGAAGATCCCAGGCCCCTGGTGCCGTGGTGCTTTGCAGTAATTAGGGGTTCACTTGCTAAGGGTCAGATCATCTCTTTGACCTCTAAGAACCTCCTCAAAGAAGCAAAAATCAAACAAGAAAGCTCACTCTGCCTTTTCACATGAAAATAAAAATACATGACTTCTCTGTAATTAAAACATTCAAAATGGTTTCTCTTTTGAAGCCTTTCAAAAAGACGACTTTTGCCTCTGGTGACTGAAAGGGTAACATCTTTCATATCTTACAAGGAAGCAATGCATTTTATAGTTATTCTAAAGTAAAATTAAAATGATGAAATTGGAGACAAGTTTCAACAATGTTACAAATGCAAAAATAAAGTTAATCAGTTATTAATAAATGGCATGTGTGGAGCTGGTTTACAGAAGGTTGCAATATATATATATATATCCAAAAGCATTTTTAGAACAATAGAATTCAATACCAAGTCTGCAGGGTTGTAGTGCTGACTTTGAGCAACTGCTATAATGGGCACACGAGTTCTTCTCCAGAGTAAGACCTCAGGAGAAAAAAAAAAGTAAAAAAAAACAGTTAGAGATCCTTCAACTTCAAAGAAAATTGAAATCATACCATTATATGCTTATATATTCTGTGTGTTTTGCAGAACAAATGGTTCTTCTGACTCTCATTGGACATGCCTGATACTACCATAAATCGCTGAATCATAGAATCATTAAGGTTCGAAAAAACCACAAAGGTTATCCTCTCCAACCACCAACCCATCCCCACTATGCCCACTAACCAGGTCTCTCAGTGCCGCATCACCTACCCTTCTCTGAAATTTCTTTTTAAACAGTACATGAGAGCTTCCTTCTGTTCAAAATAAATCTTACCATTATAAGAATTGGTCAAACAACACACATACTTTCTGCTAATAAAACAGGATATTAAATTACCAGCTTCTGTGAAATTAGGAGTTTCCCCATGATCCCGAGAAGATATTTCTCAAAAACAAATGCACAAGATGCCATGAAATACCCTTAACCTTGCTCCTGTTATTGGTGTTTGTTAGAGGACAGTAACATTTCAAAGATACTCATGCACATTGCCTCTCCGAAAACATGATACTTGGTTAGACACTTGAATAGTGTTAGTATTTAAGCACTACACTGCCATTTTTCACTACTAGCAGAAATACTGCTCACTTTGTCATTCTGAAGTAAAACTCCTATTTGAAAGAGCTTTCATGAAAGAGTTCATTTTATCTGCATGAAAACTGAGATATTTTGAAGAATTCTTTAGGAAAAGCCCTATTTACTAACTATAATCTGCATGCAAAATAATTTGTGAGAAACCACTGTGAGTATAAATTTTAGAGTGCTCATAAAACATTATGCGTGGGACAAGTGAGGCCATATTACACTGAAAAGTGGACTCTGTCCATGGAGTTATCAGCTAGGTTAGTGGTTAATATATAATCTTCAGTCTACAAACCCTGAAAAATGAACTCTCCGCACTCCATGTCACCTAAAAAAATGTGTGGGTATAGTCACTTTCCATGATCTCATAACTTTATCGCTGATATCGCTAACTTCAGAGAATTAAACTAATCAAAAAATCTCCTTCCTTTTTTCTTTCTTTTCTTTTCTTTTCTTTTCTTTTCTTTTCTTTTCTTTTCTTTTCTTTTCTTTTCTTTTCTTTTCTTTTCTTTTCTTTTCTTTTCTTTTCTTTTCTTTTCTTTTCTTTTCTTTTCTTTT